>JBBMOE010000026.1:4567869-4618161 GCA_037975065.1 Chaetodon trifasciatus | reverse complement strand
CTCTCTCTCTCTCTCTCTCTCTCTCTCTCTCTCTCTCTCTCTCTCTCTCTATTCCTCTTTCGCTCTTTCTGAAAAAACAAAAGAAAACAAAAAACAATAATAACATAACCTGTGTTGCCCGGCACTTATATGTTAACTTAATGTACCAGAGAGCCGTATGACACTTGTGTCATGTTGAACCGAGTGTTCTTATTCTCCTTGTCCACTGTGGTTTGGACTGTACCTCATTTGAACACCACTTTGGACAAATGTCACCAAATGAAGAAATGTGAATGTAATCAAACCCCAACTTGGCTGTCAATCATGTGAGCCTAACCGATAAGACTGTCAACAATTTTTTTCATTTTCATTTGGAAAAACAAGGTTATCATTTCTTAGTACCTTCGTTTGTCTTGTTTCTCTCGTACTGCATCAGTGAGCACCTGTGGCTCCGTTGGAAAGATCCACTGATATCAGTTTAATTGTCAAGCTGCAAAAATAATGAATTGTTACATTTCAGTATCATTAATTTTAATTGATTTAAGGTATATTGTCTGCAATGATCATCTCTTCAACAATTAAAAAGCGAATTAAAACTTAAAACTTACTTAATTTTCATAAACTGAATTACACTCAAATGGTAATTTCCATTTAAGTGACCGATTTTTTTCTGGCCCCCATGCATAGGGGAAGTATCAGACATAGCTTAATTTAAACAGAGTTTAAATTATGCTATGCCTATGCATGTTTGTGTGTAAAAAGTGGAAATGTTTTACTTTATTTGCTTTATGCCTGCTTTGATAAACAAGGCTCCTGGATTTGACTAAAGCCATCTTAACAACACCTCATATATTCTATACTTACACTATACATGCAGATAAAATCATCCAAACATTCTAGGGGCATCCTAAATGTAAAACTGCTCCTTAATCACCTTTATCTGAGGTGCAGGCTAATACTCACCAAGGATTAGAAAACGGCAAAGTGTCTAAAAGCAACCTGTTGTTTTGATCCAAGTGACAGACCACATGAGGTACTTTCATCTTTGTTATTACCCCCTTCATCCTAACATGGCCTTAAATGCACAAAGGCTTTCAAAAAGACTCAGCAGATGAGGAGGAAAAGGTTAGAGGACAGGGATTTGAAGTGATGTTGCCATTTGCTCCAAACAGATGCTTTTTTTTAAAAGAATTTCTAATAATTCACTAGGGGGCAATGTTGGTCTATGAAAGCCACAGCTCTGCCCAGCAAGAAGAGGAGAGTGCCTGTCACTGAGGTTGTCTTAGCCATGTGGGTCACAGGAGCTCTGCCTTTTAAAGAGATGAACAATGAGCAGTGATCGGTAGGGGGGAAAGAATAACACAGAAATAAAAATTCATGCCAAGCAATCAGAATGAAAAATGGTTGTTCTGCAAATCAGAGGAATGAAGGAGAATTTAATGGAAAGGGGAGGCCTGAGCCAGGGAGCTATTACAATTCAAAGATGCTTTGAAATAATTACATATTCAGTACAAGAGCTGTTAATTGTGCACATTCACACAATTCTCTGCTGATGTATCATCACTGTCACCTTTTGGCATCAACTGAATGGCAAACTGTACAGTTCTGATGACAAAAAGCTAACCAAGTATCAGAAATGACAATCTGCTGCTGTTTTATAATCTCAGAATGGGAGTGGACAATGTAATGGCATAAAAAGGGCTCCATGCCTGCCAAATTATTTAAGGACTAAGCTGATGTCAGTGGATGTTATTTGACAATGTCATTCAACCTCAGACGACAGAGGACAGTTTTGGAATAGTTGCCTTGATAGGCTGTCCTTTTGGGTTTTTTTAGGTGAGGCCCTATCCATACCTACAGTATACACTATGTATTACTGAGTTTGCCTCTCGATCCATCACAACAATTTTAAAATCCCTAAACAAGTGAGTCAGTGGTCCTTGAGTTGAGATCATCTTGTCAACTCCTGTTTCATATTTCCATGGACTGCCAGACCTCAACCCTTTCGGCCAGGAGGTTCTCGGAATCATGATTTTATTTTATTTTATTTCTTTTTTTGCTCTAGGACAACTGAGAAAACTACATCTGCTGATGAGGTCAACATTATACAGTTGAAAGCTCCAGAACAAGCCAGTAAGTGGACCTTGAGCTGTTCACAAGGTCAAGAGGAGACTGTCAACTTCAATTTTAAACCAGCAGTAATACAGTTTTGCAGCGAGTTTCAACTGAAGATTGTTGCTAATGTGGGCCCACTCACTAGTGACAGAAAATGCAAATGATAAAAGAGGGGAAATCGGTTTTAAGAATGTACCTAGCATTTTCTACTGAGGAAAATCCCTGGTTGCTTTACAGCTGTGTTCTGCACGCCCCAATATCAATGGTTTGGCTTGGTCCCAAGATCATGCAAGGGCTTGTTCTCATCAACCACAGAGTGACCTCTGGAGCATTTTCTCCTTTACTCTGGTTCATTTGATCAGCTAATAGCAATGCCCTTTGAACATCTGCACTAAATAACTGTACCGAGACATTTACAGTAAAATCTTGGCTTTCACTGGAAAAAATGTGGTGGCAGTCCATAACAGTAAGTAAAAATATAATTCAAACTGACTCCAGGAGAAGACGCCGAAAAACTATTATGCACACAAGGAGAAGACAGATAAAGCAGTTAGTTACCTGGAAGGTAAATAGAGGTTCATATTCATATCGATGTTTTCTAACAAGGAAAGTTTTGTGATATCCCTTGGGAATTAATTAATTATTTAATCAGTCTTTTAAAGCAAGATCACAGACATGCCCATCATGCTTAGCTGAAACCTCTAACCTAGAGGGATTACAGGCTACCAAAAGTCAACCAAGCTACTTACAAGTGAAAAACCTTAATCCCTCTAATGTTAAACAAACAGCTGAAGCAACTATAAAAAATGTCCAATACATGGCAGGCTAAAAAGTGCCCAACTTTAATGACAAAGAATACGTCAGTAATAACTTTTAGGCAACAGTGGCAGGCCTGCTGCCAAATGACTGTTGGTTATGATGAAAGGCACAAAACACTCACTCTTCCAGTGAAATGTTGGAGTACAGTAGAGGGGAGACAGAGGCGTGAGGACCAGACAGGCTACTGGAGTCGGGCTGGGCTGTGGTCTCAGCTGCCATCCCCCTCTCTGGTAATGACGTCTGGGGGACAATTTCCAGCACTGCCCAGCACCTGAAACACACAAGCACCAACAGGGAGTTTGACAAAGGCAGGTGAGAATTCATATCACATGGATAAAAGCATGTCATTTACTGGAGCACACACAGTGAACCTCCACTCATGTTACGCTACCTATACAGTAGATAGGTTTTTAAACAATTTGAACACTTATTGTCTAATACTGTATATTCAACAGCTGCTAACGATGTCCTAGAGCTGTAACACATTTTGGAAAACATTTGTGTTTCTGAACCAATACGATCATGTTTTCTTTGGGACATATAAAGCTCACAATAAAGCTAAGCTTACCAAGAAGTCTTAAATGGTTTGTGAATTCTTGATTGGTTCAAAGGGCAAAAAAATTGGAAAGGACTTAACAACACAAACTGGGAAAAAAAGCTACCAAGACGGCCTGAATGTGACTTAGTTTCCTGGTACTGTATTAAATTATTTGACCAAGCATGTTTCAAAAATCCACTGTTTGAAGTCCAATCAAAGTGCAGAGGGTTTGATGTTTTATACATGAGTGGCTTTAGCATTAATAGTTGTTCTGCGCTCACATGAAGATACCATGAGCCACTGGAACCAATGTAATGACAAGCCATCCCAAAATTTCAAGTTGTTGTTCATGTCATTTCTAACTTTAGCAAAATTTCTTCAGTGGAAGAAGTAGGATTAATTCATTTTGAAGGTGCGCAAAGACAAGGATCAAAAACAATGGGTGGGTATATAAAAAAAAGCTTCAGGGAGAGGGAGTCGCTCTGTCCTGTTCCAAGGCCATGGCCACTAGAGAGACACACTCTGCTTCACCAGCATCACCACTCACCTGCACTCATCAATAGCTGCACTCATTCAATGTGAACAATGGATATAATGACTATGTAGCATGTGAAAGGGCTCACTCTTACAAAGAATTATCATCCAAGTCTGCTTTTCCTCTCAGCACTGCTGAGTATTTCAGCACTTTAAGCTCATCATTTTGGTTTTGTTGCACACAACTTCACAGTTTTGATTCAGTCTCAACACTCTCATGAACCTTGTTCCCATAAGCAGGAGGCAGTTGTTTCAGTGAAAAAGCTCTGATAAATCCACTGTACACTACTTGTTAAAAACACCAAGCAGCAGATAGACCACGTTAGCCACAGCTGGTGAACACCGTGGAACAATTAGCAGCTTAAGGGCCAGATATTTCCCTCAGGAGTTGGTGGAGGGAAAATCAGAGCTAAAAGGAGAGAGAATATTGGACTTTCGTTCATCAGGTAGCCAGAAACAAGATTCCAGTTGAATGATTCTGTTGCTCTGTGTCTGCTGGATGTGTCAACAGTCAACTGGTTGCTAACACGTTTACCATATCAACAGGAGATTTAACATCTAGCTGGCTTTGGAATGCTTATGTTGTTTTGGTAGTGTGTCACTCATTCAGCTCACACTCATTTTGGACTGTTTATTTCCTCGCCTGACCATCCTTGTTTAGAACAAAGAACTGCCAAATGAGGCTCAGCTAATCTGAAGGTGTTCCAGGGGGACTGTGACCAGGTGGGGAAGATGGGGGGTGGCTGTCTTTGAGAAAATCCTCAAAAAATAGCAGTGAAACTAATCCTTGAAAAAATATTTAATGAGGATTGGTTACTGTTAGATTATGACATTTAACCCTTTAGAAAGACAAATCATTTGTGCAAGGCAACTGATTTATTAATTTATGTTTCCTATAATAGGAGGAACTACAATGTATAAGCAGGGCAACTTCAGTTTTACCATGGTACCCTTTTAAATTCTGAAACTTTACAAGAGACTGCATAACCATGGAGACATGGCAGTCTTATAAGCCTGGCTTCCCTTCTTACCTTTTTGAGAATGAGATTGGTCCCAAGGCTGACACGGAAATACAGACTTACTAGTTTTAAAGCCTCACAAGGACACCATCATGAATTAACTACACATTTATCAGCAAGACTGGGCCATACTAATCTGAAACGAAGCATGGCCTTGGATCTAGCAAAGCACTGATTCACAAAGCATGCTCAATCTGGAAATGAGGCGATCTTTAGAAACTGACAATGTCTCACTCTTGATGATGATTTCATTCTTAACATAACACTGCTGCAGCTGGTCACACCATTTTCATCCACCTGCTGGACAGCCTTCTCAGTCGTGTTGGCAATTTCCTCCCTGCAGTACCACAGCTTCCTCCTGTTCTAGTTTCCCTTTGCTGTGTTTGATATTGGCATAATTTCCTTGAGTATTAAGTATACACCCGCTGTGTGTTTGCTGGCTTCTGTACTTAATAGTCCAGTAGGTTTATTGTGTGAAATCTTTTGCAAAGCCTATTCAGAAAAATTACATTTGACCGTGTAAGTTGTTTGTTCATATGCTGGATACAATTTCAACTGTTCGAGCTTGTCTTTTTTTCTAATGTCAATTAGTTTTAACTCTTAAACTTTAATCGTTTTGAGGGCCCTGTTTTAATTCTGCAAGCACAATGACCAGAGCAAAGAGGTAGATCTTGGGTGAAGGCACTGTGTGGGTGCCTGCAAGCACACTTCCTATTTTGGTTCAAGCAGGGCAAAGTACAAAAGGGCTAGATGTAGTGAAATGTAGATGAGATGGTGTGATGATTAATAAATACACTCTCAGCCAGACACATTGCTCAACAAATGGGAAAAGGCTTCATCATGGAAATCATTTGGCTGTCTAGAAGGTGCAGAGTGGCCTGATGTGAACGCACAGAACCACAAATGTGCAGCCAGAGGCAGTTGGTGTGGTTTTTGTTACAATTAATTTGTACAATGGTGACAGAAATAAATAATAAACAATATTAGTGAGGCTGTTTATACGATCACAACAACTCAACGACATTTCAGTTTTAATTCTACTCAATCTGCCGTCATAAAAGGTCACATTATAACATAACTGATGTGTCAACAGTGTCTGCACAGTTATGCATTTGAAGAATAAAACATGAAATGCAACTTGCTAAAAAGGCTGCTTGAAAGGAGACAATGATGCACCGGATTAATGAGCTCTGTTAATCTGATACTTCCCTCATAATCACGCACAACACAAGAGTTATAACCGGCACGTCTGATGTGTGTAGAAGTGTGTGCTGTTATTTTATAGCAGCCTGGTGTCACTTGCACATCATGTAATCAAGGTAAACACAGTCAATGACTCTGGTGTGGTGCTTTTCACATCAAAGGCTGCAGATTTATCAGCATGACTTCCAGTCAGTAATTATCGTAAGGTAAAAAAAGAGCAATATGATGAAAAATCAGTGTTACACAACCTTAAGTTTACTTTGTCAAAACATCACATTTCTAATCATTATATAAAGCAAGCATCAAATACAAGTGATGTCCATGACATCGCGGCTGCGGCTCAGGCTCAGGAGGTAGAGTGGTTGTCCACTCAAAGCATTTTGAGTGGACTAGAAAGACTAGACTATACAAGCACTATACAATACAGTCCATTCACCATTTACCATATTTTCACCATTGGATGTGTACAGCAGTGCCTGTCTTTGTAGATGACATGCATGGAATTTCTTTCTGAAAAAACTGACTGTGTTTCTGACTTGTGTATATATATTTATATTGTTATATTTCTCATTCTGAAATGAAACTAGTCCGCAATAGGATTTGTACATTTGTAGTGATTGTCTATTTATGATCCCTGAGATTTATTGCAAATTTTGTCATTGTGATTTCTGGCAATACGCAATGACCGCAAACTCCCTGCTGCAAAAACTGAGCTTAGCATGTTTGCCGTGTTATATGTGTGCTGACAAGCCATTTTTATGGAAAAATCAATGTGGCAAGCAAGGTAACATTTATACTGTCAAGTTTGCTAATTTTCCCCTTAGCCCAAGGCAGCCATGTACATCTGGTAACCTTTTAATTAGGTGTCGATCTTAAAACACAGCTTTTTCTCCAACAGTTGACTTTCTGAACAATTGGAGCTTCAACTGCCTGGTAATTTCACTTCAAAATGTTGAGCTGTTCATCTGAAGCAACAGTACTATCCATTATTAGCACGACTACTGCACTACATGTTCAATATAAAAGCAGGTCTTTTGTGTGCTTGAACTCATGTTGTCATGTCAGGGTGCTGGAGCACATTTTAATGCCATGTCTATTTTCTCAAAAGAAAAAAAAAAAGAAATTTTGCTTTTCTCCGAAATTCTCCAGTATCCTGAATATGATCTAGCAACTATAAACTTTATGTACTAAATGTTCAATATTAATTTGGCATCACTGACAGTCACATGTGCCACCAGTTAGAACAAAGTAATCTGATGTCAGCCTGTCTCAGCAGATACCGCAAAGACAGATCCATGAATCAGGTCTAAAAAGAGTTTACTACCTACTACTGACTAAGGTTTACTACCCCACATTATTCTGGAAAAGGCAGAATGGATCATAACCCCGTTGTGAGTGGCATCCTCATGTCTCAAGGTATCTAATCATTCACAGTCACAATCTATACCACATAGTAAGCTTCTTCTGTATTTGTGTTACTGCCAGTCGGGTACTGATCAAAAGCTCAACTGCTAAATGGAGTGTATGGTCAGATTTTGGAAACTATTGTTTCCAAGGTCTCAAATTTTAGGAAGCATTTTTAAGTGCTCAGAAAAAATGTGAATTTGAACATTGACATTTCCTTGAAAATGGGGCAAACTCCATCTGTTGAGGAAGATCTTGAGATACGATCAAAGAGTCGGGAACAGCTATTAAATGGACCTTGTGTTAAGACTGTTTTTGCAAACTACTGTTTCTTAGGAAGAAGAAGAATGAATTTATGACCTCATCTAGATCACTGCATCATGTTCATAAGGACAGATTTCACCAGCTTGTGGTATGTCATTTAAAGGTGTTCGCACAGGATTACTCAAAGGATGGATTACTCCACACTATAACAATATAACTGAGACTGAACTGTCAACTTCTATGTCAAATGTGTGAATATTTTCAGCTCAGATATGTTTATAATGAGAGATGGCTGATCAGCAGTCCCAACCAGGCCTCCAACAGGGATTTCCCCTTGGACTGTCAGAGTGTTTAAGTCTGGTGAAAATCAGGCTGATGATCCTTTAGGGTACAGCTAGTCTTTCATTTCATAAAAACAAAAACAGCAGACTGGGAAACAAAGGATGAATCACAAGTTCTTTGTTTGAAACCAAAGGCCATAAAGTTAGGCTGCAGGGAGAAAGTGAAAGCAAGTCATGGACAAGTATGTTTTCTCCTCTCTCTGCGGCACTGGCTGTTGGTCTCTTTGAATCGGCAGTGCAGAGTGCAGCTCTGAGAGATTTATCCATTCATTTGTTGTGGCTACGCTCGAATGCACCCAACAACACACCATTTCTATTTTATTCTACTAGTCTTTCACTCTGCTGGGTGGCTCAACAGAATTATGTCCCCAACGATAATTATCAATCAAAATTATGGTCTAAAAAATGGAGGCAAAGGAAATTGCTTACCAGGATGTCAAGCGGGAACAGGACCCCAAAAAGAAGTAGTGTGATAAGAGAGAGAGAGAGGTGAGAGAAAGCAAGGCGCGAGAGAGGATTTGCATCTGTGCAGTGTGAGCCATGATTATTTCAGTCAACTTAGAGTGACAAACTATGCCAGACTTCAAGCCTTTTGAAAAACAAAGACCGTAAATTCGAATGCATTACATTAACTTTTGAGTTCAGTTACTCCATCATAGTTTTGAGCTTTTAGGTAATATTAACTCAGTCTACAAAAAGGGAGCCAATGGAAAGATGTGTGAGTGAAAGAAAGCAATGTCTTTGAATGAATGACTGAAGCTTTTCTGTTTGTCAGTTGTAAATAAGTTCTTGAAAACATCATATTCCTCGAAGTTTGTGGCAACTATTTAACCAGATCTCATTGCACTTCGGCACAGGTGCGTGAGGTGGGTGACTTAAAAACTCTGCTCAGACACCTCCTGCACACTGTTAGTCTGCACAATGTTCTGAAGTGGGTGATAATGGTCGTTTACAACTAAAATGACTTTGGGTTGAACCTGCAATCCTTAAAAATCTACAACATTGTAAATGTTGAAGGCAAGGGTACCTTTGAAAAGAACGTTTGTAGAACATGTAATATCAGTGTCTGAAGGCAAAAGTGTTTATAGCTGTTACAAATGTCCATGTTCAAAGGTGGGAAGGCAACCCTGTTGTCATAGGAATCAGGGAGACGCCAAACTAGTTAAAATGAGGACAACTGTGCACAATTCAGGACAAGCTCTTCTTGAAGGTTTCATGGTTTTGCAACTCTTTGTACACAAGAAAAGTGATGGAAGTAGTAGGGTGTGAGTACGACGTTCAAATCTTGCCTACTTTCCTCTGAATACCTGGCCAACTGCTGCAGGAAGTGTCTGTCATATCTGTCAGATTGTCAGTTTTGGATAATTCTAAAAATTGTCAAATGAAGCTTCAGTTCAGATATCAGAAGGGAGAGGGGGTTTCAAACACTGCTTGATGGTCTGAGAAGTCCTCCATTTGGGCAGTCATGCATAATGACTCCTCACTGCACACTTTGTCAACCAACCCAACACAAGTCTAAAAATATGAACTACAGAAATGATAGTGTGCACTAATTACCACATCCATTGAAGTGTAGTGCCTTGTGCAGCAGCAGGGTAGCAAAATCACTGGGTTCTGCTGATGTTAATAGAAATGCAATTATAACACATATTCATTGTTGTGGTAACACAACGCAATCTGTGACCATGACAATGTATGTACAGTCGAGGCACAACTTATGAATCACATGAATGTGTCTGTACATAAGAGAAGTAAACCACAACCTATATAGTAGTATTGGGCATCTCTTGCTTTGCTGCCTAGAAGGACAGAGTGATATGCAGCTAGCCTCATTTCCTCAGTGGGAAGGATATCTGCTGGGAAGAAGCATGAGGACTATGCAGCCAGAGAAATGTCTCTTACCAGAAAACTGAAACAACCTTTTTTACTGTTCTTGAAGCCTGATGTTTGCTTGGCTGACCACAGCTGGTCAGGAATGGATGCCTAGCCACAGGGTTTGTGGACTTGCTCACTTCTCTTTCAGCCTGAACGTCTCAGAGGCTTCAGGCAAAAAAGCACACAGAAAGGAGGTAATGATGCTCAGGCGACTCTTTCCACAGCCCAGGAGAGGTTACTGAACTGGACAGCTGCACAACACATGAGCTCAATTGTGTTCTTTATCGAGGATGCCTTCAGGAAGAGTCAGGGACAACAACACGGGATGAGACCATCAACAAGCAGGCCACCAGGAGGTTTTTCTGGTTCAGACATTCAGAAGTTCATTTGTGCATCTTTATGAAATAGCTGATGCTGGAACCTTGGTGAAGTAACGACTACTTTGTCATGTCATGCCGTGGCAACCATTGTAGTTTTTTTTTTCAGAAATGGAAAACCCAAAACCAAGCAGGAAAGTACAATTACATGACACTGGTGGGACTTATCCCAGGTCACCAAGAGGATATGACAGTGGCAGCCAATCACACATGATGCATCTGCTTCGTGTTGCAGTGGTGTTATCAACAAGTGAAATCTGACACTGAACTAAAAATCAAAACCTACAACGTGGGTATCTATAACAGGGTTCACATTAACCCCTTACATCTATCATAACTCTTCAAAGAACTGTGGTTGGAAAGGTGATTCTTTACAGTGACTAACTAAAAGTGGACACAGTATCGCGTACACCATGATCAACCTTTCATTTGAATACGATGAGAAGTTAAACACATAGAGTCCTGTTAGTGGATGTTACAGAACACCTAGTTTAAGGCTCATCTAACAATGCATTTACTGAACTGAAAGTAAAAGGATAATTAAGGTTTTTGCAGTGCATATTTTGACCAAAGGGCTGTGTAAGTGTGGTTAGAGAAAGTAAAGCCTGTTTACAAAGCACTGAAATCACTCTGAAATGTTATTGTGAATCGATAAATGGAGCTCCCCTGTGAAAAAATATCCCTTTATAGAGCATTGCTTTGCCATGGAACACTGCTTTCAGAATGTGGTGTGTAGGTTGGACACAAAAGACAAAAATGCAGCCTGAAGCTCATAAATCTCAGAGAAATATCCTAGAGGAGAGAGACTTATTGTGTGGAGCTGCTGTAAGTTGTTTCGCCAGAAGCTGATGAGTAAAGTACACCAAAGGTCAGATACAGCCAATTGTTGGGTATAGCTCAGTGAAATTTGTCAAAGGTGTACAAAGTCTCTCATGCAGCAGTGCACCACAACCTCTCTTCAGTTTAAGATGTGCTTATGCTTACACTTTGACCTTTTGGCATTATCCAAAATGTTCACATTTTTTCAAAAATCGATAGAAACAATGTGCACAGCATGAATCCAGAGAGGCTGAAGATCTGAAACAAGACAGATATTATTGGCTTTGATGTATAGTAAGTCATATTTCCAGTACCTTGCATTTGGAGTAAAATCGCAGCACAAAGCTGTGTGTGTCGTGGGGTTTGCCATAGACTAAGAATGCTCAAAATCACACAGAGTAGCAGAGGCTGAGATATCCTGACTTTTTCAGTAGTACCGACTTCAAAAACACAATACCTATCCTACACCCCACAATGCAACTACATAGCATATTTTCTGAAGACCTTGCCTGCCTAGACTCCTCAAACTTAACGAAGCATCTCCAGCGCCACACAAAACATTATACAACTGTTTTCAATGCCTGAGAGGAACTCCACATGACACCTGGGTGCTGATAGTATTTGCCTTGAAACAAACACACAGATAGCCAAATATCTACAAACCAAACCAATGGTGTTCTCTCAATACTCTGGTAGAGCTGAATTTCTCTTTGTCATTAAAATACTAAATGCAGCCAATTTACCTTGTCTACAGATTTGTTGTGTTCATATGGCCAGAGAATGAGGTTTAAATACCCTTGTAAGTGCAGTCTGACTCCAAACTCCAAAACAACTAATGCTGATTTCCATGTTGAGGGCAGGAAATAGCAGGTGAAACATTCCCCCCAAAGACACCTGTCTTGGGTTCTTCAGCTGCAAAATAAGTTTCAAGACATTGTGGACGGTTTGCGCTCTCTGGTGCATCTGGAGTCTTCTGCTGCTGGTTATGTCAAGATAGTCTCCTTTGTCTCAAGACCAGATTAGCTCTACCATGGCTGCCATTAACAGCTGCTGTCCTCCATCCTCAGACGGTCCTGCTAATATGGATTTCTCTCTCACAGATGGCCCAGCAGTGTGGTCACATGTGATCATATGGCCACAATGCTCAATGTCAATCTATCACATATCAAAAGTTGAACTTTCTGAATCTCCAAATCAAGCCTAAATTTCACTTTTGGAACCCAATCACACTTTCTAGGCATGACAGCCTCTAGCCTTAATCCCAACTAAGCAGTTTCACATCTGCTATCCACAGATAATAACAGCCTGCTGTCATCTCTGCTTTTAATACACAAGGACATGTCACACACAACCCTATCGTTATTGTATTGCACAATGTACACAAGACTCCTATTGCATAAAGAATAATCCAATAAAACCTTATTTTGACAACCCACCTATTGTTGTTCCCCAAAGACTTTTTTTTCCTTGCTATGATTTCAACACATTAAACAATCCAAACCTTCTTATGATGGCAAGAACACACAGAAGCTTAAACCCAGTGGCTACTGAGCCTAAAATAAAGCCAACCCCCTGATTTTGCTGCCTCCTGAATGCAGAGAGGTTGTGGCAGTCATTCACAGAAATAGCCCGGTGTCCTGTGGTGCTCTGCTGGGGAAAAAGTCTCTTCCATGGTACAGGAGTAGATTCAGAGGAACTGGAAGTAGTATTTTGCATAAAATAATGTCTTCTTGGTGTTTTGGCTGGGGTGGGTTGGCCCAAATTTACTTTGTTATAATATGTTTTTTCATTTTGGACAGTATGGTCAGAGAAGCTTTTCCTTCTTGCAATAGAACATGGCTGAAAAAAGCATGACTCTGAAGATGAGTATGCTCATAACTATGACTTATCTGGAGGTTATTTATAAATAAAGAATTTAAAGGGCAGGACATTAAGAGAATGATGTGCTTACCAGAGAATGTTGAGCACAGTGCAGGTTGTCAAACCTCCAAGCACCGCTCTCCGAAACCACAGGATCTGGACATGAAGAAAATACAGCACATGGTGACCAACAATGTCCTGTATTGAGTTACAGCAGAAATCTATAAAACAACAACACTTAATTGTGATACAATACCAGTGAAACTCGATCACTGTTAATGACTAATTACACAGCCTTAGCAGAATATAAAATTCAAACTTCAATTTGCTGCTTCTTCTATGCAAAACCAGTCACTTGTACACTTATACATCTGAACAATGCTGAGCAGAACTATTTGAGGTATGTCAGTGACAGTGACACACTGCTCTCAGCCACTACACTTGGTGGGTCTGAGCTTATCTTTGCATGTATGTCATATCATGCAAAATATCTGTTTAATGCGAAAGATCAATCTTCAAAGACACTTTGGTGATAGTGTCCTCAAAACATACAAATCATGTTAGTACTAATGATATATTCTGCAGTCGTTTAGCCATGTCAGATGTAGCTGAATCACAGTATGTTATTCTGACAAAGAAGAAAATGCAGCAGCAGGCTTTAAGTTGTTGACAGGATGGCAGGATGGCATATAGTGGGGACTTGTTTGTATTGAAGTAGTGTGCATTTCTATTCACACAATCTTATGTGCTGTCTTGTTGTTCCCCGTTCTTCTCAATGGTTTGATGGTACCTAACTGAGGAATTAGTACCACCCACTCCCATTCAAATGACATGTGCAAGGGAGAGAGCTGCCCTGACCAGCAGCACTTCCGACCTGCCCAATAAAAACTGACCCAGGCGGCAGGCAGGGTAAGTCGCCTGGCAGGAATGGAGAGACAAGGCCAACGGAAACCAGCAGTGCTGACCAAATGGGGTCTTGAAAAGCATGTGGTACTTAAATTCAATACCAAATGCTGTATTCAAGGTACCATATCAGTGTCCATGTTATATATTTCAAATAATACCCATGCAGGTAATAGCTTCACAAAATTTACGAGCATTTGTAGTACTCATAGAGAACTACAAAGTAAAACCAGGAGCTGCCCAGTACAGTCACAGTGCTGTCACTGCGATGCTCAGCTGGACCTGTTCAATATTTGCAAGCCTTTCTGGTGTTACAAGATGGCTGAGTGGGATGATCACACCCCTTTAGCCTTTGCTCCCTACATGTCGCAATCTATCTCTCACAGTGTACTAATGCAGAAGAATAACAACACATTGTCTCATAAGCTATTTTTGAATTCAGCACAGAGTCTACAGATCAGCAGGCAGTGCAGAATATAGTAGAGGACTAGATTTACCTGTGTTTTGTTGTGTGAGATCTGTGAGAAGAGCAAAGGCATCACGTTTACAATCCCTCCTGTCGACACAAAAACAGAATAGCGGGTCAGTCTCACAAAATGTGTAAAAATTGCCTTTTTTTTCTTAACTGCATGCAGACAAAAAACTAAGAAAATGTTTTTACAACCTTCTTTCGTAGGGTACATCAACAGATATGCAATCTGTGTATCTTTTGATGTTCTACACATTTTTTTCACTCTGTACAAGCACACCCATGTATCATCACTGTTCTCCATGTCACAAACAAACATGTCTGTGACTATGACAGAGTGCATGAAAAATAATATTGTACCCTAGCTTGGCTGGAGAATAAACAGAATAAAATGAAAAAAATAAAAATAAATAAATAAAATAATAGTGAAATCCGTCCAACCCTCCTTTAAAGAGCTGCAAACCAAACTAAAAGGATTGTATTAGCTCTGAGTCCTGGCATAGCCTGAATAATGTTGGGGAGGTTATTAAATCCTGAGCAGAATGCAATTTTATGTAAACATAACCTTTTTTTAATCAGAAGAAAATCTTGTTCTCTACACTATTTCACACAACTAGCAATGGCAAACTGCAAGCAGCAGTCTTAGCTGGCAGTTTGTTCAAATGGCCCTCTGAAGGAATGAAATCTGGTAAGAAGCACAGTCAGAGCTGTCACAGAAATGCTACTGAAACGGAGCAACAACTCATTATGCTGCCACAGCTGATGTGCTGCAGTGACTTCAAGAAACCAGCTTCTGGTCAATCCATTCATTTCTGCTGCTTGTCTGGGCTTATCTGTTGGAGTGACTGCAGGTTAAGCAAGGTAGTTCAGAGGTTCCTCTCTCCAGCTCCTCCTGGATCCTGAGGTGTTCCTCCTGCATTGTTTTGGGACTACCCCTGGGGCTCTAACCAGTTGGACATGCCCAGAAAACCTTCAAAGGAAGGCCACCAGGAAGCATCCTGATTAGATGGCTAAAACCACCTCAACTGGCTCCATTCAACACAAAGGAGCAGTATCTCTATGCTCAGCTCACTCCACATGTCTGTCTAAGGGTGAACCCAGTCACACTACAGAGGAAACTCATTTTGGCCACCTGCAGCCATGATCTCAGTCATTCAGTTACTACCCAAAGAGCATGATCGTAGGTGAGGGCTGGAACGCAGATCAACCTGTAAGTTGAAAGCTACGCCCTCCGTCTCAGTTCCTTCCTCGCCAATCCAGTAACACCTGCATAACAGCTGACGCCCCACCAATCCGCCTGTTTCTCACTCTCCATTTTACCCTCGCTTGTGAACAAGAACTCATTTTGGGGAGCAACTCACTGGCAACCCAGAGGGAGCAATCCACCATATTACAGCAGAGACCAGTGGCCTCAGACTTGGAGGTACTGACCCTACCACTTCCCATTCGGCTACAAACCACCTAAGTGTGTGCTGACGGTCATGGTCTGATGAAGCAAACAGAACCATATCATCTGCAAAGAGTAGAGAAACAATGAAGAGGTCCCCAATCCAGACATTCTCCTAAGCCAAGGTGCACCTTGACATCCACAAAAATCATAAACAGAATCAGAGACAAGACTCAGCTTCTGCTCCAATTTTTCTAGGACCAGGCGCCTCCCAGCAATGGCCTTCATACACCTGAATGGACAAACTCCCTTCCTCAAATTGCTCTTTCCACTACTCAACAATATCCCCAGTCAGGGTCAGCAGTTGTCCTCACCTGCTGATCACAGTGTGATTCAAGCCCTGATTTACCTTGCTCAGTCATCTCACAGTTTGCCAGAACATCCTGGAGGCCAACCAAAAGTCCTTCTCTAAGATCATTTGGCTTCACCCGAGTATCCAGCTTTTGTGCAAATCTGATGACGCACCCACAAAATCAGTCACTGATTTGTGTTTTCAAATGGAGCAGTGTGTTTTGGCCAATTCGTTGCAAGTTAGTTTTCCAAATCTGTTTGGTAAGTCTAATGAGAGGTGGTTAGGGAATATCATCCATCAAGGGCCTTCAGCATGAAAGATGAAGAGGGAGCACAGATTGGAAAAACTAAAAGAAATTCAGAGGGCCACAAAGGGCAAAAGATGTAGACACAAAGAAGACAGTGAGCAATACCATACAAAGCTGATTCTCACCCAGAGCCACCGTGCCCATTAGGAAAGGTTTCCCCATCTGACTGAAGTCACTGCTGCTCTGTAGGCCGACCTCTGACCCCACTGCAAATGTCACAGCCACCTGAGACACACACACACACACACACACACACACACACACACACACACACACACACACACAGGGGTCTTTTGTAACAACAGACACTCTGTCAAAGTCAAGATTAATTAAGATGACAGTGGATAAACATCAAGGCATTTGTCATACTTTTTTTGTATAGAACTGATGTGAAAGTATACTTAAAATCGTTGCAGTTTTCCACTTGTACTTTCGCAGGAATTTCAACAGCTATGACTTAATAGGCTGCAGTGTGAATATCGAATAAAATATTTTCTTCCTTCACTTTTTAGTTGAAAAAGACTGATCACACCAGGAGACTGAGTCATCGGCTACTTTACCAAGACCTTTACAGTAAGGTAACTGTAGCAGTCAGACAACTGAATCATTTGCAGACTTTATATTGTTGTGTTTTCATGTTTGCTAGAGCACATATCAGGATCAGGAGTGAGGACACAGAAGTCTTTACTTGTTTTGCTAATTTCGTGAACTTAATTTCATATTATTTGTACTTCAATTTTTTTTTTTTTTGATTTGACAGTTAATCTGTGATGCATCGTTTTCACTTTTTTAGAAACAGAAAGTATTAAATAACTTTTGCTGTTTCTGTCTTAGTTCTTTGTTCTTCTGTAAAAAGCTGAAGGTCTGTATTGAGAAGGACAATATCCACACTGGAAGTTTTGGTGAAACCACTACCATAGTGAAGTCAGAAACCTTTTCAAAATTTATGGAGATTCAGGAGTGGAGTGTGTGAGGAAGGCCAAACGAAAGTGCCCAGAAAAATGAGTGAAGAGTAACCTTTGTGTTTTGGTGTAACAAGAAATGACACAAAATTTAACAAACGTGATGAAGAGGAATGATAAAAGTGGAAAAGAGGAGGGTGTTGAGTGTTGATGATTGGTTCTAATATCTTCTAATAACTAACTAAAGTAAAAGTCTTGCCAATGAATGTTTTTAGATTAGCTGAGAGAGGACTCTTTAAAAACCTTTAAGATTGTCTGATCACCTCACAATGGGCAGGTTTCATTTGGACTTGGACAAAGAATGGACCACGTTTTACTAAACTACTCACCACACACACACACGCACGCACACACGCACACACACACACACACACACACACACACACACACACACACACACACACACACACACCAAACATGCACCATAAACCTGACTGCATTATCCTCTTCCAAATGATTTGACCGCCCTGCACTAGGCTGCAATATCCCCCTGCTGTCATGGGAGCGAGCAGCATTAAAGGTTCAATGACAACTTTATTAGAGGTGAGGGTCTGGAGTCTTAACCAATTACAAAGCCTGAATAAATGTCACGCTAATTATTTCCAGAAAGCCGTGAAATTGTAGTCGATTCCCCATGAATAATCTACCTTCCAACACAATTCCACAGCTCAGTGCATGAGATTCATTTGAAAAGTGTGTGTGTGTGTGTGTGTGTGTGTGTGTGTGTGTGTGTGTGTGTGTGTGTGAGTGTGTGCGTGCGCGTGAGCATGTGGAAAACTGTGAGTGTGGTAGGAGTAGAACCTTTCTTCAGGCCTACACAAATGAAGGCAAATCAGATGAGCCTTTTAACTACTTTTGGTTGGATCTGTAGTTCATAATAATATTCAGGACAATAGTTTGACATTTTGTGAAATAAACTTGCAATTTCAGTGGCTTAGTTTAGCATGAAGAGACCAAGCTCACCTTGCTCTGTCTGAAGTTCAAACAAGAGAAATCGATGCAAAGTGTGAACTTGTGAGCTTTACAAAGTTTGGTTGGCATATTTTGGAATCTTTGGACAGAGCAGGGCAGCTGTTTTCACCTCTTTACAGTCTTAATGCAAAGCTAAGCCAATCACCTCCTGGCTCCGGCTCCACTCTTCAGGGACATCAATCATTTAATCTCAGTCTGCTCAAGTAAGCAAATACGTTTCTCAAGATGCACGACTACTCCTTTAACCCGCACCCACACCGTGTCTCACATCATTGAAATGGTTAAAATATCTGGATCTGTTGCCTTCACTGTTTGTCAGTAAATGGACAATTATAATATATTACACGTAATAAGTTAGAACTTCATAAGAATCATGCATAGATCTGTCTGCAGACAAAAGCTGCTTCCTATTCACTATCTACCATTTTATTTGAGTGTCCACTTTCTGATTAAATGTTTTCACTACATAGTGCCTTCGAAAAAATTCCACAATGGAACCAAGAAAGTGGTGTCAATGGCAAGTACACTCTGCTAACAATCCCACAATGCAATGCTCTCTATTTTATAGATGCTGGATCTGTCAGTGATGATGCAAAAAAAAAAAAGATTGATTAGCAAGCATCCAAAATATCAATTCACTGCTCACTATTGAGTAAAGTATTGAAAGTCTATTACAAACTGAAAGGTCCACATCTGATTTTTATTCAAGGTCAGAGGTCCAGAATGATTGGCAACAACAAAATAACATTTAATCAATGAATTAACGTCATATCTATTGATGTGACGGGACCAGCATTTGTCCAAGGCCAGAATGTCTCTAAGCAGACACTGTGGAGGTCAGACTTGCAAATAAAATAATAATAATTTATTTAGGCCTTTTTAGCCTATTTTTGTTTAATATTTTCACTTTATAGAATTAATGCTAGTCTATATTAGTCTGAACAGACTCCTAAAAGCCACAGAAAAAATGATGACTAGATACTGAACTAGAAAATAGGGACTTTTTTTGGTTGTAATGTGGTTTGATTGTGGATCCACGGAGTAGAGAGGATGGAGTTGGAGAACAATCCAATTCTGTAGAACTACTGAACTAAGAAATACAGACTTTTTTGGTTCGTCTTGAGGGGGTGGCAAGCTCAACAATGATCACTCTCAGGACAGACTGTTGAGCAACCTCAGATGTGCAGATTTTCTGAATGCTGGACGGATGTGGTCCATAGGCCGCCAGTTAAGTTACAGAGTTATGGACTGGGTCTGGATTGACTTGCCATGAATGAATGAAAGAGGGAGTGATTTTGGACACAGTCTAAGTTTAACTGGCATGTCCCTGACTCTTCTGTTGGCTTTATTGCACCCTTGGGTGGTTCAGGTTACAGCACTATCAATAAGTCAAAATACCTGCCAACAAGTGGTGGTTGTGTTTGACATCCACAGCCATACCCAAACAGCAGGTAGAGATAACTAAACAAACTTCCACTGTGACATCACTGTTACAGACATGTACAGGGTGCAGTGATGTGAACAGGTTCCACCGTTAGTGTCCTGCAAGAAAACAAACTGCTGATGTGTCTGAAACTCAGTGGGTTACTTGCAGGTTGTCCTTTCTCACCAGAATCAATCCCAATCAACAGAGGTGCCCTGGGGAGCTGCTTGTCCTCCACTCTGCCTCTTCATAGACCTCAACGAACTCTCATTTTAATCCTGCTCAAAACATCAGTCTACTTCATAAGTTGTTTACTGCCAAGGTTTCACATTCACTTTTCATAAAGTTGACTTAAAAGGGGCTGGATGCAGTTATCTAACTTTGGCTTTCTGAAAGTGGTTTTTGCAGTGGAGAAACATCTCCCTGAGGCCAGTGTTTGGAGAGTGGAATAAATTATGGACTGCTTTATTTAGGATTATACTCCTGTGAAGGGAGGCAATCAAAGAGACACCAGCATTGATTTTGTTGAGAATGTTTGTGAATCCTGGTAAATGCCATAAAGGCCAAGTTAATGCATTTTCTGACTTTTTATGCAGGAAAACAAAATAACTAAAAAGCGTTTATTTGCAACCTCTGTTATGCTTTAACAAGAAGTACAACACTAAAAAAGTCACAGCTGTAAAATGAATCTTCTTCTATTATCAATTGAAAAAGAATCCGGGACACTCTCAAGGAGCAGCCACAACCTACACGTCGACGGTCATGTGACAGAGACCACCGACGGCAGCTGTTTAGCTTGTCTACTTGTCAATGAATCAGTGAAGAAGCACACTGAACAACTGTCCTTGAAAACAGCCAGTGTGGTTTATAAGATAACACTGTAATATAGCTATACAGCTCACACAGCCAATAGTGGTCAGCCGGCAGTGACTTGCTAGCCATATTTTTAGCTCGGCTACCATGTTGCAGTGGCACTTCAAAGGTCTCTGGCCAGGATCCCCCTACACCAAATGCATTTGGTCTAGACTCTAGCCCAATGAGATCTGAGTATTACTATATTTAGTCCCTGCAAGAAAAAGAGCTGTTGGGAGGAAGACATCAACATCGACCTCAATCCCTGCACTATGTCCAGCCAAATTTGACCTTTTCTCCAAAGTCCACTCCTCCCATTCCATTATCATACTTTTTTCATAATGAATATCATATGACAATCAAATATTATTCTGGGAATAGCAGACACTCTGTTAGTTTTTTTTTTTTTTTCTTATCTTTGAGACTTTACTGCTCTCAGACTATTCTGTACATGGTAATACAAGATGGATTTCAGACTAAATGTGTTTCTCCCTCAACACAGGTGTTACAGCTGTCCCAATACTTCATATTTCGGCTGTTTTGGAGATTTAAGTCAGTAAGGAAGTTTTCAGTATAAAACCAACATTACGTTTTGCTATTCCAGCAAAAGATTGTTATGTCCTACATGACATTTGGCACAGTATGCACTTTATTTGAAGGTCAGGATCAGGCAAAAAAAAATGACATGGGCAGAAGTTTAAAGACAGTGTTTAGAGGCAATTTTGAATCTAAGTTAGGCTGATGTAATTTCAAATAGCAAGAATATTGCCATGCTTTCTGACTCACATCTGTTGTGCAGCTTGACATCAGTTGGTAAAAAGCAGGTTGCTGAACTGGCCTTCTCCAACTGGTTGGTCTTTGGTGCCAGGTAATACACAAGAGCTGAGCGTGAGCTCTGATAGCTGACATGGCGCCAGCTTATGCCAGCAGTAACTTCAGTCAACGCAATCCTCCGCTATCAAACTCTAACAGAGTTGTTGGCGATGACATCTGCTATTAACTGCCTCAGAAAGAAGGTGAAGAAAATGAGAGAACATCAGACCAATGATGAGCCAGGTGGAGGAGAGATCTGCCTGTCTGTCTGACTAAGGGTACCTTTTGCATTTACATAATGAATCATTTCAGTCAAGTCATAAACACAAAGGACATCAGTCGATGCTCTTCCATGAAAATTGGCAAAAATGGGATTGAAATAATCTAAAAAAACATTTTACGTCTGTTACATTGGCACTGCTTTTTCTTTACAGTAGTTGCTGACTGAAGGTCATACTTTACCCACCCTTTTATTTGCCATGACATCACTTATTAAATTCCCCTGTCTTTCTGTGCACCTCTGGTCTTGGCAGCTCAGGGCCTGGAAACTGCTGTTTTCTTTCTAAGTATGCCAAAATAGAAGCATTAATATTTCAGCCATAAAGAGAAAAATCACATTTGCTGGGCCATAAATGGCTGGTGCTTGACGATAGTGTGTTTTATTCTGGTGCGGTCGGCCTTGCCTGCCCGACTCTCTCTCATATTGATGCAGAGTACAGGGAATGGCTCTCAGTGCCCTGCTCCAGTACTGAACCTCTAAATCTTAATGCCTGCCCCTCTTTGGGACTTAGCTCTAGGACACATTTCTCTCATATTGTGTGTGTATGTGTGTGCACGTGGATACATGAGAGTTTCTATGTAAATGTCTCCACCTACAGCCCAAAGATGAAACAACAATCCCCCAAAACAACAGCAAGTAGAGTTATATAGGTTAGACAACTGTGTGTGTGTGTGTGTGCGTGCGCTTGTGTTTGTGTATGTAATAATTTATAGTGTTTTAAGGTTGTGTGTGTGCTATCGATGCAATCTAAAATCAATCTGTCCAATTTCTCCGTTGTTCTTCAAGGACAGAAGATCCTTTAGGAGTCATAAAGGCTCCACTAGCTGCCTCATACTCTGGAGTATGAAGTCATTGATCTGATGTTGGTGTAAGGATAGTTATTTTCCTACAGCCAACATCTATTCATTCATCCACACGATGGCATTTTGGGACAAGGCACTCGTCTCGACACACATTGTACGCATATGATATTTTAGTATGGTGTACTTTGTGGAAAGTGCACTTCACTATGTGCTATGAAAATGTTTGAATCATATGTATGAAGTCCTCTGAGTAATTAATGCAGTAATGCAGTTCAGTTTCCCACTGATATTGTATCCAAGCCAAGAATATGTGCAATCCAAGATGTCTTGAAAAGAATTATGTGTTTGACATCGTATGCTCATCAGTATGATGATGCTTCAGCCTTTGTCTCAGAGTCAACAGAGACTTAAAATGTAAATATTATCTTTCAATAAATGAAGTTGAAACTAAGAATACTACAGGAAATAGTCCCCTGAAGCACCCTGATGATCAGGCACACGTTCTGTGCTGTGAGTTCACAGTGTTTAATGCTATGTTCTAATATTGCCCAGTTACAAATGGCCATGTTTAAAGCACTCCCTAGTGTGCTGATGCTACACTTATGAACAATTACTGGTGGCAATGGAGTCTAACTGAACTCTCTCTCTCTGTTACAAGCACATAAACACACAAAAAGACCATCAGAGACAGAGAAATGAAATACAAAACGCAGATAATGAAGTGATTAAATAAGCATACAGAATATATGAATATACAGTATGACCAAAGAATATATATCTATCCAATGAAATAAATCAATATCAAACAAAAAAGACATCTTTTTATTATTGTAAAACTCTATTCCCACTCTGTTTTATAATGTTTAATGAATAGTGATTAGCATGTCAGCGTTTTCCTCCCTCTGTTATCTATTTGAATGTATATTATTCTTCTTCTAAGTGTTTCAAAGAAATACTTTTCAGTTAGTTTTTTGCTAGATAAGTCTGTGGTGTGTTAGATATTCCTGTCAATCCAAAATTAATCCACATTTCTTTTCTCAACCACAACCTTCCTTATGGCTCATGTATATCCAGTCTTTTGTTACACCTGCTCTTTGATACATACACCACAGACTGTATGTCTGGGGATCACTGCATCACACTGAAAAGCTGCATTCTGCCCTCTCACTGACTAACCACGTGTGAATTTTTTTGTAATTCTGCAATACCTCAATCAAGTCTTTGATTTGTTGTGCACCCTTACGTCTACATGACAACAGTCCAGGACACAAAATAAGTGAACCAACAGTGAAAATTTAACCCCACACCTCTTGATTTAGAAACAGCTCCTCTAACCACCGAACCACAGTGTCAAACAAAGAAACTGGTGTGTGCAAACCCAGTGGAAATGTTTAACTAACAAAGTACTGTGTGTGTACATGAAAGCATAATTAGACTTTGATATTTTGACTGAAAAAAGACTTGTAGGAACACTGATGTATGATATATGCGTGAAAAGTGTAGGACAGAGCAGCTTTAAATGGGTTTTGCTGCCACCAGACTGGGGGAGGGCTTGCAATCATTGCTAGGAGGGATTGGGGGTTTGGGGTGAAGACTGCTGCTCAATATAAATGGCAAGCACAGAATCTGAGGGTTTTTTTATTGCAGGGGTCCTTCTGAAGAAAAAGTGTTCTCACTTACGCTCCAGTGTTGTCTGATTGTACTCTGTTACTCTACAATTGCTGTAATTTACATATGTTGGCTGCAAGAAAACAAAACACCCCATAACATCAGTAAGGTAAGACGCCGTCATAGGGTAAAACTAACAATCTGTTGTTGCCGCAAGTATAACTAGGAAAATTACAACAGTAAAAATGTACTGTGTAGATAATGATTGTAGAGATAGAAAAGAGAAATGGAAAATGAGGTTGAAAGCCAGGATAAAGAGAGGAAAGAAGGGCTAATAGGAAAACAAATTAAAATCAAAATGGTTATTTCAGCCGCTTCTTGTGGCAGGACTGTGAGTGGAACTATGATGACAGGAAAACATTAGGAGAAAAAATAATGGATTACTCCTGCTAAACACACTGATGTCTCTATCAGAGAGAGAGAAGTAAGAGGCACAAGATCAACAAAACATCAGGGAAAGCCAGCATGAAAGTCTCTTTCAACCTCATCAACCCATATAACTTCCATATAACCACAAGCACCACTAAACAACACCAAACTACAGAACAATATCAATATTGTTCATATTTTACAATATGTATCCTGGTTTGTGGAGGCCAAAACTGCCAACTGCCAACTGTACTTAGCTTTAAAAAGCTGTTTCCAAAAGTTTCCCAAATTTTAGATTGTCAGTGAAGCTGTGTTAATTCCAGTCAGACATAATGGGAAAGAAACTTAACACAGTTTGGTTTGAAAAACAGTGGGACTATCCTTTAAAGAACAAGACACCAATTTGGTTCTCGGTGACAGGTTTTCTTTAATTTTGTGCTTTTTACATGGACAGCACTGATGTTCCTCTACAAAGACCACAAACGGTTTCATCTTGTGTAACAGTACAAAAAATGGCTGTGCTGCAAGCGGGATAGCACTAAATAACACTGACATCAATCTCTTCGGTGCTAATCCACCATCAGCTCATCTGGTTAAGATGAACTGACATGGTATATGAAGTGCAGAGAAACAAAGTTAGAGGGCATACAAGAAAAATGAAAGCTCTGTCCATGGGGAGATTTTATGTAATGAGAGAATTCTGACAAACCATCCTCTGCAACCAAAATGGCAAAGCCAAAGACAAGCGGGCTCAGAAGAAAAACAATGGAAAGCTGTGTAACCATTTCCTCTAGTGACTGAGACAATTTTTTTTTAGATTAGGAAGTAATGTTTTAGAAGATGGAGAAAGTTACAGTATCATGAGCAGACAGAGTTCTCAGACTGAGACACCAATAAAAACCAGTACATAACACATTAAAGTGTTTTATAGTTCGTATGACTGACTGGTTGCAATTTTGAAAAGTTATCCTGTATTTGATCAACTGTATTTAAAGAGGCACTGGGGATCTCCTACTTCACACGAGAATGAGTTGAGGTAAAAGGAATTATATCTCATCTACAGCACATTAAAGACAGAAATGTTCCTGCATTCTTAACTGACCTGAAGGGCCCTGGAGGTTACAAAATCTTCACAAAATCTACAATTACTTCTATTACTAATCATAGGCAGCGCTCAGCCTGTTCGTTCAAAATACACAGCCGGCCCTGATTACATGTGTGCTCAGGAGCTCTGTCACCCACCTGCACCCGGGGGCTATCATACTGTGAGGCATTACAATGCTGTCCAATTAATGGATATGAATCCATACATGCATTATTAATACTTCCTGATCCTTTTCAGGGTTACAGGGAGCTACAGCCTCTCACAGCTGACATTGGGTGAGACACCATGCACAGCTGCCAGTCAATTACAGGGCTAACACAGTTAAAGCAGACAGCCATTCACACATACTCAACACCTACAGGCAATGAAGAATCTCCAGTTAACGTGCATGTCTTTGGAGGGTGGGAGTAAACCAGAGCAGCTGAAGAACCACACAGCCACAGAGAGCACATGCATCACCATCACGCCCTGATAGCTCCAAATAAGAATAATAATACACTTTATTCATAGAGTATTTTTCTAGATACTGAAAGGTGCTTCATATGACAAGTTAAGGAAAATTGGATTGCACACACAATGTCAAAGCAGTGACTTTCAACTGTGAGCTACACATCTCTATACTATATTTAACTTCCCATGACCACTCAATGGTTTTATACTCCTGACTTTGGGAATGCATGTGAAGCAAGCAGGAGGCCAGTGCAAAGTAGCTCAACCAGTAAAACACACTGCTCATTAACTATGCTCTGACTTTAGCAGTGACCATGAAGTCACACTAGCAATCCCAGTCAGCTGACTGTGACTTGTACTGAATTAAAACAATATGAGAGTCTGGATCAAATTTGCTTGCATTGCATGACTTTGTTGCTTGTTTAAATATAATTGTGGCATTAAAAGTACAGATGCGAGCAGTGTGTGTGTGTTTGTATCTGTGTGTATGCTTGGTGAAACCCAGTTAGATTAGAGTCAACATAATAGAGTGAAAGTACTGAGACAACAAAATGCAGCACAGCATCCAACCAAAGGTGCGGAATAAAGTATGTATTGAGATATATAAATAACAATGAGGGGTATGTATGAATACGCTAAGGTATATTCAGTATGAACTGCGGGAACAGAGTGAAATGAATACACAGGGATATACACAGCATGCACAGCAGTAACAGTAGGCAACTGCAGGCATCAAATGTAATTTATACAGTGTGTGGAGTATGGAAAGTAGCATGAATGTGAATATGCTCTGAGCAGACATGTACGGTATGGGTAAGGTGGTAACTTGATCACCCGTCGGTCGCTGTAATTATTTCTCCTGTCCATATTGGCTGTGTGGTCATCTTGTACTAATGGCACTGCCATGCTAGTGTAACAGATGACTCCGTCCATGTACATACAAGATTGAGGTGAATATTTTAGGATAGACTTGAGAATGAAAATGGAGGATATCCTTTGCATTATTTTTCAATGTAATACTGTGTAGATAGAGTGAGAGGGGTGTCAAAGTGTTGGCCAACATCTAACACACTAGAAGTGGAGACTAGCTGTACAACTCTTTGAGGCAGTGTAACCTTGTGGGATGTGATGGTGTTAAATGTATTCTGGCTCAAGCCTAAAGACTTCCTTCAAGAGCTCCTGCTGAGCTGCTGACACTCCCTGATGTTGGCAAGCACTGACCTGGAAAAGCCCAAAACCACCACACACACAGTGAGAGCTCAGTAAGCAGCACAGCTTCTGCATGAGGTGACCAGCGCACAATGCCACTTCCATCCATTTTGCCAGCATGACCTCACACACAAACACAGCAGTCACGGCGACACAACATCCATCAAAAATGGCCGAGGGATATACACTTTTAGGGAATGAATGAAGACAAAGCTTAAAAGCCTATCAAGTGTGAAGCGTGAAGGTGAGAGAAGACTCTTGAAACATTTCCATTTAGTGTATTTCTTGTCAAGATGAAGACAGAGAGTAACACACTCCACAATAAATCATATACTAAAGCTTTTTACTTAACAATTACACTGTATATTCTAATTTCCCTTTAAATTCTTTACAGAAAGTATTATTACTGGCTGCAAACTAGACACTGTTGAGGAGGTGGTGGAGAGGAGGACACTGGACAGACTGTTATCCATCATGGATAACCCTGAACATCCTCTTCACCACCTCGTAGACAGACAGCGGAGCTCCTTCTCCAATAGACTGCTCCAGCTCCGCTGTCACAAGGACCACTTCAGGAAATCATTCCTGCCACGAGCCATCACACTGTACAATAGCAACTTAAACAGTTAATCCACCAACCTCACAACCCCAATACTTCACATTTTTATCTGCACTACTGCAATATTGCACAACATTTATTTATATTTACAGTATATTTACATTTACATTTAGTTTTATCTTGTATTCACTGCTGCTTTTTCTGTATATATTTTTTGTCACTTTTTTGTTTACTTTTTTAAACTCTTGTATATGTTCTATGCTCGTCTGTATGTTTATTGTTCATTGCCACTACAACAAAACAATTTCCCAGATTGGGATCAATAAAGAAGCAGTCTAAAGTCTTGAGTCTATATCTTAGAAGAAGAGGGAGGTCTGTAGTAATGTGAACTCCTCAGCTTCTAAGACTGAAATACCAAGCAATACAATCACTCTCATTTAGGAACATATCTTAATATTTGTGCAAATTTTTCTCAAACCTTAATTCATGACATGATGTCAAATATACATGGCTGGCAGCACTGTCAAGAGTAAATATTACTTTCACATGGTTCTATGCTAAAAAACCTTCCAAGTATAACCTGAGCATGGCAGACATTTAAATCAGTGTTCAGGCACAGAGATCTTTGGTTGATTCAAGAAAACTGGACGAGAAGCTTAAAACTCTTAGCAGTTATGTCTGACCACTCATGGTCTTTGGTGAGGGTCAACCCTGTAATCAAACCAGCATTACAAAGAAATTACAGCTAAACGCAGACCATCAACTTTCATTTGAAGTTCAATTTTAATGAATACATATTCTGACGTACTCTTCTGACAGACGTACCCCTCGAACTGCAACTGTAAAATGTTTTGCACATAATCTGCTGCTGTCACAGATACCACCTTTCGTAAGCATCTGCATCAGGGCCCATCAGGACATTCAAAAACAAAGCCGATCAAAATCTGTTCCTTTCTTTCCTGGACTTCACTGCGTTTTGTTCACCTCAGCCTGCAAGTGTTGAAAATTAGAGTGGATGAGTGTCAAAAATAATTAGGTTTTACTTGTGATTGACTTTGTTCTGCTCTGATGGTAAGAAGCTTCTCATTTTCAGCCGGTGCGGACCGTCACTTTCACCGGCTAAAATGACAAATCAGCTGTTGCTAATTAACTTCAATTCTGTGACTGACTGGATGACAGGCCAAAATGGAACTTATCTATTGTAGGG
This sequence comes from Chaetodon trifasciatus, assembly GCA_037975065.1. NCBI lineage: Eukaryota > Metazoa > Chordata > Actinopteri > Chaetodontiformes > Chaetodontidae > Chaetodon > Chaetodon trifasciatus. Next base: position 4,588,924 of record JBBMOE010000026.1, on the reverse strand, counting down.
TTTGGGTGCTCTCTGCAAGTCTCTGTATTTGACCAAAGGCCGAATACGAGGAAATAGAACCATCACTGTACAACTGCATGTGTTCCTGTAGCTTTCAAAACTCCAACAGAGTGATACACTGTCCCTCTAAGAGATCGCATCAAACCAGATTCAGGAGGCGACCCTGTTAAACTTTCATCCATATCATGCTAATAATAAAAGCCAGGATCAGGATCAGGAACCAGGATCAGCATTTGAATCAAGCAGCTTGTGAAAAATAAAGTGATGTGAACTGAGAAGGCTACACATGTTATTTTAATGTGTCAGATACATATTTAATCAAATTTAGATAAATTGTATATCAGATCAGACTTGGGATCAGCAGACAGCCAATATGAAATGACTCAAAGGCAAAAAAAAAAAAAAGTGATCAGAACAGTTCTTGTTACAGATAAAGTTATTCAAACCATTAATTTCAGGAGTGTTTTAATACCACTGTGCAGATATGTGGACGATACGAGGACAAAGATCAGGACCATCCAGGACATTCTTGCTTTGAAGCTACAGTGCTAACCACTAAATCACTGTGATGCTTTTGTTTAAATATGTTGTATTTTACTGCTTATCTGAAACTGGCACACTCACAAAAAGACCCTGGGCTGCATGTGCACAGGAAACAATGAAATTATAACGCTCAAGTTGCTAATGTTAACTTCAAGACCACGTCTACGCCCTGCTAAACCTATAGCATGCACTAACATATGCAGCAGCTACCATAATGCTACATACACAGGTAGGAACAGAAGTTTCACCAACACTTTATTTTGCCTTGGAAAGTTGGAAATCAGATGCAATATTTGAAATAAAAGATGTAAAAGCAGAAGTAAAAAGTTTTAATTACTCCATGATCACATTTAGCCATCCTGTTTTGTAGTCAAAAAAATGTCAGTGAGGTTCTTAAATGTATCATTTCTAAGTTTTGTTTTGTTTTTAAATTAAGAGCAACGAACAAATTTAGGGAAATAAAATCAGAAATAATCTTTTTCATCTCAGCTGGCATGTCCCTGTCTGTTCATGGACTTAAGTGCCATTAGCAGGTATGTTTCCATCCTGTTTATAATGTGTTGCAGCTGAGCAGCCTTGCAGCCTGCAAACTGGCTTAAGTAGTGCACTTTTCCCCATTGATGTTTGTTTGGGGGCTCATTCAACAAGCTAAGGTGCAGAACAAGACATGTGCTTGTGTTTGTGTTTGTGTTTGTGAGTCATAAGAAGGAGACTTTAGCAGGAAGCTAAATGTGGTTGTCGTTCGAGTTCGAGTTTGAGGCTCTTGTGTAGCAGGCTGCTGTCTGGCTCGGTGTAACCGCCTGCTCTGCCCATGATAGCACGCCGACATTTTTGTTTTATTCAAGATTTGACTGGCTGTCGAAATAAAGTCTCCATCTGTGTGGACAGATACTGGAACAGTATCTGACAAAGTAATGACAAGCGATTCGAAAGCAAAGTACACAAACATAGAATTGGGTGAGAATAACTGTGATATTGGGAATACTAATTCAGCCATGCCTACACTTTAACGCCCCTATAAAATATCTCTCTTTGTGTATATACTGTATGCTACTTCAACAAAGCTGTGTTTAACAATTAGATTTATAATGCCACAATTTCTTGTTTTACTATTTACTTAAAGCTGATATTGTTGGACATTTGTGTTTTGAATATCAACAACAAAATATCACCTTCAATCAAGTCCATCTTTTACTTATACTTGCTGGTTTTGATCAGTAAATGTGTTTTTTCTGTTCTCCAATAATATCACTTAAGATTTAGTAGAGCACAGCCTCCTGATTCTTATGGCACCTGTATGATTTGTCATAGTTTGCATGATTGGATATGAAAGGTACTGTAGAATGCAACAAGATAAACCCCTTGGGTAAGTAAGATGAATTCATGAGCAATAATGGATGTCTCACACATGCATAACCGTACGGATTCAGCGGTCTAATCTGCAGAAGAACGACCAAACAACATGACGACTTTTTCTCTCCATGTTAGCATCACTGGACTCAACACCACCAGGAAACTTCCAACTACACCAGAGAGAGGCTCTGACAAAGTTCTAGGTGAAACACAGAAACAATGAGTGGTCCTTGTCTAATGTTATTAAGGCTGAGTCATCAACGCTAAGACCATTCAGATTGATCAGAATCGAAAAAAGACAGTCAGTAGACCGCCATGAAAGCTAAGCATCACACCTGACGACTGACAACTCACTGCTTGTTAGGCAGTGACTAAGTTCATATGGATGCCAGTTTTTTAGCGTTATTTGTTGTGTTCTTCACTATACTTATATTCTTTTTAGAATGAAAAGCCACCATTCTTCTTTCTGTCTCAAAATTCCAAAAGAAAATAATAATAAAATAAGATAGAGCAATGGTTACCGTGACAATGAGTAGGATTCCCTTCAGCAGAGTAAGCAGCGATGTGATTGGCTGGATGATTTTGTGGGCTACTAAGATAGCAAGAGTCAGAATCCCGGTGAAGGCTGGGATCACATAGATGTGTCTGTGGAGAAAACACAGAGGCAGTCATACGTTTGAATGCTTTCATTTATGTTCACATCTCATAAATTCAACAACTGAACAATACAAACTTTTGTCTGGACCTCTGCTCTGTCATGATACACCAACAATACGAGATGTGGTGAATGACAGTGGTTGCAGGCACAGAACAGAACCTTCAAAATGATTTCTTGAACATCTCTGTCACCTGCACACTCCTCAACAACAAACTATGAACATTACCTGACCTTCAAAAACAGACATTAGCAATGAACATTCATATCCAAGATGTGAGAAAAGCAAAGACATCGTACTTTGTAACCTTGATGAAGAACATCTCCTCCAAACTGGTCCAAAGTACACAAAACACATATCTGCTGCTCTCAGCAGTATCTGACTTACTGTATGTCCTTGACCAATGTTTTTCATCTGTTAGACATTCATTTGCACATAGAACAGCCATTCAACTGAAATTCACTCACAGAGTCACTACTTTTATGCAAGTGCTGTACTTATGAACAACATTTTACAACATTGTTCACATTGTGATGGTATTGATGCTTTGAAACCACTGACTGGGATGTGTTGTGCAGTCCACACGGGGAGGACATTGACAGTTTAGCAACCTGTTTCCCAAACAACAAACCCTGGGTGTCCTCGGAGAGCCCTACTGATCAAGAAGAAGAGGGTCTTTAGATCAGGGGACAAAGATGAGCTGAGGCGGTTGCAGAGGGGAGCTGAATCAGGAGAGAAGGAGAGGCAAGGACAGCTACAGGAGGAAGCTGGAGGAGCGCCTTCAGGGGAACAATGCCAGAGAGGTTTGGAGGGTCTGAAAACCATCTCAGGTCACAGCAGCGACAGCAGGAGGGGCTCTGAATCTGGAGACCAGGAATGAGCAAATGAAATGAACCTGCCGTTCAACAGATTTAATTCTACCCCCATCAGCTCTGCGGGGTCATTCCGCACATCTTCAACATTAGTCTCAGTCTGGAGAGAGTTCCAGCCCTCTGGAAAACTTCCTGTGTGGTTCCTGTCCCAAAGACCATGCATCCCAGGGAGCCCAGCCACTTCAGGCCGATAGCCTCCACCTGATGAAGACCTTGGGGAAGATCATACCGAACCTCCTCCGTCACCTGGTGAACAGTGAGCTGGACCCCCTACAGTCTGCATATTGACCAGGCATTGGTGTGGAGGATGCAGTCATCGATCTCTTTCTCATCTGGAGCATGGTGAGGCTCATGTTTTATGACCTCTCCAGTGCTTGCAACACAATTCAGCCATTACTGCTCAGGGGGGAGCTAGAAGGAGCTGGAGTAGACCGCCACCTGGCTGCGTGGACCATCAACTACCTCACCAACAGACCACAGTATGTGAGGCTTCGCGACTGCATGTCCGATGTAGTAGTTTGCAGTATGGGGGCTCTGCAGGGGACAGTGCTCTCTCTTTTCTTCTTCACACTTTACACATCAGACTTCAGACACAACACAAGCAGCTGTCACATCCAGAAGTTCTCAGATGATATAGCCATCATTGGACGTTTATCACAGGGGAACAAAATGGAACACACAGAGGTCATAACCAACTTTATTGACTGGTGTGGACTGAACCACCTGCACATAAACGGCAGCAAGACAAAGAAGAAGAAGAAGAAGAAGAAATCCCTTTATTTGTCACAGCACACAGAGAGTTACAGGGAACTGCACACGCCATGCAAGTGAAATTCTTTCTCCGCTTTTAACCCATCCTGGAATGTCGTTCCTCCGCGGCAGACCAGGAGCGGTGAGCTGCCAGCTACCACAAACTACACTGGTGAATATCCAGGGCTTGAACATTAAGATCGTGGGGGATTACAAATATCTGGGTGTTCACCTCAACTACAATCTGGACTGGACAAACAACACAGATGTCCTGTACAGGAGGGGCCAAAGTCATCTGCGCCTGCTAAGAAGACTGAGGTCCTTTGGAGTATGCATGACACTGTTGATGCTGCCTTTCCCAATTCTAAGTTGTTGTATATTCTTTCTTACCTGTGCAATAACACTACTTATTATCTACTTTGGCAACAGTACTTTTAAAAACTGTACATATTGTGCATAATACACAGACTTGTGAGATTCAACTTCCTTTCTATGCAACAGTATTTCTCAAGTGCAATAAAACATATGACATTAGTAGTTTCTCTCATAAAAATATTGGCATTAGCACTTTTATGGCATTTAGTATTTTTATAATCTGCACATAATGTACATATACATAGTTCTTTTTTTTTAAATTCTGTATCCTGTATACTTTTTGTGCCAGTTTTCTCCACTGTGGGATCAATAAAGTCTTATCTTATCTTAATGGAAAGCATGACAACCAGATGTTTATTGTTCAGCAGGAGAACAGCAGTGTATTCTACCAAAGACGATATTCTTTCGTTCGTGCAGAGGCAGCAATAAATTAAAAAGCTGAATTCTTGTGATTTTTTTTCCTTTACCATTATAAAGAAAATTCCTGTTGAAGCATCTGGCCAAACAGATGAAGCCACATGCTTTGTGGAATTTCTCTTGCATGCCCTCTTCCAATGAATGTTATTAATATGTTTGTGATGTTTTTTTCTTTCGTTTTTTTTAATTAATTAAGTTTTACTCTCAGGAAAGAACATATTGGCAATTTTAGTCTGGCTAAGACAGAATGTACAAACTGATAACAAAACTGATGTAATAAATGCGGCATAAACGCTACACTTGAAATTCATATTATTCTTTTATTTGACTTATTATTAAAATATGTTACATTATTAATTTTTTCATTAAAACACCTCTTAAATGATAATGAAACCACAAAAAGTTAGTATATGCAAAACATTATGTTTTATGTCCTCATATATAATTTGTGTATGTATATATGGGTGGCTGTGGCTCAGGAGGTCTGTGATTCAATTCCTGTCCCTGGCAGTCCACATGCTGAAGTATCCTTCGGTGTAATTGTACACATACATGCACACACACGCACACGCACACACACACACACACACACACACACACACACACACACACACACACTGACCAGACACAAGTAATGATTGTAACAATGGGTATATAAATTGAATTAAGCAGTGAAATAAAACAAAAACACTCAAAAGTTCTAGTCGTCATTATACCAACTGTATTAATCAGGAGTAAGATTATAAGATTTAAGTTCACCAGCTGTAGAAACAAGCGTGAGCTTACTTTCATTTTAATTAAACACATGAGATTTAACTGATATTTAATGGTAGAATGTTGGTTTAAGACAGTGTTTTTATTCTAAAATATTTTATGCTAGGTAGAAAATAACCTCTTTAAACCTACAACTCTGATGAAGGAATATTAGGACACAATAATCTGGTCCCAGGACTGAAACTGAATCTCGTGCTTTAAATCTTGCAGAGCTCTGAGGAGTTTGTTTCCCAGACACCCACTATCCTGCAGCAGTGGGACTGAGAGGAGAGTTTTTGTGCAGAGACCTGCAGTAGCCTATTGATTGCTGCCCCTGGGGAGAAGGAATAAGGTGGTTTATCCAAACGAGGCTGCCCAAGGTTTTTTCACGCCAGTAACCCTGCCTTCCCACTCCCACAATGCATTGCAGCATCTCCCCTGGTGCTGTGCAGGCCGATAATGAAGCACCCAGGCGTGGCAACGTAGCAGTCCAACCGACCCGAAGAGTTTGAACAATATTATTCGGGTTAAGTATTTACTGGAGCATGACAAAATAAATTAGTCCTGTTAACTGATAAAGGTAATTATAGGCTTGGAGGAGGGAAAGAGGAGGTGTGAGGTGGGGAGGAGACAACAATCACTTGAAGAGAAGGCTAGCAGTGCTGCATTGATTTTTGCTTCAGTGACTTGAGAGTGCTGGAGTTAGTCAGCAACACCAGTATGATAACGCAATATTCAGTTTTATTAGCTTTAGTTTAGACACAGTGGAATTTTAGCTTCTATTCTATATTTACACTTTTACCCATATGAGTGTTTTGAAAATGACTGATATGGAGATCATGTTCAGGTAGCCTCAGTGTAAAAGTGAGGGACTAAAACAAGTTACTTTCTTATAAAGTCGGATAAAAATAATACAATAAGGCAATTAAAGTGAAAATAATTAAGATTTTCCTACAACTAAAACAATGTTACTGACTCATATGAAAGTAAATCCTTCTCAATCATCAGTTCTGACCTACTCTAAGTGTGTGGTGGTGTATTTATCTGCAGAGACACTGCACTCACTGCCTATATTTTATATACTTTCTTCTTTGCTGTGTGTTTCTGGGCTGCAACCTTTGGGCCGTCTGTGTGTTGCCCCTAGCCAACAACAGCTTGCAGGGGAGCTCACGACTGTATAAAAAGGTAGTGATCTGGTACCAGATTGTAGCGACACGTATCCACGAGGAAGCTACGAAAATAGCGGACAAAGCACAGAAAAAAACAAGAATGTCAGCAGACACACAGCTACATAACGCGAAATGTTTCCATTTTGGCACAAAAACTACTTGGTCAGGGTGAGGAAAAGATATCAGGGGGTGTGTCATGTAGGAAAGTGGGTGCCTTGTGTAAAATAAAGAAAGGGCTGTTTAAATGGGAGATAAAGATAATTTAGTCAGAAATAAGGTAAGATGTAAACACTCAAAATAAACAGAGCTAAATAATATTTTTAAGACAAACAGTGGGGAAAATGAAATAAAGACACAGACTGTGCCTTTAATTTCAGCTACTTTCATTGATTGTTTACTGTAGGTACCAGTCAGTGATAACTGGTCTTAGGTGAAGAAGAGAAAAGGTAGAACAGTAGAGGGCTGAAGAAAGGCTGAAGAACAAGAAAGGAGAGGAGAGACCTGAGGGAGGAGAGAAAGTGCAGAGAAACACTAGGGTGGATTCCTGGTGAATGTTTAGATAAACATAAGTGAACTGCTTTTCCACGAATGACAGTCAGTTGGATTTTTTATGTCTTTGCTCTGCTGAGGATAAAGATTCAACGCACAGGCCTGAAACCTTTTGATTTTTTAGATCCAAGTAAGTATGGTCTTTGATTTGAGTCTGCTATAGTGAAATGGTGGTAAAAGGGATTAGAAATCTGAGGAAATTGCAGTTTTCTGTATTATTTTAGTATAAACCAAAAGCAATGTTGCAGGCAATAGATAACAGGATTGTGACATGAGCAACACAAGGCACTGTGGTGTTTTAGAACATGGAAGCAACTGTACTGTAGAGACCGAGTAGCAGTGGTGTTTAGATCTTATCCAACTTAAAAACACGCTGGAATGGATGTGGAATAGTTGGAAAGCTTACTGTATTATCAACTGCCATAAATGTTCTCATGCCCAGACTGGGAAACAGACGGCTAAAGGAGTGGGATTTTTCAGCTTTCCAGCACGGAACCAAAATAATGGAAGTCAGGTTGCCGAGACAAGCATGGCATGGGTAGCAGCTGTAAGGCAAAGCATCACCTTAGTGACATGACAAGAAAGAGCTCTACCAGATGAGCATTCCTTCAAAGATGATGACGTGAAGGTCAAGTGCTACATTTGGCTTCCATGATGGGTGTGTTGATGCAGCTTCTTCCCTGAATACAACAGACAGGCCTAAAACGTTGCCTGTTTAAATGCTCTTCTTTTCTACATTTTAAAAAGATCACGTTGCGGTTATTGTGGACTGCTTTGAAATCAACATTGAGAGAGGATCACATCTGAAAGCTGGAGCACAGACATTTTCCCACTGGAAACACAAGCACAACACAAAGTATCTCAGTGGCATTGGGTCCATGAGGATAGGATGTGCATGCGCCAAGTACATCACATTAAGTGAGATCTTATGAGTGAGATTGGTGCTCCCATGTGAGGGTGAAAACCTTCCTTGACAAGATTGAGTCTGTATGCTGTACCCTTGTGTTGTTACGAAACCATCTAGTGAAACTGCATACTTGTGATGTAGAGTGCATTAACAGCGGTTTTCATATGTTGCACACTACATTTTACCATAATAAACGATGGAAATAAAGTCCAATTATGAATCTCTTTGTGCAACATAATACTGATTTTTTAAAATATAAAAATAAAACATTAGCAGGAATCATCCAGTAGACTTAAACGACAGTGACTGTCTTGGTCCCTCACCCAGCACTGCTACTTCAATGTTAAACAGGGGAGCCCCAATATGTATGCAAGACACTACTACACCAGCCATGCATGTGCAGAGTGCATACTCTACTTGGCCACTGGACCTGAGGGTCAAAACTTAAGACATAAATAAAGTAAGGTAACACGTGAAGGAATCCTGCACTTGATCGTTGCCGAGTCTACTCGTGTTTTTTTTTTCTCTCTGTTGAGTTGTGTTTGTTGTCCCTGTGTGCTGTGGTTGCTGTAAGCAAAATAAATGTAAATAAAGTGATGTATCCTAAACTATGATGACCATTATCGAGAACGCAATGTACCATCACATGGTTGCCTATTTTCTACTAATTGATTTGCTAATCTTGTTTCAAAAGGTACTATTAGTTATTTTAAAGGGGTCTAATTTGTGTTATTTGTGATTGTGGTATTGACGTCATTGTGCCTCTGGCACTGCATGCAAGTTTTGAGATGAGGAGTCCACTTTCAAGATGAGTGAGTTAAAAGAGCTTTTTGTGTGTTTTTTTCTTGAACACAAATGTTCAGACAGCAGACAGCCATCATTACAACACAAAGGAAAACAGGATAACCGCAAATGCTGAAATAAAGTAATGAATTACTGTTAATATGGTCAATTTGCTGCAGTCCAAACAAACAAACAAACAAACCAAAACAGGACTACAGCCAAAAGCACTGTATGCTATGATCTTGGCAAAACAGGCAACCAGACAACTCCAACAATTATTAAAATAAATTTGGAAAAACAAATTTGACACTGGGTTTCGAAATATAATTCAGTAACATTTTGACTCCTAGTAATTCAGATTTTCAGATAATATTCTGCCCCATGCAGCTTTATTACTTTAAGACAAGGGTGGCAAATGGAATGTAGATTTTGATGCTTGGAGCAGTGAAACCCAACACTGAAAAATATTTAAATATGATAATTGTTGCAGCATGCATTTAAAGAACATTTATAATTTTGCTGGTAGACAGCACTCTGTTGCAACATCAACACAACTAAATGTCTAACATGAAAACATTTTCCAGTATTTTACATGTTGCAATAAACTCCTTCTGCTCAGGAACATCATATGAAACACCTGAAAGCTCCAGAACAGGTGCTAATAGACCATCTGGTGATAGTCAGTGTGTCAATTTCAAGACAATTTTAGTCTGTTCAGACAACAGAAACACAACACTAGACATGAATTTACTGGCACATAGTGCAGTAAAAATTGCCCATCTTAAAACATGACAACATAAAGTTATCTGAACACAAAATGTTGCCCTAAAGTAATGAGGACCAGACAGCTAGAACTAATCTGAAAACCACAAGCATTCAGTTCATTTAGAAGCACATTAATACATGTAGAAGTACTGACTCATGTCAGCCAATTAGGCCAGTTTACCCTCTTGGAAGCAGCAGCCACAGTGTTAAGTGAAAAGAGTGACAGATGAGAAAGCTTACAGATAATTATTCGTTTAGTATTCATTAGTAGAGAATTACATTTCAGACCAGGGTGAGTCCTGTAATAGAGAAATGGAAAATAATTGAATAAATGCTCACCATCTGATCATGGAATATTTTTGCCAAAAGAAACATTTCTTCTGTGTGTGTGTGTGTGTGTGTGTGTGTGTGTGTGTGTTTGCTTTAATTAAAAGGAATGCTGTAAGTTCATGCAATTCTTTCAGTGCATCACACTCAAGTGGGCAGCGATCATCTCTCAGGGTTGCATCAGTTTTTAAAAATCTCATTTCTCATGTAGCCTTAAGCAACACTTGCCCTCACAATTCACTTTCAACTTTTTGCTTTTTTGACAAATGACTGTGAAACAGAACGTGGGGTCAGACAGGTGTGATATGGAAATCTGGAAACCTGGAATGACGTTTGATTTTTGTTGTATATTACTTATTTTTTTTATGATGTTTTCACTGCTCAGTGAAATGCTTTGTTAATTCTTTCTTTCCTTACATTTGATCTGTTTGAATGACTCACTCTGAGTCACACACTGTTAAGAGCTGCTAACCCTGACAAGAAATTTGGTGCTTTATATGTTGGAGGAAACTCATTCTGAAAGTGACTCATATGTTACACAGAAAACAATCTAAGCCCCCTCAACACACTGCATGTGTACTTCTGTGGACACCTTAGATGAATCATAAACTCCAACCAAAGTTTCATGGTGTTTTAATGATTCTGGAATTTCTTAAACTGTTCCGACAGCACACACAGAATTTTACAGCTTTTTCTTTGTTAGTTTTTGTATGCAGCCTCTATCGAGCCCAAGTACAAACCAAAACTGTTTTAAATGCTGTATCCATCTAATAATTACCTATCAATGCCCAAGTGTCAGCTTTAGGATCATAAACACCATTTTTTCCGAACTATAAGTCACACTTTTTTTCATAGTTTGGCTGGTCCTGCGACTTATAGTCAGGTGCGACTTATATATCAAAATATATGTAATTTAACATGTTTTTAAACTGAAATTGACTGACTGACATGAACCAAGGAGTAAACGTTACCGTCTACAGCCGCGAGAGGGCGCTCTAGGCCTGTGGCAACTACATGCTGCTGTACCTCTGAAAAAATTAACTGAATGCTGAATGCCAAGTCTGATGACGGCTTCACAGAAGAGACGGCGCTTCATCTTTCTCCGGAGTTGACGGAGTTGTTCAGAAGCAACACAGAGGATGGAGAATTCAGTGGCTTCAGTGATGTGGACTGAGATCGGGAGCTCGGTAAACTTGCTTACCGGTAACTTGCTCTGTGTGCTATTGTGTAGTTGAATAACTTGCCTTTCCAGATTAAATGTCTGTTCTTGGGCTTGGATTTTCTGAAATAAATTCCTAAATAAATGAGACTTATAGTCCAGTGTGACTTATATATGTTTTTTTCCTCTTCATGACACATTTTTTGACTGATGCGACTTATACTCCAGAGCGACTTATGGCCCGGAAAATACGGTAGGTAGACAAACCCTCCAGAAACCCCCTAGAAATCACCAGATTTTGGACCAGATTCCAGGGTCCAGGTTGATAAAATAGCAGGACACTCTATACTCCTACATATCTATGTTAAGGTAATGAGGCTTTTCATTTTTAGCCCACGATGACAATTACTTTTGTGGGTTTAAATGAAAATTATTACTGGTGGCAAATGTGTAATTCATTAACATTAATGTTGTCGTTTGTTTCCAAAGGCCTTTGGCTGGTCCGGTTAATGTGTCTGTTCTCAGCCAAATATCCTTTGTGAGACATAAGAAGCATCAATCCTTGACATCCCCCCACAATTGGAAGTGGACAGTGTGTTGTGGTAGTTCAACGAGATTAACAGAGTGGTGAGTCTTCTCAAGTGAAATTATGTAATGGATCATGAGTTGATTTTGTATTAATAATTTAAACTAATTCACACAGCTGAACCCAAATGTATATGATTAGAGACCTGAAGGGATTCAGATTCAATAGACAGATTTGAATTTTATCAAATACGACATTTGATAAGTCCGACTATCACTTAAAGGACTTTTACAACACAAGTCTGCATTCACCCACATTCATACAACGGTGGCTCAACCACCTGCTCCTTATGAGCATTAACCATTTACACACCGATGGATACTTCAACATGCAAACTGCCAAGGCTTGGGATCGAAGTACCAACCTTCTGATAAGTGGATGATCACTCTACCTCCTGAGCCACAGCCATCCAGAACGTAATGTCACAGTAAGTTACTCAAGATACAGTAGTAAGAATACTGTATGTTGTTGTAGATAGTAATATATCTCACTTTGGGCACCTTTTGTCTTTTTCTACAGATTTTTTGTGTGTATGTGCTTACCTGACATTAAGAAGAGCAGCGTAGGCCTCACTGCCAGCCAAGACATAACTAATTCCAATAGAAATACTGGAGAAAGACAGAATAAGAGGAGATAAAGAAAAAAGCAGAAAAGAGAAAGGCAAAGAAAAAGGAGAGGAAGAGAGATTGTTAGGTATGTGGCAGTGATTGGTCATCATCTACTGTCATGGTTAGCACTCCTCCATTGTACCAAACATTATGATGTTGCCTCAGCATAGCGCCTGAAGCTAGGAACATCCAAGGGATCCGATTTTAAAACCATTTCTTGTATGTAGTGTGGTGCCTTCATCCTCCACTACTTCTCTATTTTATATTTGCTCAAAACAAAAGTTGCCTTTGGGGGCTACTTAAAGCAAATGTTTGATTTCCTATGTACTTTGAGCATCACACATTCGCATCAATCCAGAAATCTGTTTGAAAAATGTTGTGCCTTCATAAATGAGCTGGATGTTCCTGAACATGAGTCTTTTTACTGGAGACTGTAATCCAAAGTGAACAAGGAGAGTTTTTTTGTAGCTCAGCATCTGTTGTGTCCCTTATAATTTTAAGCCTCTGTAATCTCTCAACAGTTGTTTGTCAAGAGTGCAAATCCATTAGCAGACAGCGAAGTGTTATTTTACATCCTTTATTTTAACTCTGCTCTCTGTCAAATCTTAAAGGGAAATGGACAAACATTTGCAAAGTTCTTTCAATAGCAATCAGTTATTTTTGGACCAGAATAATTTAACAAAGCTGCAAAGTAAAGAACAGAGAACATGTGAAGTCAAAGAAGCTGTAAAATGATTCAAACTCCACAGATTAGTAGATATCTAAATGTAACTATCATCAAGGATTAAAGGCATGTTTTCTGCTAATTTGGATAGATATTCTCACTCTCTGTCTAACTCTCCAATAAATATGGAACCTTGACCCCCAAAAAGGAGCTGCAAACATATCATCACCATCACTGCAACAATCAGCACACAAAAAGCAACAGTAAAGCATATACACCTACTAAATATAAACAGTTCTGTTGTATATTGTGTTATGTAATATATGTTGTTCACAGTGAATTATGACTATACATTGAATTGTGTGTGTGTGTGTGTGTGTGTGTGTGTGACTGTTGAGGTTAGGGTAAGGGTTAGGGTTAGGCAATTAGTGTTTATGGTTATGGTAAGGGTAAGTCTCCAGGAAATGAATATAAGTTTATATAATTGATGGAAACATGATTGTGTGTGTGTTTGTGTGTGTGTGTGCGTGTGTGTGTGTGCATACAGTGTCGGGTGGCTATCGACAAATATTCTAAATTTGAATAGAAAATGAAATTGTAGAAGAAATTCATATTCAATTGTGAAAAAAATTGTGAAAAAAGCAGCACTAACGCGGCAGTGACGGACAGGTACCACACAACCACGGTTTTTCTTACACAATAATTCCTTTTTTTTTTTTTTTACAGGTTTTGTTTTGTTTCTGTCAAGTTTGGATGAGGGTTTTTTACGATGATAATCACTTTTTTTTGTTAGACTTGTGGCTTCGGTGAGAGTCACATTGCGGCTATTTCTGGTTAAACAGAATGGATCTTATTCTTTAACAAGATGATACCTCCGTAGAGATCCTTTCCATAATGTTGTTAGACACTTAGAATAGCAATCAGTGGCAAAAACGAACACTTTTAGTTGGCAGTTGACTTCGTGGCTGCCAGCTGCAGCACTCTCACTAAACACTGGAAAAACTTCGACAATTGTTGTCTCCATTAGTCACTTGGACAGAAAAATATGGGAAAATAGAGTCTATAAACACAGATAATACTTAACCACAATTTCTCCTGTTTGTCCAGGACAATGAAATCTTCCAGTAAATATGGACATGAACCATTTTTTTTTAACAGAAACTCTGCACATAACTGCACTTTCACTGATTAAAAATGAAATGTAGGTCAAGCTGAAAAGAGCCAATAATTCAGCAACATGATACAGGACATTATTTTGTTTTTTTTTTTGCAATGTGTTGCCATGCAGATCTTTTAAAAGACATGTTAATCATGTCTCCCGTATTGATTTGCCCTCTTATGGACATTTCACATGGTTAAAACCGAGAGGTTTTTCCTGAAAGCAATAATCGAACACCATGGCTGACAGCCCTAACACAGTGTGTGCATTTACATGTCTCTGTGTGCTGCGTTCAGTATCAGTCTGTCAGTATGTGTGTTGTACAACAGCTCCACTCTGTAGGGCAGTACATAAAGACTTAGGGGTGCCAAGGGTAAAAGATGCAGGTCATGTTTTGTGTGGTGTGCTTGTGTGTGTGTGTGTGTGTGTGTGTGTGTGTGTGTGCCTCTGTGTGTGTGCGGTCGAGCCTCGGCATTGATCGACCACTAAGCCTCCTTGAACACAATGAGGGAATTATCGATTGGCCAGGTGTTACAGAGCTGCTCGCACACTGATAACAAGACCTTCCACCAGCGATGCTAAAAGCCCTGTCCCCCTCCTCTGGGCCCGTAAGGACACACACATCGGCACACAACGCTGCCCTTTATGCTACGCTAGTGTACCATTGTATTAAAAAAAATAAACAAATTACTATGCCGCATACAGTTGGTCCTAAGCCTAACTAAAGCCATGGTTTTGGGTGATGCGTCAGTATTTTTCTCAAGTACAAATTAAGCATCAGCCTATAAAATTACATATCTAGACCTTTACTTTTACTTGAGTGATTCAGACACACCATTAGTTTGAAGCCATTGGAGAAACTGTTAAGAAAACAGAAACAGAATGCAGTTCTGTGTGAGGGAAATCAATTGGTCTGCTTTTATAGCAGGGGATACGGTGTGAGTTTCTCCAAACTACAGCATGTCTGGAATTAAAATCAGTGTCCACTGTATTTGTATGAGTAGTGATTGCATTGTGTTTTCTCACAGAATGAGAACAGTTCTACATCAGCCAGCTTGAAGCTTAAAGCAAAGTTTGGTTTAGTAGCTGTCAAATTTAATGACAAAAAACAGTGACTGGAAAAAAAGTTGGACACCATACAAAGTTGGTGGACTGCAGGTGCTGCAGCAATGACCATATTTTATCAGTGTTTGGCTCAGGCTTGTAACTCTCAATATCTCAAGACTGTGCAGCACAAGCCAATGATATTAAGTCTGAACCTCAAGGACAGTTTTAACACAAGTTTGCTGTCCTGAGTCAGCTGAGAGTAGTTGTGCTGGTTCAGAACACTGAAAGTAAAGGTCTGTCTCCCATATTGCTATATTAGTCATGCTTGAGTATTGCACTGTTTTCCAGAAACAATGGCCAAGCAGAACAGACAGTGAAAGAGCATGTGATGATTTGACAGCAGACTCGGGCTATGATCGAATCTATGTGATCGAGGTCAGGCGTCAGAATTTCAGCTTCAGTCTGTATTGATCTTAGTACACTGACAAACACATCGTTTTTCTACATGCTGCTGAAATGCTCCTGGCAGCCTATTTCCACCACCTTTAAGAAACAAATTAATCAACTTTATTATTGATTGTCTTTTCTCATAATTATGACAAACTGTGAGAAAATACTCTAATATGAGACAATGTGACATAAGTAAGAGAAAGTGTGTCTTAGTTACATGGAACCTTATAATTATGTCTTGCATTAGTTAGTGCATTAATTAGTCCCTCTGTAAAACATTAAAGGGAAGTCATGGAGGATAGACAGACAGTGGGTGGGGGGCAGTCATGACTGAAGGATGGCTGAAATCTTTAGAAGCAGTGCAGGTTGGTGCCGTGAAACACTGTGTGCTGTTTACTGAAGGTGTCACTTTTACCCCACACTGCAAACCAAGTTCCCACTAGGATGATAGTTCATCAAACATCAACATTTTTTGCTTTAGATGTGTAGTTTAGCATCCTTTTAACTTCACAAAACATCAAATATGCTTTTGTATATGGTGTGTCCTGTTTTTTAAGTTCAGGCCCATGTATGCAAATGTGCTTTTATTATGCTTTAACATGTCTGTATTGTTTTACCACAACCAATGTTTCATAAGGGACTCAATAAAAGCAACTTTCTCATAACTATGAGAAACCTTCTCAGAGTTTTGACATGCTCAGGCCCAGTCTTTATACAAACCATACTTTTTACTTGTTTTTCAAAGGGTATCATACTCATATCATCATCATCCAAGCATATTCATCTGTTTTTATAAGAACGCTTGACCTTCCGTAGTGTTTACAGCGAAACACTGCAGAATTAATATAGTAGTTCTTGCATATAATTGTGATAGTTTTGTGTGGATTTCACTGAACCCCTCAGGGAGCTCCCCTCACTCTAACTTTAAGGATGAAAAATCACAGTGTAAATATTTGGTGGTGAAGTGGAGATGTACTGAACATGATGGGTGAAAAGGTTTCGCAATATTGTTTGGAGAAAATTGTTATCAATTCCGTTTCTAAAGGCACAGCTGAAATGGAAGCTGCTTCTTTGTGGAGAGAGCTCAGAGCAGAACGACGGAGGGTGAACTTAACACACAGCACAGATGAACTGACGCGATGGGAAAAACACATCCACCCACATCCTCTCTCTCACACTCAGTATTATTTTGTGTATGATTGGTACATGTTGCAACATTATGATCCTGCAAAATTATGGGCTCCATCATCACCATGGTAACTTACAACTGGAAGAGGAGGATGCAGTTGAAAGCATGGCTCATGGGCCGGGAGAGGAAGAGGTGGCCAAGCAGATGAAGGTTGGGTTGCAGGTTCTCAGCTTGGTTGTGCAAAGCTCCTGCATCCGGCTGTAGCAACCCCGTATCTGAAAGACAGACAGACAGATGGACAAGGCTGTCAATTCCATGAACTCCAAACTAGTAGATGACTGACTGAAAAGAATGAGGATTAAAGCTCTGTTTAAAGGCACAACGTGTGACAACTGGCTGTCGAGGGTTGCTCCAAATAAACAGCACATCACAGAAGAAATCCCTATCTGCTGCTCACTAGTCTCTTTGCTGTAGCTATGAGGTGCCGTTAGCTAATTAGCCCAGTTCACCAAGCATCTAGAGGCCCTATCATCTGACTGGAGTCCACCCCTGACCGAGAGCTCGGAGCACCGGAGGAGTGTTGGTGTTTGCACCGCTGGCACTGGGCTCAGCCGCCTCATAGTGAGTCCAGGGACGACAAAGACACTGCAGGACGGGACAGGAGAGCTGTGAACTGGGAGAGCAGTTGTTAGTGTTTGTTGTAATGTTGGAAAGACAAGGCAGTTTGGGTACGTTTTTTTAATCTTATATCTCGCAAGTATGAATAAGTGTGTTTTACAGTGGCAACTTGGCAATTCTAGAAAAAAAGAGGAACTTAAATTCAGAAGATGTATTTTTCAGTTCAATAAGGAAAATAAGTGTGCGAATTTTTCCTTTCTTTACCTTTTGGGAGTTTTTTTTTTTTTATATTATTATAGACTAAAAAAAGCTAAGAGCACTTGTGTAACATAGCAAACTTGCATCTCCCAGCTGAAACTACGGGGGGCCACACTACTATCTATCTATCATGTCTTGAGGTACAAAGTGATATTGTGAGACAGGATGAGTCGGGGCTAGCTGGTTAGCATGCTAACTTCACACTGGCATCTTTGACGTACTGTCAAAACTGTTTCTTCTTCACATTCTGTTGATGTTGGTTCATTTTTTAATATTTTAAACTAAAGGCACCTTCAGCCCCTCGTTGTGAACCTCAGCTCCACCATGTCATTCAATGCTTCCACATCCTGCCTAAACTATTCGTTGCAATATGTGTTGTTCTTTTAAAGACTATTAAAGCTTCCTTAGATGTGAACTCATCTGAATTTGAACAATGTTGCAGGTTTTGTTCTTAGAGTAACCCAGGGGATCTATTGCTGCTCTTCTTGGTATGAGCCTCCATGCATGCTGCATGGGCAGGCAGGGAGCTTCCAGAACACAACCATACAGCCAATCATAATTGTACTGCCTGCTTATGGTGGAATAATGCTGATGTAAGTGGTCCTGGCAGAGTGTGCATTATTAAACAAGATAGTCTAAACAAGCATATTAAATTAATGGCAAACAAGCATGTTAAATTTATGGCAAAAGCACAAGTCCGTTATATAAAAGTAGGGCATTGACACACATACACACAAACACATCACCATCTGTATGCCAGTGCTTGAGTTTAAATAAAGAAGGTGCCAGTCCTGTACACCTACATCTGCTCAGCATGCACTTGAAGCTTTTAAGGGGAAGAGGTGTTTTTGTCTGATATGATTAGACAACAATGGCTTGTTTATGCTGGTAGACACAAATTCTGATCTATAATGTATGTAAAAGCAGTGCTGGAAAAATACACAGACCTTTTACCTCAGTAAAAGTATCAATACCACACTGTAACAAGTCCTGCATTCCAAATTTTACTTATTACAGATATACTTATCAGCAAACTGTACATTAAGTATGAAAAGTGAAAATCTTCCTCTTTCCCTGTAAGGAGTCGCCACAGCAGATCATCTGTTTTCCTCCCGCTGGCAAACCAGGGGTCGGCCCTCCCGGCACAGAAATCAGTACTGTGTGATCTGCATATTTGATGTGGCATCTGCGTTTCATGCAGGTTGCCTTTCCTGATGCAGCCGTGATCATTTATCCAGACTTGGGATCAGCAACAAGGAATATCATGGCTTGTATATCCCCAGTGGCTGGGGTGGGATCAAGGACACTTCAACATGTGGACAGGAATACGTGGGAATCAAACTGCCAACCCTGTGATCAGAAGATGAGCTGCCCTACTTTCGGAGCCACAGCTACCCCATGAAAAGTAAAAATGATATTGTTAAATATTGTATTATTGTATTATTTCTACTGATGCATTACAAGAAGCATATTAAAGTAGATGGTTGAGGCAGTGCTGACTCCAATTACCTTGCATATTTTCTAAACTGACCACAAATCTTCAGCTGAAAAGTAACGAATAACAAAACAGCTGTCAGATAAATGAATATATATATATTATCATTTGATTTGGGTCAATGATATTAGCTTGCATCACTGGTCTATGGCAAAAAATGCAAAAGAGCTCTAGGACATTCTAAACTGTGAAATACCGTGTGAGGCTGAGGCATAGCTACCATTTCCTCATATGACATTGGCCTGAAACTTTGACACCTTGTCTGTTTTAGTGTGTTTGCAGTGTGTCTTAGAGATGGCTCTGCTGTAAAGAGCGCAATGTAAATAAAGACAATTCATCCATTCTTTCATTCATTAAGCACATCACACCTGTGCGCGTATGTGGAAAAAGGAGCACTTTCAGTCCACTTTTTAATGCTCACTGCACAATCGGCAAGTTGCTGCCAGCATTGTTTTCCAAAGCAGCCCATCTAATGAGGATGCCCGCTGTCTGTGCAATCAGTGCAATTCTTGATGTGTTTTGTCCTAAATTATTTTGCTAATATTTGTCAAACACTGAAGACAACTCTCTGCTCTCTACTCAGCAGGAGACAAGGACAAAATCTGTCCACAGACACATAAACACCTGGCAAAGAACTCAGATCTGTGTCTGTGGTAGTTCCCGGTGTCTCCAGGACCACAATTTGCAATGATGACACACACACACACACACACACACACACACACACACACACACACACACANACAGGATAAACCTGAAATAAGCCTCATCACTAATTCACCAATAATCACAGTTTACTGCACATTGTCTGATATCCCCAAGGGTGTGAAAGTGTAAATATATCTGGATAGTGTTTGGCCACATGACACTTGGAATGGAGATGATAAAATTAGACAGGTGTGCAGGGGAGATTAAACCTAGACAGTTAAATAGCAAAACATTAGAGCACTATTTTTATTCAGCAGACCATCTCACATTTAAGAAAATCATCTTTTGTTATTCAGGATATAAAAGACGGCTTTGTCATGCTGGTTGCACATCCAAACCAAGGGAAAGGACGAGCCACACTGGTGCTTGCACACAAACCCACACACACAGTGGGAAAAATGTGCACCTTTGGTGACAATGTAATGCAACTGGAGAGAAAGAGCCAGCAGACAACCAAGTCCAACCAAACCACGCAGTCACAGTCTTTGCACATAATGAAGCCTAATGCTCCCTGGAATGGACAATTATGATCCCATTTTGTTTTCCTTTTAAAGGGTTTTGTTGTATAAAAACAACTTACCACTACAGTGTTTGAGGTGTGATAATTATTGAATTGTTACCACAAATGTAACACCACTGAGTAAAAACAAAACAGAAAACGGTAACACTTTATTTTAAGGTACACCTATTCACCATTAATTAGTTGCTTATTAGCATGCAAACTAGTAACATATTGGCTCTTAATTAGTCATTATTTAGTACCTATTAATGCCTTGTTCTGCATGGCCTTATTATACAACCTGTAAGCCATTAACTAAGAGTCTTCCCTCAATAACCTCAGAATTATTGCTTATTAGTACTGTGTAAAGAAGTTATTGTATATGAATTATGATCCCAATATGCTTTGCTTAGTATGGACTTAATAAGGTGGTGGTACCCCACGAATAGTTATTCT
>JBBMOE010000026.1:4514735-4563295 GCA_037975065.1 Chaetodon trifasciatus | reverse complement strand
ACAAAACAAAAACTTAGACAGTAGCATTTAAAATAATGGCTGTCACAGACATAATAAAGGCCTCTTGCTAATAAAGTTTGGGAAAAAAATACTTAGGGGGCACTGAATTAGTATGAAGGTATATTCAGTGTAGTTTAAATTCACACTGCATTAATTCCATCGGTGCACCAACCTGCTGCACTTTCTCTAATATTTTACCCTTCTCTCCTGCTGTCTTCCTGTTTTCCCATAAATCTCCTGTATTTTAACCTTAAAAAGCTGGCAGGGGGCATAACTGCCTGTGTGATGTGTTTGCTAAATTCCCCTCCGGTACAGCAGGAGTCAGTATGTAGAACATTAGCTGTAACATCTATTGACGAAGAGTCACTCATTCAAATAGAAGAAGAAGAAGCAGCAGAAGGATGAATGTGGGAGGGATGGAGTACCTGGCAAGAAAGGCTAAAGGTTTGTGCCAAATGGGAGGAGGCTCACTCATACTTAATGAAGGGCCTTTAGTGTTTTCATTGGTATAATGCAGGGATGTTCACAGCATTTCACTTTCAACCAGCTATCTGACTCTGATCACCTGACTGTAGTCACTTCATGTAGTAACTTTTTAACTCAATCCTTGTTGCTCTCATATTTTAAAGCAAGTGGTTGTCTAGTGGTGGTTTTAGGATTCACTGTGTGTGCGCATGTCTAAATGGAAGGGGGCGTTGGAAATTTTCCTCATTTACAAATCCAAATGTTGACAGGTAAGATTATTACACTGACCACAGAAACAGTGCTGTGGAAATGCATTGTTCTGAATTTATCAAGAAAACAAGGAAACATGGAGGAAGTACTGCAATTGTATTACAGTATCTACGTCACATTAAAATGGACAAAAAAACAGAGGCCTCTTGGTAAAATACGGTAATATACAGACTGGGAAATGACTGGGGACTTGCCATCACCCTCAGTATTCTCTTCTGGTTAATGCTTCAAAATGATGCTTAGAAATTTGATTTTTACAATTTACGCTTGAGGAGGTTTGTGTATCACGCCAACAGAGACCTATTTGATTTATATCTCACTATGCCATCAGTGACCCGAAACATCTAGTTAACAGATCAATACAATTCAAATGAGCCCTGTACCGATGCAGCAGGTTATGGTGCAATATGGAGCAATTCAAAACAGTGTTTTGCAACAGTGGGGATATTTGCACTGTAACTCAACTTATTTTTGCTTGAAATAAATAGATTGAAACAGCTCTTCAACAACTTGTTTTGAATGAAATGTTGTGAACAATTTGGAATCTCAGTTGTTTGCATGTCTGCAGGCCTGTGATTCACCAAACTGTTGGCTGATCAGCACCAAATGAAAATAAATGGTGAGTGACAGGAAGTCCACGTAGGCTCGGACGCGTGGAAACTACTCAACAGACATAGAATAAATAGAAAGGTGTCTTGTGTACTGCACTATTCTTTATCGTGTATCTATCAGACCAATTCCAGGGAGTTATCTGCGTAATCCACAAATCAATCCCATTCTAACAGGGCAGATAACTGGGACATTGAACTGTTACTTTAACTTCAAGATATTTTCATTCAAAACTTGGCAGGTGAATAAAATTAACATGGTGATTCAATTTTGAAGAAATGCTGAACACAAAGGTTTGTTACCTGCTTCTGCATTTTCACTCTCATCATCTTCATCCTCTTCTTCTGTGGGGGCTGGATCCTCCACACCCACCTGATCCATCACAATACACTCTGCCACACCTGTCTAAAATCGACACAGAAAGATCAAGTTCCACATTGAAAAATGTTCTCCATGTTATCTGTCATTTCTTACTAATATCCATGAGTTCTACCATGAGATACTGTGACCAGCTATATTAAACAAAATCACAAGAAGAATTTCAGCTGTCAGAGGCATGTTTTGTAAATTATATGCTATTAAAACAGGCCTTTTTCACAGCAGACATTACAGCTTGTCATAGCAGGATAAGGTCAGGTGTAACTGATAACATTAAAGTGACTGCATTCCATTTAGGTGAGCTGGTTCCATGTTCTTGGTTTTGCTACTCACTTTGTTTTATTTTCCTGTTATGACAACTTTTCATTCACTTAAGTATTCTGTAAATAAGCTCCAGCACTGTTTTACATCATCATGAGTGGGTGTTGGGTGTCAAAGTCTGCTCTCAGTGTTACAAATGGAGCCAAAAAAATAAAATGTGGCTACTGGGTGTGTTCAGCTGCTTACCTTTAGAGATTCCAGCTGCACCACTTGACATTTCTGAAGAAGCTCCACAAACAGGTAAATAAGCAAGGCCTGCATGACAGAAGATGGACAACATCTACAGTTTTGTCTTTGAAATGGGTCTGACACGAAAATAAGTGAGTGCAACAGTCCTGTACACAGGACTGTATTCGTATTCATATTCGAGTTGAACTGTGCCTCGCCTGGAAAGTGGATGAGAGCAGGCGGCAGCAGCAGGGGGCAGTGACAGAAAGCTACAGTCAGCTACAGAGGGACAGTTCCCAGGAGTCTTTGCAGTTCATGCAGGAAGTCATACATTGTTTCTTTTCATTTATTTTATCTACTTAATAAAATTTGGGGGGAAACAGTTCATACAGGAAATTACAACAACACTCGCTTCCTGTTTGATCCAATCCAAATTTAGAAAATGGTACCAGTAATTGCGGTCTTATTCCTGAGTGTGATAGGTCAGTCTATCACATCGTTTCCTTGTTTACTCATGGAGAAAATGCTTGGGTGTGGATACGAAATTGGCTCGGACTAATTTATTATAAAGGTTATGCCTACTATGATATACAAGTAGCATCTCTGAAATCTGGGGCAAGAGTTAGAGTCTTGGCTGAAACATAACATTAATTCAAGTGTGTTTGCTCACAGTGTGAGCCTGGGACATATAAGAGGTACGATTTTTCTTTTATCCTGCAGACACTGAACAGAGTAGCCCCTTGTCTAGGAAATGCTGTTTCATTTGACTGCTCTCTCAGCGTCATCTGTCTTAGTGACTGGATCTCATTTTGGAAACTGTTAAGACTGATTTGTGCTCAGTTCACCACATCTTGAATTTCCACAGACCATGCAAGTCTTTCAAGTAAATAAAAGTCCACTAAGGCACGCGTTACTCACCTGAACAAAGAAGCCAACAAGAAAGGAGACAAGGAAAGGCACCAGTCCAGCATGGGCTATTGTCACTGGAAGACCTAGAAATTGAAACAATGTGAACATTTCTGAATTAATTTCTCACTCAAACTGATTTGAAGACATGTGTTAAGACAACATCTGACTTTCTGTCAGTGCATCGACCCACCTGTCTATCACTGTGTCTGCTTGTCTTTCTCCCTCACAGACACCCCTTTCCGCTCTGGCTCAAACTTACCATAAAACTTTATGGATAGTGCTGATTTCAATATGACATTTAAGTGATTGAACAAGTGCTAACTTGGAAGGGCTCCACCTTTGTAGAACTACATGAAGACCCTGCTGCAAACAAAGTAGTTAAATGTAATGTCCCATGTAATTTCCAGCTCTACAAAAATCTCTCTGGTGTTAAATACACTTCATAAACCACAGTTAAATTTGCTCTGCCAATGAAAGCCAAAAGATGGACAGCGCTTTAATTATATTCCAGATTAATTCATAATGTAAAAAGAAAGTCCTGTAGAAAGAATAAATATAGTTCAAAGTTTTTACCATCATATGAGTTGAGTGAAACATGCCACACACCTGCAGAATCACAATTCAGTAATCAGTACAATAACCTTCCAAAATCTGTTGTAATGTATATCTTGCTCAGAGTGCGTTCCCCATATCCAACTGATTCTCGTGTTCCCCAAATCCCATCAGTCCAATCTCATCAAGTGTGAAGAGGATGGGTGTCGAGCTACACAAATCTAACTCACCGAGTATTTGTTTTCAGTGTTGGCCATATCTTTGTCATCCAATGTGTTTTCCCTTAATGAAGCTGGCCAACTCTAACCAGTCATCCTGTACTCTTTATTCAGTTTGTCATCAAATGTATGCTCCCCAAATCCAACTGGCTGTCAAGCATATTATGTAAACCCAGCTAGTCTTATTTTACCAATACTGATTTTACTATTTAGTCTTAAAGATCCAGTGTGTATCCAGGATTTAGTGGCATTTAGCAGTGAGGTTGCAGATCATAACCAACTTAAATACCCCGTCATTCGCCCTCCCCTTACAAGCGTGTAGGAGAACCTGCGGTGACCACAAAACTCAAAAAATACATGAAAGGCGCTCTCTGGAGCAAGTGTTTGGTTTGTGCGTTCTGGGCTACTGGAGAAACATAGCGGTGCAACATGGTGGACTCTGCTGAACACTGTCAGAAATCAACAGTCTTTGACTGACTATTGACTATTACAAACTGGATAAATGTTGAACTCTAAGTCAAAGTGTTAGTACCAATCAAGTTTTTAGTTAATGCAAAAAGTAACCAGCGTTACACTGGTGGCAGTGTGTTTGTAGACTGCTAATTTTTTCAGTTTTACTGGGATTAATGTGCTAACTGCTCTGTCCTCACTGTGGACTACTCCTGCTGCAAGCTAACGCAAAGTTAAGGAGTCGGTCGGTGTCCTGAGGGAATAGCAGAGACCCTGTTGGACATTTAGTCATCAAGATAACGACAGAGGACGACATGTGTGACTCACAGAGACTGGAACAGTGGACATAACTTTTTCCTGCTGTCTTTGTGGGTTTTCACGCTGCTCCACATTGGATTGCTGATCGTCTGCGTGGGATGGTTAAATTTGTTTACATGTTGGTCCGCATTCTACAACCTCAAAGTGGACGTGCCGAGCAAAGCTAAGACTTTCATGTTGCTCATGCCCATTCTGAACTTACAATGCTTCTTAAGAGTTGTGCCTCTGCCAGTTTAAAAAGATGCTCACTGTAATGATCAAGTTTAACACTAAGTAACACTAAGACTAACCAGCATTACACTACAAAACAGAGCACACTTTTGGCAGAGCAGCAGTTTTCTTCATTCTGATGTGTTAATAATGCCATACTATAACCAACAATCTTATTATGCTCATAATTATAAATTAATCTGTCCTCTACAAAGTTAACTTTCATTAACTTCATGCAAAACAGTGATGTTCATCCCCAAGTAATTGATGGAGGCTGCACAGGCATCAGTCACTGTTGGAGCCATGCTCCACCAATAACATTTTGTCAAATGTCCAATTGACGATTATCAGCCAAACCAGTCATTCATTTGACCTCTAAATATTATATTCCATTTCTGCCGATAGATCCTGCTAAATCTGACGCACCAGACCTTTAATTGTCAATTCTGTCTTTTCCAAACCTCAAAAATTGTAAGCTGTGTGCTCCACACATCCAACTTGTCATCAGGTGGGTGCTTTCCCCAAATTTTAGCAACTGGTCAACTGTTCTTCAAACCAGTTAGCATGTGTATGACCCTAAAACCTAAATGGCGATTATTTTTTCCCCTATTGGCAACCTACTATGCTAGCAGTATGTACTCAGACCAATCTATCTCGAACACTGTGTCCCACAATGCAAAGCACTGGAGCGGTCACAACAACCAACCACCTTCAACAACGGGTAGGTGGCAAGAAATCAACTGTGTAGATTTTGAACACTGACAGTTTTTTGAAAATTGATGAAGAATTGAAAAAGTGCTCAAATGTTTTCAGAGTTGAGAAGCTCCATTAATCAGTGGCAGAGGAAAGCCAGACCCACAACTAAAAGATATTTTTTTAATTATTGTAATGCTATTATTCTGTCATTACATTAATTTTTGACATATTTTATTGAACTTATACAGCTATTGCCAAGGGGGAAACGCTCACAATATGATCAAACCAGCATGAGCATTAACACAAACAATAATACCATCAATCATCAAGTTTTATGAAAAGGCTCCCAGTGTGATCCAAGCAAGGAAAACAAGGATTATGTTGCACTTCCAAAGCAACAGAATATACCACGAGAACGAGTTTCAGCTCATGATGTATTTTTCAGTGATGCAAAAAAGTGCTGGTGAATCTGGATCTTTGCAATTGTCTGGCCTAGCATACTGCAAAATAAATTGATTTAACAGTTTTATACTGCATACTACTATGAAAAAGTATGTAGTACATATTGCATTTGTCTGTAGAATGTAGCAGGTGGTTTCAAATATAGCCAGAATTTTCCATAGACATGATGTCTTGTGTGATGTCCATGCTTTTGGCCTGTCAGTTAACTTTTGTGATTATGCATCTTACAAAGGTAAGAAAACGAAGTACTCACCTAAGATTCCAGTTCCCAGTATTGTTGCAATGGTCAAGAAATCTAAGAAGACAAACAGAACTTGGTCAGATCAATCAAAGTATTCAAAAAGTCACACAATTAAGACCAACTTGTTACCATCAATAGCTGTGCAAAACAAGTGTCCGGTATGCTTCTGCTCAGGACTGACAAAGGCTCTTTAAGGTGAGACGAGTTGGTGTCTATCACAAACTTACACAAGCTAACAAACTAACCCTAACCCCACCTGTGTGGCATGACTGGTAGCTTAGACTATGATTGATTTTAAGTTCTCAAGGCTTAATTCCAAGTGAAGTCATAAATTACTGGCATTAAAGTCAAAGTAGAGTCTGACATGAGTCCATGTCACTTGACTTCAGCACTTCTGTAATTCAATAAATGTCATTACAATATCAAGTAATTACATTATAATAATACTGCAACAATAAAAACAACAACAATCTTTGGGACACACTGTTCAATTTTTGTCATGACTGCGTTCAAGAGGTTTTGTGTCAACTCTAAGTTTTAAAATGACCTAAGATATTGAGTGACAGTTTCAATTTCCAGGTCAGGGACAGTTCAGAACAGCAGACATAAACTGGATTGCCATGGAAAGTCTACTGTGTACTGGCAGAAAAAACTCAAATAAGTTAGTTCCAGCCATGATACCTCAGCTGAGCTTTCATTGTACCGGTCCCTCTCTACTGCTCCATCTCCTTTTTCAATTTACTCACAGTTGTAGAACGAAATACATTTCTCAAAACTGTACATATCATCTCTGAGATAATTCATTCTCACACAACCAACTTGGCTGACCTCACTGCGATGGCTCTGAGACTCAAAGCCAGCATTACAGCAAACAACACTGACGCCCCACTCTGCAGTGCCTCGCCAGCCTTAAAACTATTCCCCTCCAGCTGCAGAATGATGTTATGCAAACTGCATACAGTTCTGTGCAGCAGTCTGTAGTTTTCTATCAAAGTTGTTTTGGCCACTTGAGGCTGGCTCCTAAAGCAAGTCAATCCTCATAGATGCCCATATTAAAATGCATAATTTTACAGGAAAAATAAACATGTTTATAGCTTGGTAGAAAAACTGTATGGCTTCATTTTCCCAATTATGACAACTACTTAGCCATTTTGAGTGACAGCTAGCTGCTAGGTTTCAGCAACCAGGCTTCATTCAGCTTACCTCAGCTCCACCCACCAAGCTCCATCTCTTTGCCCATTTTTTGATTAACATGGAGTTTGGCGGAGTCAGGGCAAAGCCACTGTCACTGAGCTTCACAATGGCTCTTTAGAATTTCAAAGACTACGTCCATGTTTTACACACTCTTTGTTTGCCAATGGTGTTTTGTAATGTTTTCTAACAACCTTGTGCTATTTCACCATTTCCCCGTTTGAAAGAATAAACAAAATTGTCTAAAAACATGGTCTGACTGAACATGGGCACAAATTAACCCGTCAGGAGTGTAATACGATACTTTGATCAGTAAAATGACCAAAGCTATTAAAATATGGCCCAAATTTGATATGATCTGATTGATACTATAACTAGAAATGTATTTGGGAATTATACTTATCTACTTTCTTGTCAAGAGCTACATGAGTGTGTCTGTATGGCAATTCTAAAGCCACAGCCAGCAGCTGATTAGCTTAGTTTAGCATAAAGACTGGAAACAGGGCAAAACAGCTAGCCTGACTCCATCCAACGGTGACAAACTCGACCTTGAAATATCTCCAAAGTTCATGAACTAGCAAATTATAGTTTTTTTTTAATCCATACAAAAAACTCCCTGACAACTTGTGCTCTGAATGGGTTATGAATGTAGTATCAATAATGTCAAGGTTTCCTGCAGCAACATATGCCAGAGGCATCCTATTTCACCTGAAATGAAAGGGCCTCCACCAGAGTCAGAAGAAATTATAAAATTTTATGAAATTGAATGTCAGGCTAATTAAGCTTCAGTGAAAATTAACAGTGATGCTACATCACAACACAAAGGCCATGCATTAGCAGCTACTGCTACCTGTAAGTGGGCCCCTAACTCCTCCTGGTTACTGAAGCCATGTGCTGTTTCATTTACAAGGGAATGCCCAAATACAGTATTACTGAAAATAGCAATCTTGGAAGGTTTACACTGGCCCAGGAACAGAGGTAAAAAAAAAGCAGTGAGTGTATCACTACCTGCATTTACTATTGTGCGTGGGAGGCCTCATTATCTCGGGCATTTCTGATACAGACTATTAGAGAAAAAAAGGGCAAAGAATTGATTTAATTTGGTCACACTTTTGTTATCAAAAAGAGAAAAATATAAAATCCCACTGGCTCCAAAATGAAATCAGTTTTGACTAATGTTTTGTTTAGAAACTCAACTGTAAATACTGGACCCCCACTCACCACTTTCCTGTGGTAAACTTTGGAAAGTCTTAACAGACTTATGCATTGTTGCTTTTGGTCTTGTCAAAGCATTTGCTGACAATAAGAAAACTGCAGAATACACATGGTTTACTTAAAACTGTGAATCAATATCTATGTCAATGGTACATTCATGTCATGCCTGTGTAGTCAGTAATGAAAAACAACAGGTTTACTCTGGTGGAAGTGCTTTCATACAATGCCTCATATTTCCAGAAAGACAATTCTTACACACGCTGTAATGCAGCTGTGAGACCCTTTATTAGGATGACAATAAACACCATCAGCCAGCCCCTCTGTCACCACAGCTTGATAGTTGTATTGACGAGGCAGATCACTTTTCTGCTGCATTCAAATCCATCACTTGCACTCTACGGAGCTGCCATCATCACTAGAAATAAGCTGTCATTCTAAATCAGCCTGATCATCTTTCATGATTCTCTTCTCAATCCTCCTCTGTGCTGTCCCACCACCCCTCTAAAGATGGCTAAGGGACATATGGTGTCAGTAATTAGACATGTCATCATAATCTTTTTCGGATTGTCTGTGTTCACACAGCTGCCGAGGCATGTAATATAATGACTCAATAACTTGCGTTACAGGCAGAGACAGCATTCTAAGCCTGAGATGGAAACATGGGCAAAGTGACCTTCATGTCCTTTGTTTTCGGCATCCTTCAGTCTGGCACCTCTTAGTCATAATATGCAGACACACCCACATTTTCTTAAATTAATTATTAAATAATTCTGTATCTAAGGTGACACGTACTCTGTGACAAATAAATAACTGATAATAATAATAATATATCCATCTGCATTGTTTGACATTGTGTCAAACGAGTAACAAATACATACAGTGCTCCATTCTTCACTTTTTGTCAAATTACACAGTACTGAGTCTTTCATCCTCCTTAGCAGCTCCAACCATAACAGCACAAAAAGCTTGAAACTTGAATGTATCGATTTTAGACAAGTTTGTGCAGAAGTGTCCATGACGCTAACCATTCAAGAACTCCAGACTGATTCTATTCAGGAATTCAGCCAGCCGTCTTCTCCGCAGGGAAAAGCCACCAACGATCCTTCCTCGTGCGCATGATCATGTTTTGATTAAGTGTGCACGGAGAGGAGGTGCTAATCACAGAGGGGTCTGTTGTCAATGTGTTTCTAAGAGACAGAGATGACGAGAACAGGGCAAGGCAGGGCTGAGCGAATCAATGCATTGTGCGCAGCTCAACAATGAAACAAGATTTTATCCATTTCAAATAGCAAAAAAACAGAAAACCAACATGTGGTGGTCAATGTTGAAATGCTGAAAAAATGTTTAGTTAGAGCTCTAACACAATGCATAAAGCATGGAGAGAAGTTATCGGGGGCCAAGGAGGTATTTTTGGCTTGGCTGCAACAGCAGGGCATCACCATTAGCTGTTGCTCTTTCAAAATGAATAGGTGCAAACGGTGGGAGCGCCACGTGTAAATGCACTATGTTACGAACACCAGCATCATGTCAGGGAACTGAGTGTATATTCTGCTGTGAGCATTTTTAGCTGGCAAAAAATGCTTTGGTGGACAAACCCCCTGACTCCAGATTCTATAAGTGCAACCCTCATGCAACACTGAAGACTTTTAGTCTACACCCATGTACTACATGTTTCCAAC
The DNA here is from genome assembly GCA_037975065.1 of Chaetodon trifasciatus. Lineage (NCBI taxonomy): Eukaryota > Metazoa > Chordata > Actinopteri > Chaetodontiformes > Chaetodontidae > Chaetodon > Chaetodon trifasciatus. The sequence goes on along the minus strand of JBBMOE010000026.1, from coordinate 4,552,943 downwards.
TAGGGCTGTCCTAAACGATTATTTTTCTCTCGATTAATCGATTAGTCAAGCGATTAATTTTTTGCCTAATTTAGCGCTTATTTTTTTGGTTTGACGATTATTAAATTACAAGAACACCTCTAAACACTTTTCTTATTTAAATTCTTTATTATTCATTTATATTTGCAAACCCAAATCAGTTTGCCTTAACCTGAAAAACAGACACATAAAGCAGAGTGCACATTGAAATATTAGGACAATGATTTTGAAAAGGCACATTTTATATATTAGTACAGTCACAGACTGTACTAAGCAGACCAGTGTTTCCTCTTGGATTTTTTTTTAAGCAGTGGGGGCAGGACATCACCCTTACCCTCAGTTAAATAGGATCTGGCATACTTTGCTGCGTCCAGGGTCTCTGCTGCTACAGAGAGCTCGCCGGAGCGGCAACAGAGTACATACAAAAATGGATAATACGTAATTATATCTATGGATACATAAAGCAGTGGAACCAGTAAAAGTTCCTCCACAATTTGACTAGAGTGAAACATATCAGCACCTACACATAATGTACTAAGCTGAAATACTGTTAATAGGTTAAATTGAAACAACGGTCTGGCAACATTATGTTAACGCACGTTACCGTCAACGTCAACTCATTCATGCTACCTTGTTACCGTAAATTCGCGTTAGTTAGTTAGTTAGTTGGAATTAGGATTCTCCAGCCTTTTGCTTTCTATCGTCCTCCAGCAGCACACCTGGATGTCGCCGCTTCAGGTGCTCATTCACAGCTGTAGTGCTGCTGTGGTACGCCATCTCAGCTTTGCAAATGCTGCAGATGACCAGGTCATTTGTCCTCTCTTTAAAATACATCCGTACTTTTGACTTCTTTGACCTTTTTTTTTTGCTGTTTAGTGGTATCACTTCTGCCTTCATCTCCATCTGAGACATTATAACGTCGAGACTCCACCATTTGGTTTTTTATTTTACGTAATCGACGTAATCGATTAGGTCGATTAATCGGGACAGTGCTACTTCCAACCTTGGTCGCACTTTGTGTACAAGATTGAACAATCAGCTCCCAACAACAGCCTTTTCTTCAGCTGGTTAAAGGAACCAGTGGGGTCCAGTGCTTCGAATCTGGATCTGAAACTTTCTGTTTCATAAAGGCTTCTCCCATCCAAGCACAAACACTCATTTTATGAGAAATCAATAACCAGTCCATACCTGGCCAATGCATCACAGCACAATAGCACATCACAGCTCATATACGCACAGCCAGCACAGAGAGTACTACACTTAATAGTCACCATTAAGGAACGAAACTGGAAAACAACATAAAACCTGCAGCTGTGAGGAACAGAGGCAGCGTTAGGCACTGTAACAGTCCACCAGAGAGCAAAGCAGGAGAAAAACCAGCTCTCCATGTGCCCAAACATGAGGGAGAGCCCACCGTTAAAGCATCCCAAGTAACAATCAGTGTGGCGAAACACTCAAACCAGAGTGAGTCAGAGAAAACTGAGACATCCACAGATAGAGACCAATATGAGAGCAGGGGGAGTCAACAGACAACTAGCATAGTTTGAATAAGTTCTCAAAATCACACATTCAAGATATGAGTGAGTGGAAAATATTGTTCTTGCAGCTGAACTCCAAACATTTTTTGACAAAAACTCACCTCACATGTCATCTGATACGCTACTTCAATACACTTTAAGAACAAATGCTAACGGGACGACTCCAGAAAAACATTTAATATCCAGGAATTTACATTATACACACTGATCGCACACGGTCCAGCCATATACTAGGTTTCAACCGGGTCTTGTTTTTCCTGGAGTCTCCTAGCAGTTAAAATCCTGCACAGATAAACGAGAAGTGGCGGAGGCCATGTCACATAATTTGTTCCCTTCAAGTGGGGCTCTGCCATTGAGCTCATGGAGGTTCCTGGCAGGAAGAGCACAGGTGGTAAAAACAACATTATTGATGGCTCTGTTCTGTTCAAGTGTCTTCATAAGCAATGACAGTGAGCCAGCATGAACAATACCTGGACCCTGAAACTGAAGGAGTTTAATTACACCTGTGCTTTTCCTATGGTGACAAGTCAAAATGCCTTGTGTGAAAAAGCCTATGACGCACCATTGTGCTGACAAACATCATGATACTGATGCAACACAAAGTAAGTCAGTTGAGCTAGTTGTAAACTGGTTAATTCCCTCTGGGAAAAAGGTCTGTGGACTGGTGGTCACTGAACAGCATCGCTAGAGCACATGGAGTCTAAGGTCTTTGCTGAAGGACACATCAACAGCAGTTATTGTCACATTATTCGTCAACAGTCTCAGCCACTAAACGCACTCAAACTATCACTTCAGAAAGATTGAGACAACAGCTTGCTGCACTGACAATAATAGCAGGATATACAACAATGACTTTAACTAGAGCTAAAGACACACTGAAAGCAGTGAGCTAAAGTAGCTCAAGCAAGTGTAACTTCACACAGTCTGAACAAACGGCTCAAGAGTCACTGGCTTAACTTAAGCAACAGTGAAAACGTTACCTTATTGGAAAACATTAGAAATTGAAGTAGTAAGTAGTAGTTTTACTTAGCGAGCATTCAGGTGTCATTGAGGGCAAAAGCCAAGCGGTATTTCAGTGTCAACTTCTTGAGATAGTTCGCGCGAGAAATGGGAACGACGAGAAGTCATTAAAAAGAAATGAAAATGAAAATTGCAATAAGTAAGCATTAATAGGCCCATTTAATGCACGCTCAATTAAATGGAAAATCCGAATGAGTCACTGATGTTTTGCTAGGTAGGGTATGTTTATTGTAGCATCAGAATGATTATCCAGACTGTTTATTTTCACGTAGTTCTCCATGTTTGTCCTCGCGAGCGTTGTATCTCCATCCACCCCCGCCCCCACCATAACATGTTAATGGAGCATCGCTTCCTCAAAAATGTACTGTTAGAAACCAAATGTCGGTCAGTATAGAGAGGCAGCAAACTGTTCAGTGTTTCCTGAGCGGGCTTGTGTGGCCTGTACCGGTGTTTGCCTCTAAACGTCGTGATGTGTGTCGGTACTCACAGCACTGCAGGTAAATAAACCGCAACTTCCAGTGTCTATCCTGGTTTTTCCGCGTAATTTTGATAGACAGAGTGCTGAGACTGTTGTCGGGGACGGGACAGGGGCTTGTTTGGTTTCTTATCTCCTCTGCGGCGGTCGCCATCATTTTGAACACCGTATCTCTCCCCCTCCCCTCATCCTCTCTCCTCCGCTACCGCCCCTCTGGCTTTCTCGCGACACGTGAGCGCGCGCGGTCCTCCGGATGCTGCGCGCGCCCGACGACGCTGTGTGAATGAGCGTCACACAGCTTCAACGCATTAAATGGAAAGTAGCTCATAGTTGGTGATGGGAATCATAAATTTAGCATAGACAGGGATCAATCTCCTGGGTCAATCTCCTATAGCATCCACAGCAACAAATTATACAGGCGACTTATATGCAAAAGGCAGACTTCAAATCACTAAACCAGAAAGTCCAGCAAGGCTCATGGTTCACAGACAATCAGCAGCAACACACTTCCGGCCATTTTTATTTCAAACTTTAATGCAACTCATGAGGTATAAATAAACATGACGTGTGCTCGTCCACTGAAGGAACTCTCACTGGGCATTACAGTATCGGGGCTCACAGGGGCGGGGTGTGCGGACTGGCCAGCCAGGCAGTTGCTTGGAGCCCCCGGCCACTAGGGGGGCCCCGGGCGTTTATTTACAACAATGGTCATTGATAGGCCTGGGCTCTCAGGCACTTCTGTTGGTCCCTGGACCTCACTTTGAGAACTATCTATTTTTTCAGTATTCATCTCAAATGTCCCAGAAATTGTGCATTTACGTGTGCAAAAAACTATTTTTTGCGGCGTGCACGGGTGGGGTCGGGGTCCCAGGGATTTCTTGCTTGGAGTTGCAAGAGACCCTGGCAACGCCACTGGGGGCTCAGAAGTAAGTCTAATATAGATAGATAGATAGATGCACTTTCTTGCAATATGAAAATGATGGGAAAAAGGGACCAACCAAAAACATGCTCATTAGGTTAATTGGTGACTCTAAATTGTCCCTAGGTGTGAATGTGAGAGTGAATGGTTGTGTGTGTGTTGCCCTGCAGTCGGCTGGCGACCGGCTCAGGGTGTACCCCGCCTCTCGCCCGTTGACAGCTGGGATAGGCTCCAGCCCCCCCCCAACCCCGAAAGGGATAATCGGGGTATAGAAGATGAATGAATGAATGAATGAATATATATATATAATTTTTCCCTTTTTTCTAGCATTTTAATATTGTGAGAAAGTGCATTTACCTGACTACACATCTGAGGGAGCCTACTTTCCTTCAGTCCATCCATTTCATGTTAATGCTTCTGCTCAACTAAAAAGAGGCAGATTATTGTACTTTTTACTCCACTACATATATTTGATAACTTTTACCAGTAACTAGTTACCTTGCACTAGTTAACACAACACAACATAAAACCATCAAATAAACAATAATATATTATTATAGATTAAGATAAGGCTATCATAATGGGCAGTTTGAATCAGACCCAGAAGAAGAGCGAGCACAGTTGAGTAGTGTACAGCAGTTTATTGAACTGATTAATAAAGTTAGTGTGCATATCCAGTTTATGGCAGGAGATTCAGGTGGTGAATGGCTTGAGGTTTTCTAGGACAAGGAGACACAGGAGTGAGGTCTGGAGAAACAATCATTAGACCATCTGGCGAAGACTTGAGTGAAGAGCCGGGGTTTATGCTGCAGGAGCTGATTGTCTGATGAACCTGAAGTGTGAAGGTGGGCTGGCAATGGGAGGGGGCAAGTAACGACACCCAGTTCAGCTCAAACACAAAGATACACAAAAGGAGAGAGACACATGAGGGAGGGGAGGGGAAGCATAGGAAACACGGGGAAACTAGAAGGAGCGGTACTGACAAAAGATTTATTGATCCAGGAGGAAATTTACAAGGTACCCAACAGTATAACAAATAATCAAAATAAGCCAACCTTCAGCAGCTGCAACATGAAGTGATGCACACATTAAGGCTCCAACAATTGTCATGAGCACTTGAAGTTTGAATGTATGAAGTAAAAGTAAGAAGTGAAAGATTTGAGTATTTTATCCACCACTGTCTCCCTCCCTGTCGCCCTCCCACTCTCTGGATTGAGTTTAGTTAGTTTTTATGTGCAATTTACTGCAAAATGCAAACATATTGCAATAAATGTTTCCATTTTGGTCTCATGGTTCTGCTGTGGTTGAAGAGAAAATAATCTTTAAATGCACAAACCACATGGAGTCTTCCTCTGTGTCCGTCCTTGAGCCAGGTGGTGAAACAGGAAAATGATAGTTTGATGATAATGATCATACCAATTATCCAATTATTCCTACTGTTGAGTAGATAGTTGAATAGTTGGTGAAGGAAAATGGACTGTAAAAAACAATCCGATATCTTAGATTTAAGAATAACTTCATTCCAGTAAGACACTCTCTGGTTGCAGAAGTACGCTGCACCTTTGACCAGTCTGGTGTGGCCTGGTCAGACACTGACATCAGGGTGCACTGACATACACTTCTACAGTCTTGCAGCACGGTGAGAAATTAATCCACTAGAGTCAGAAAAAAACAAGATTTTTAGCTGCTGTGAAAATGCAGAAGTGTTTGCTGGAATTACAGATATTTGCTGTGCTGATTATGTCAAAATGTATGAGATTTTTCTTTCCAGTTGTCTGGAGGAACAAAGGCAGATGCTTAAAATGTTCTTTATTGCATTAAAAATTCAACAAGACTTCAACAGTTTAGAGGACAGAAAAACATGCCAGAAAAATCCCTGCATAAGCTACTGAAGTTATTATGTCATGCATACACAAACCAGGCCAGACTGAACGGTCAGATGATTCAATTAGCAACAGTGTTCAATTTGAGAGTCAGCTCATATAAAAGTTCCGTTTTGCAAACCTTTCGTAGATCTTCAAATGATTCCAAATAAGACATTTTTATGGTGTGTGTGTTTTTTAGGTACAATTCAGAAAACTAATAATCAAATACAGCATGAGCTTTAGTTCTGGGTAAATGCAAAGATTTGGAATATTCATTTGAAACAATAACATCACAGAGAACATTCAGAATTCTGTGCAAATTCGACAATACAGCGCTTTCCAGTTTTCTCTAATTCTATTAAAAAATCATCTAACATTGCATATGTCGACCTACTCCAAATTTTCAAATAAATACTGTACACAGTAAACTCATAGTTCAACCAAGTCAAGTATTTTCCATCCTGTGAGTTGAGACCTCTGGAGAGGTAGGGTGTGGGCCCTGCTTGTGCAATGATGCATTTTGTACTGCAAATCATCAATTTATGTTATCATTTACGAATGTTAAAATAGTGAATGCCTGTACCCTCTAAGTGTACCCTAGTCATTAATTAATCCAACCGAAAAGAGATAATAAAACAGCAAAAAAGGTCGAGAACCACTTTAGATCATTATGTACAGCAGTCTAACACTGCATGACGTCATAGCACAATAATGAGTGTGTAATGGAATTCTACGTGGATGTATTATCATGCAAATATAAAACAAATAGCCAAAACTGATGCAAGAGATTCATGCTGTGAGGCAGACTTTTCATACTGTAACACATCAGGCCACCTGGAATCACAGTCACTTTTCAACATGATAGAAATCTGTAGAAATGTATTGTTATGGTACAACCAAATAACGTACTGCGTCACACATTTCTATCTGTGTCAGTGCTACATAATGTGAAGCAAAGTCCTATATGGTTGAATGATTGGTGATTGGCCATGTCCATGACACCTGCAGGAATACCTGGTTAGGACTGCTGCTTACAGTATGTTAAGTTTGTGCCACAGTGACAGCATTAATATACAGTAGTAGACAATAATATACACTGGTTTCATAAAATGTACAGACATCAATCAACAATGCAAGTTTTCTCTCAAATGAAGAATATTCAAGCTGGTGATTAAAATAAAAAGCAGGCATATCATTAACTTGTTTATTCCTGGAAATGGTGACTAGCTGAGTGAATTTGTGTCCACTGACTTTAAAGCACCTCAGAGCTTTCTGTACTGTTTCACATTCTGGAATGCTACAGCACAGTATATTTCCAATAGTGTTATTTTACTAGCTGACAAGTAAGTAGCTAGGTTAGCTGTAGATAGAGAACACCTATGTTATATTCCCATTTTCTACTGATTGAAGATTTCGTGTGCAACTGTGCCACCACTAAAATTGACTTTGTGTGCTGTCTTAATGCATGATAATGCTAGCATGAACTGGTTATGATGAAAAGCACATATATACTGATTAACAACATAGTGTTGGGTAATTGATCGGATTTTACAGCTGACTGTCTGCTCAGAGGTGGGGACCTCTGATAGTGCACTACATCAACAAAAATCTGGAGCTTAATCTTTTTTTTGGTAGTCTGTTTGACTTTATACTTATGAATTAAAGCATTTTTTTGTTTCTGATAAAAGGCACATTATTTAAAGCAATGAACATTTATATTTTTGATCCCTGAAAAGTTTTGTTTCTGAAAATCAGTATTGCAAACTGGACACTTAAATACAAATGATCAATTGACCTTATAAAATGTCGCGTATCAAATCTTTGTTGCAAACTGACATGGAATTAATATAAAACAGCATATTTTTTGACTATAAATGAACTTATCTGAATGCATCATTATGACTGTGGAAACACTAAATACTAAAACAAACAGATTATCTGGGCAAGTAAACAAGCAATTGTCGACGATGTTGTTGGTATCCTTCTAGATGCTGAATCATTTCTCAGAATGTTTTAAAGGTGTGTAAACTCCATAAAATTCAGAGTTAATAAAAATGAATTACAAGCTGTGAAATCCAAGTCCATCCCTTGCCCTCCCACCCGTCCTCATGCTAAAAAAGTCTATCACAGTCAAACTATTACAAATAAGTTATCAAAGTTTTTTTTTCATATTATAAAATAGTGCTCTACTCATTTCTTTTCACACAAACACTGTTCTAGTACACATCATGCCTAACTACAAAAAACCCTGATGCCCCACTTACCAGTAGTTCTTATAGAAATGTTGAATCTCACTTCTGCCTGTAATTTGAAAGAATTGTTAGAGCTGCTGACATGTAGTTTGCAGCTTTACTTGATTAGATTCAGTGATTTGGTTACAGCTTGAGAACCATAAACCAACATGTACTATTGCTCACAATAATAATGTTTTTTGAGTACTATTTCATATTAATAATTAGCTATTAAATGTTAACTATTAAAAAAGATTTATTGCTCAGATCTTGATTCAGGCTTGTGCAGACTATTAAAGGCAGCACGTCAGCCTTAGACACCTAAATCTCTTGTCATGAGCAGAGCAAACTGCTGCACGATGACAGAGATCACTGGCTGGTGCCATTAATTAGGGAGAGAATGTGAGAAGAATAACGAGAAAGAGGAGGTGGAGAGACACCACTGGCTGCTGCCACTTAAAACATTAAAAGTTTGCAGGATGTAGCACAGCCATCGAGGAAATGGGAGAGAAAGAGGAGTGGAGATTGAGCACAACTGTCAAACGGGGCATAATGGTTGTAAATGCATCAGCTGGAATGATTGTGTGTTGTGATGCTGCTCTGCTGTTGATTTTCACTTGTTTATGCTAAAATGTTTGAGTGTTTTTACCTCCTCTACTGTGTAAGACTGTTATATAAATGCTACACAGGAAGCAAGTAATATGGCAGTGTTTGGTGTTTTTGGGTATTGGGTGATTCAGATTAGATGAGTTTGTCGAAAAAAATGTGTTTTTAATAATTGTTATTCTTACATGGCCTGTCGCAGTCAGAGACTACCTACTATGCCCTCTACAAAGGACATGGAGTTACCAACTGCCCGCTTTCACCTGACAGTGAGGAGCTGTACCGATTTTACCAGCAGGAGAAACTAGTGTGAACAACAAGGACATTCTCCCCCACCAGCTTCCCACCTGCTAACACTGCCACTTACTGTGCTTGTTGCTTGTGGCTCTAGGCCAGGCAAGAACCATTGACAAGCAGGTACTGATCCCAGGTCTGTGGAGTGATGAGTGTTTTAGGTCTGTGCTGCGAGGACACCCTCATTAAGGTCATCTACAAACACTTAGCTAAACAGTTGAACTACTTTACTTTTTAGATGCTGTTCATTGACTGCACTGTAGGATGGAAAATTATTTTTGTTGCTTAAAGTATTAGATTACTTGAATGACTGTGTTCTGTTCTTTTAAACAAGGGTTATTGCTCTTTGACAAAAGTGACAGGCCATAAGATGCCATGGCTTACAGTGATTGTAGAACAGCTAAAGGGTGTTGTTTGGTAAGCTAATAGTAGAATGGCTTATTACCAAAGGACCAGAGTGTAGGATTTAAATTGATCTGTTGGCAGCAGTGGAATATTATACACATAACTATGTTTTCATTAGTGTATAATCACCTGAAAATGAGAATTGCTGTGCTTTGGTGACCTTAGAATGAGCTCTTTATATCTATAGAAGGTACGGGTCCTCTTCCACAGAGTCTGCCATGTTGCACTGCTATGTTTCTACAGTAGCCCAAAATTGACAAGAAAACACTCCAGAGAGGACCTGTCACCTCTCATACACACTTGGAAAGGGAGGTTGAGGTGGCGGGTATTCAGTTAGTTGCAATGTGCAGCTTCATTGCTAGAAGCCACTAAATCCTACACACTGCACCTTTAACAACATGGATAAGTGGGTATTATAGCCAGCTAGCATTTAGTTCAGCTGGACCACATGGAAAGTTTTACTTGGAAGGTTTTAGGAAGCTGCTTGGCCACATACACCTTGTTTTGCTGGGGATGCATTTCCTGTATGTCCACAATGTCAGTGGTGAGTTTAAAGTTGGCAACAGTTATCGTTAGAGAATAAGACCCAGGTTAGAGAATACCAAAATTTTTCTTCATGAGTACACAAAAGTATGAAAACTTGTATCGTCATAAAGTGACATTAACTATTCATGATCTTCTCTTCAGCTTACCTCTGTCTCCCAGTGTGTGCAATCAAAGTGTAAAAAAAACAAGTAAACACATTCTTTCTCTAACATGGCAGCACCTGTTGAGGCAAAATTCAAATGTTTTTACATTTTCCTTCATCAGGCAACCATTTATGAACTGGTGCTTTAGTTTCGTGAGAACCTTTGCTGGGATTTGTTCAGTAAAAGATGGACAAAAGTGTCAGGACAACAGAGCAAACGTCTGCTGAAAGAAGATAAATCTAAAAATGACCATATGCCTTTTATTACTGGTCTGCTGTTACTGGAAGAGGGTATAGTGCAATTTTAACGACTCTATTGTGTCAATATTATTTGCATATCAAAGAGCTAGCGTGCAACAAGTTAGTTTCAATACATTCATCAATCAGAAAACATTTTTTTTTTCAACCGTTAATATGAAAATTCATTCAAAAACAAGTATAAAACTTGCATTTCTGGACTTCATATTGTCTAAATCCATTCAATTAGTTTTAGGGGAAGTGGAGAATAATGTGGATGAATGACACTATGCTTTGAGAATTTGAATCTAGTTTCTGTTGAACAATGTCAACACTCATTTAGTGTGTGGACTCCCTCTGACTCTCAACTCTTCCAGCTTTGCTGTGTGATTATTAAGACGAGGTTTCGGACGAGGTCAGTTGGAGGGTCAGTTGTGTTTTAACATTTTAAATGCATTTAAACTGTATCGTCTTGATCAGTGGCAGTTTTTGCTCTTGTGTGCATCCAAGCTCACTGGTGGGTCTGTGTCAGATCACATGCCATTTGGATAATTTTCAAACAAGTCCAGACCGAAACACACCAGCCGCTCAGCTGACTGGATGGCCCTGAGGATGACCGACAGAGACTGGTTCATGGTGCTGTGGCAAAGCGCTTTGCTGGTGACGTTGCAGTGCAGGACGGCTTCCTGTGAGAACCTGAGGATGGAAAACTGAGGAGTCTTCCCTGGAAGGCTGTACAACAGGTTCCTATGGAGAGAGACAGAGAGAGGATATATATATGAACATGACTTGAGAATGAATCCTTTTTTTGTTTTGTAAATCAGATGTATTTAAAGGCCAACTTAGCATGCTGTTTTAGCTTGCACACGCAGTTAAATCCACAGCATGCCCTGCCCTGATCTCCTTTCAAATTACAGCTCCAAAAGACAATTATGTATGTAATCACTGTTTTATTTATTTCCAGAACACTGATTCGCAGCGACGAGGCTGTGATGAGGTACATCCACAGGGTGTTGGCCCCCAGTAAAAAGATGTGCTCTAACAAGAACTGATCCTGGTCCCTGATATTCACACATTCATCATGACAGGCCACCGAAATAACAAGAGACGCAGCTTACTTTGAAATAGAATTACATGAATGAACCTGAACTTCTCTTGACTGATTGTGTTTGTTTTTCTTATTTTTAATTCACCTGGATGGGTGAGCTTATTTTCATCTTCATCAACTGAAGGGGGAAATTTTGTCTGTGCTGACCTTGAAAACCTCTAGTCTGTCTTATGCCTGTATAGTAATCTTTGGCAGCTTTAACACAAATAAAAGTTTTGCGGCAGCCAACCTGTGCCAAACTGCAGTGGTTTGACATTCATAGACTGACCAATGTGTGAAAATGTCTTCTCCATATTTTGACCTCTGCTTAATTTTTTTTGTTGCAAACAGGTCACAAACATGCCACACCAGATGAATTATTGTTCTTTAAAGACCCCGGGATCAATGTCTCTTTGTCTTCCTGCCATACTGTAGTACACACCAGCGTGCACACACATATTGCTAAGCGCATCTATAAACACAGACAAGCCTTTGGGGGTAGTAGAGTAGTCATTTGTAGGTCAGAATGGCAGAGACTTTGGTGTGTTACTCTCCTCAGGGCTGAAGTACATTGATTTCTTTTAAACGGATGAACAGACAGTCTTGGAGAGTAAATGGAGTGATTCTTCATCTGTTAAGACACAAGTCTTGGGCTGTAGGGTGTGAAGGAACACTGACCTTCAGCACACAATTTACACTCAAAGTCAGAGAACTGTGAAGATTATAGCACATGACACCATTATATGACACCAGTGAGGCTACTCCTGGGCGTAAGGGGTTTTTAGATTAAAGTAACAACATACTTAATTTAAAGTTAAGTAAAGCAATATATATATATATATATATAAAAAAAACTTGTCACTGAATACAAGCAGCTGTCATATTCACAACGATGCCCACGTTTGCATTGTATGTTGGGTCTTGGTTTGTTGCTACCACAACATACTGTAGTCCATGAATGCAGCACATTCACACAATCAAACATCTACACAATCAGCAGAAATTTGCATTCATTTTGAGTTGTGTTTCTCACCAACTGACCGAAGAACAATACTCAACCTTAAAAGCGATGGCTTTCAAATTACACATGGTCAAGCAACCCATTGCAGCTTTAAGGTTAAGGTATGGCTAGAGTGAGCCAACCAAAACATTTGATTCTGGTTTGGAAATGATTACAGGTCATAGCAAATAAAAAGAGGAGCATTACTTGCAGATCTGTGATTTGTGTTCAGTCTTGCTCATAAAAGGCACACTACTGTTTTGGTGTTGAATTTTGTGACTGGACTTAAATTGTGAGGTCCTGAATCATCAAATATGGACATAAGTTCTTGGCATACGCCAAGTACTTTGGAACATCATCATCAAAGTACAATTGATGAATCCATGATTTTTCAGATGATGATTTAGAAGCTTAAAACATGCATATACTCCAGTTTAGTCGAGTGATTTCTATTATAATCCATGACTCAATAATACAAACGCAGCTGAACAAATATGTACTGAACAGATTTTTGTAATATATGCATTATTTGTGCTATGCTGAATGTTGCATTCATATTTGGGAACATCCCTGCTGTGAACAAGACAGAAAGAAATTTGCTTTCTACAGGAAGAAAGAGGTCGACAGAGAGAGAGAATGACTGCCTTGCATTGGCAAGTTTAGCTTTTGAGGATCAGTCAGTGTTGTGTTCACATCTTGTACAATCTGTATGCTGGAAACAACAAATACTTTTTAAGGATGGTTATGTTTTGCTGGGGAAACAATAAAATATTTCGTCCACTGGTCACTGGCAGGTGAGACATAAAGCCAAGTATTTTTTACACCATTGTCTGAACCTGCTTACCCTGTCCATGGTCCCGGGCTGGAGTTATTGGAGCAGGAAGGATTCATCTCTGGACAGGTCACCAGTTTACACCAGGCTGGCATCAGCCTTTTCCAACCAGGGAATCTATTGCATTGCTGGCTTTATCATTGTTTCAAACACAGGTCCCTTTTACATAAAGGTAATGGCTCTTTTCAAACACAACAGGGCTGTTACAGATGGAGTTGCAGTGCTCATACTGTATTGATCACATGGTAGTTGAGGGAGAACAGTAGTGATCAAATTAATTCTCAGATTTTTTTTTAAATTATCATAAGGTCAGCCTAACGTATTACCAAACACAATAGAGCAGGCATAATATTGTCATAATATTCCTTATTTGCCTCCACTTTGTAAACCACGGGATGTACAACTTGACAGGTATTAAATACCCTTAAATACTACAAACTAACATAATAAAAAGTATTGGAAACTGCAGTGATTAAAAGAGAACAAAATCAAACAAAGACCCACTTGAAGGAGAAGATAAAGGGGAGCGATGCAATGCCCAAAAGGGCCTCAGAGCCAACATAATCTTGCCCATCGATGTCCCCTAACCAACAGACTGTCAACCCCCGTCTGTCTGTGAATAGCCAGTTATGAAAGAAAGCTTTCTGAAGCACCTCAGTGTACATAAAGACATCTGCTATCGATTTGTGTGACTCTCGGCAGCCTGACATCCACTCTTAATGGAGGCCATCTCCTGCTCTGCAACAAAACAAATTAGGTTTAACTATGTCTCCAGGTCCCAGGTGTCACTCTCACAGGAGCAGCAGCATCCATTCAACACTGACAGCTGCACGGTGTGTCTGTGTGTTCTGCTGCCTCTTTGTAAACAATTTAAGGTTTAGTTTCAAAGTGAGGTCATTTTGGCTTGTCCTCCTTTTTGTAATAGAAAATTTAAAGATTAGGAATCAGGTTTTGGTATAAGTTTACTGGAAGTTTACTGGAAAAGGAAGTTCAGTGTCCATATGCAGAAAATTCAGATTTGTTTGGGGTGAGAATGATGCCTTCAAATTATTGTGTATTGCGTGAAAAGACCAAGTTCTCATTTTGCAGTGAAGTTTGCAACGTCCAGTTAGACTTTTAAAATAAAGCTAACAAATATTTCTGCTGGCGGTCACAGCTTGGTTAGGTTTAGGAAAAGTTCATGGTTTGGGTTCAAATTCTACTTCCTTAAAACAGTCAACACTGACTGCTGGTTTCACACGGGATTCTAACCCCAGTCTGCTGTGTGAAAGATCGATGGTCCTGCTACGTGCTTTGCCATGAAACTGGGCTGGGAATTTCCAAATGCAATAGGAAGCTCCACATATGGATTTTGGGAGATGTCCATTTTAGTTTAAGATACTGCAAATGAAACCTCTGTGGGGAAATGTCTTTGTTCCTTATTGGCTTTAGAAGTTTGCATACTGATTTGGAGGTCACATTTCCAGGTCTGTCACCGTCCAAATCTAGTGTGCTGACATCCAAAATATGTCATCTTTCATTTCCAGCATTATGCAGCACATTGATTTTGGATGTCAACACTGTTCACTGCAGCATAGTACAAATTGAACTTCTGTGTGCTTATGAGGAAGTGCCATGCTGGTTTTGAGAGTTCGCTTATTAGTTCTAAAAGTCAACTACCAACTCAAATAGGAAGTTCCTGATCAATGTGCAGGCCAACATATTGATTTCAGGTGTTGTCACGCGTCAGTGTAACATATTGGGTGTGCATATGCAGAGACTCCTTATTGGTTTAGTTCTAAACATCAGCATGTTGATGTTAGAAGACAAAATCCATGTCTTTCACCTATAAAATATACTATTTCAAAAGCAATATAAACTCTGCTCCACAGAAAGCTTGAGTTTAGGTACAGAGTAGAAACATTTTTCCTTTGGCAAGATCCTAGATCTGACTGATTCATATTATCCTAAATACCAGTTAATACCTTGACCACCTTCAAAGTGCCACTAATATTACACTTGTGCAATAAAAAGAAATGTTGAAGCAAACAACAAACAATTCCAGTTCCAAATTGGTGTGACACTTTAAACAGTAAATCACTGGGGGTTATTGCATGTATCACCCTAGACAAAGTCTATTGGAGCCAAACACTTGACAAACACCTGAGATATAAACATAGCAAGTGAATGAAATGATCAATTTAGATTGGACTTGATTGATGCTTCACCACAACCATTGTTGATTGTTGTAAGCAAGTACGGTGCTCATATATCATGCAAGCTAAATAACAAAAAACTCATTTGACTGAAACATTCATCGCATCTAAGATATTATCATTAACACCCAACAAGAGGGAATACCAGAGGCACTTTGCATGAGAGGGTGAACCATGTTCAGGTCTGTCCACTAGAGAGTCCCTGGACTGAATGAGAGTTAACTTATTCACCCTGCTGAGGGCCACCATTGCCAATGGTGGCATTGAACATCAAACTGCCATCAGCTCGTACATGGAAATAACAAAAGGTTCAAGTGATCTTTGAGCTAACTCAGTTCTTCTCCTCATTTATGTGCATTACATTTCTACAACACATATTATGAATAGCTGCTACTATTTGTATGCAGAGGCATTACATGAAAGGTAGGTGCAGCTGTCAGATCCAACATAAATACTTCAGTATGTTGTCAGTTACAGACTGCATACTGCACAGAGCCACTGCTGTTTATGTGTGTGTGTGTGTGTGTGTGTGTGTGTGTGTGTGTGTGTGTGCGCACCCTCCGCCAGTTCACTATGGTTCAATTGTAAGAAGCGTAGTGTTATTCTCATCACATCATTTTCAAGATCTCTTGAAAAAGACAAAAGGCTACAAAGAGGAATGGACAGAACTATGCATCCGTTCAGTTAATGTTCATACTACAGCACTGGATCAGTGCCTTTGCCTGGCAGTCACACCTTTTGTGGCTCAGCTCAACGCTCTGTTTACAGACAAACTGCACCATTTATCCCACTAAGCCAAGTACCCATGCTGTCATGAATGCATTTCTCAGGTTTAAGTTCAAATATACAATGGGTTGTTGAAAACCTTATACTTATTAATGAAGTCAGACACATGACAACTGAGATGATTTACTGAGGCTGGTGGCATTTATGAGCTTGATTCTGTGCGACACTGGAGTGAAACAAAAAGTACCTTACATCTTCTAAAATATAATCACTGATCAAAATAATATGCATATACAATACAGTATACAACACACTGCAGTATTCTGTAACAGAATACTCATTCCAGGGTTGAGCAAAAATGCAATTGTTCAGCTTTCCAGATGTATAACTCAGGCATTCAAAACTGAACCAGGGTTCGAAACCCTCAGGGTACACAGGAGGACCACCCACTGACCCTGCTAGTGACTGCTAGTGACACTATCCTGAACCGCAGTCCAGTGTCAGCTGCACTAAGTACATCAGCACTGACTTACCAAATACCCTCCAAAATCCCTCTCCTAAGGGGAGTGTTTTAAGGCTCTGTGCAATTTAATGAGAGGTTATTTAACACTAGTATCATGCACACACAACAAAAATACAAATCGTGAATATGTGCTATTGCACTTAAAGTGTCAAAATGATGTGTTCATGTCCCTACGTTGCTGTAGATTTTGTTGCTTAAAATACAATATAAAAAACCATCAAGGTAAACATTTTAAAGAGTGTTCAGTGTTCTTAGTCCTGTGAGGGATCGGTAACTTCCTTTATAAATGAGTGCTATTTAGCTTTAATGCCTTCCGAGCATGATGGAGCAGCTAATTTTAGCTTGGATGCTAATGGGAGTCTAGGACAATTAACATGTCTATTACTGCCATAAACTGTGAATAACACTGAACAGCAGAGGCCATTTATTCTGTTAGAATCTAGTTGAAAAGTAGACAGCTTAAGTGCTGTGGAGGAAGACAGAGTGTACCAGACACTGTGAGGATGCTAGAATCAAACAGAACAGAGGTGTTACTATTAAGAAATAGAAATCTAGTTTCTGCAAAAAAGTCCCCTCTATCAGTCAAGGTCAGCTGTCCTCTAACTAAATGTGATTTGATATGATTTATTGTGTTTATTCTTTAGCTGGACAGTTTGACTAAAATAACTTCACCAACTAATCTGGAGCTTTCACTTTCTTGTACATGCACTGTGCGGAGCCAATGAATTACTGCTGCTCTGGCCTGAAAAGCTGCTGCTGGGGAAAATTCAAACGCTGTTGTCTGTAAATTATTCCTCTTTTCCCTTTTTTGTCAGAAGGAATAAATATGTGTTCACTGTGAAGCTCAAGTTTTATGTTACATTATTGCTGTTCTGCTCCATATGTAGAACAAGATGAAAAAGAAGTGGCTGCACCCAGTGCAAGACAGAAGGCCAATGGGGGATTTAAATCATGGCTGCCACAATATACTGTAGGCCTGCATGTGATTTAGGGACTGTGGGAAAATTATTAGTGCAGGGAGAGGGGACCAGAAAAGGGGGAGAGTTATGTAGTTTTTTTCTTTTTGCTGAGTATAAATGTGTACACTTTTAGAATTATTATCATTACTTAGTTGTCATTAGTTTTTTTTTCCTTTTCCGTTTTCTTCTCAAGTTATAGGCACTTGGGCAGAGTGGATGCTGCCACCGCAGACTGTACCCAGACCCACAGGAGGATGCTGGTCAGTGCAAACTCACCCCTCTTCCCACATTTAATGTGTTTAAAAAAATAAGAGAAAGTTGCTATTTTTCACTAATATTTTATATATAAGAATATCTTTTCATGGCAAATCTAATTACTTTATAATGTGGTGAGGGAATTGCAAGTATGTCCAAAATGTGGGTGCAACGCAAAGCTATTATCTGTATCTGTTAGTGTCATGAAAATATCTGTGGTCATAGTGAGCGTGTATTCAGATTCTCACTGGGTGCCCACAGCTTACATTGTTGTTTCATATTCTGTGTTACACAGTTTTCTAAATGAGAAAGCTGCAAACCTTGACAAAAACCTGAAAAGCTCTCTTGACCATTTTGTGGGCAATTTTGGGATGGTACCTAACTTCAGTTTCACTTCATGTAAAGTGCCAGCCTTCAGAATCACAACAATGGTCAAATAGTAACACACAGCTTCATATGGTAAAGATGGACAAAATGTTCTTGAGGATAAAACTTGCTGAATGTCAGAATAACAAACCTAAAATTATCTACACCTCATAAGTTCTGCAGCTTTGGAGACAAACAGTGCCTGTTCACAGTGACAACAGCCACCTCGAGATTACTTTAATCCTGAAGACAAAGTCAGAATCTGTTGATTATGAGCCAAGATCTAAAGTACACTGTATAAATATGAGTTTCAGCTCCGCTCTCCACATCAGTAACTTTTGTACAGTCCCTGACTGTAAATCTAAATGTGATCTGCAAATTTGGATGCTGAGTTTGGCCTCAGGAATTGCTGCTCCAAAATGACTAGTGGTGCATTCCAAATGTTTCACAAGTGGAACAGCAACTGTGTGGATGAGTCATGGTTATGCAGGCTACAGGCCATTGTGTTCAAACAGCTGTAACCTACCACCTTGTTCTTTGTCTGCCAGCTTGTTCTGAATAAACCAGGTTTCCATTCCATTAATTCAGCATCACTGGGCAACTGCTTTAATCATTGTGCCCAATATTGCATTATTATAAAGCCTTTTCATACAAAACGGTGTAGAATTGTTAAAGGCCTCTTTAATTACACATTTGATGACAACAGATGATTAAAAAAGTCAGGAATGCACATAACTCCAGTAGATATGAAGATGCTTTCAACACATCGTGTCAAACAACACTTCAGCACTCCATTCTCCTTGATTTAGGTAATCCATGAGTGACCAAGCTATCTCAAAACAATGCAGTGTAATCATGCTTAAAGCATGAAGGGATTCATGCTCAATTCAGAACACTCAAGATGTAACACCGAAAAGTTGTACTCTTAACCACTCACCACCACTTAAAACAAGCCAGTGGAAGAAGTACTCAGATTGATCACTTCAAGTAAAAGTACAAATACTAATAGTACTAATAGGGGCTAAAGTCAATCCCTCCACAGTATCAAAGCAGCCTTTGACCGGTGTCAGTTTTGAATGAGTTGTAATTTGAAGTTATTGTGCAATAATCATTTTCTGTATGCCAGCAAAGCAATCACAGATGATCCGACTATTAAGAAAATAACGAGACAACAAGTGACTGAAACACACATTTTTCATTTCATGTCAGTGTTGATGATGAAGTTGCTATGAAGGGAAAACTGAAACAATCCATTTCTAAGGTCCCCTGTGGCGTTTTGACCACCAATGGTGCTACAGAGAAATGATCCAGTCGCACCTTATGCACAAGCACACACAAGCCAAAAGGGGGGCGAGAGGACCAACTGAGCTAACGATAGCGAGGAGGGCCGAAGGTGGAGGAATTTTCTGTGATAAATGTTTTTCAGATTGTTGACTCATATTTAAGCCCTGCCAACTGGAATGGACAATAACACAACTCTCAGCACTGGAAAAAGATACAGAAAGAAAGTGTTGACCTATTAACTCACAGTCTGCATGATCTGTATAATACTTCAGCAGAAAGACTGAACACGAAGGAGCACTCCGACTTTAAGATGTCAAACACTAAATGCAACTATGTTCAACAGCTTGAGTTTATGTAACACAAGTTCGTATATTTTAAGATCATCCAGACTGAGTGTGTAGGTGTTCCTGGGTTGGGGATCAGGTGACCGTCTACCATTTACCTCCTACCACATTACACCACTGCTGCAACTCCTAGACAGTAACTCGTATCCTACCTGTACACTCCAGGCGGCGTCTGTGGGATGATGAAGCTCTTCTCCAGGTCGCGGAGCACATCATTCAGCATCCGCACGTGGGAGGGATCGCGCTCTTTAGGGTCATTTGCCGGCCGCATAGTTTCTGATTGGAAGAAAGCTGCGTGGTCCCTCAGAGAGGAGGCTGAGGACAACAGGGGCTGAGACACCATACTCTTCTCTAGACACATATACAGGGAGAGGAGGAGACAGAGGAAGAGAAACAATCTATGAAAAAACTGACGTTAACTTTAAGGTTTGCAGTTGTCTGTTCCAGAAATACTAGCTGGCTTGAATATATAAGCATTGGGTACAAGAACTATGGAAGACAGTGAAATTGCAAGGAAGATGGTGGTTTTAAGTTGGAACTCAGTGTGGTCTTAGAAATTAAATCAAGATTTCTGTGACTCAACAAAACCTGTGCAGTGGGTTTTTGTTATGTTGTTATGCAAAGACATTTGAGAACTGGCTCACAAAACCACATAACACAGTGTCAGGGTGATGAAACTTGGCCCTTCTAAATGTTGCATATCTTTTTTCAGCTTTAAACCTGTTCATAAATTATCAAGGGGTCCTTTTTTTGGATTGGTCTGCACATGCATGTTTCTGTATAGTCCTAAACACACTAAGAAAACCTGTGGTTTCATGAACAGCAGGATGAGTTCAAACTCCTGTTTCACTCCCAAACAAACTACAGATGATGATTTTGTTTCTGATGCTAGAACCCAATTTACTCCGAGTGTAAACATGCAGTCTGTATATAGATAACTTATCTGGAGAGGGAAAGCACATGTGAAAATATAGCTTTAAATACACACAGAATGGAACAGAAATTCAGACCACTTCTTCCACTATAGATGACTGTGTAGATACTTGCATTTACTATTGATTCACAAAATATTGTACTTTTTACGTTACGTTTACTGGGCTAATGGTATAATATAGAATAACAGTCACAGGGGACAGATTTATACAATGAGTACTTTTACTTTTTAATACTTATACTTCAACTTAACTAAGATTTCTCTATAGATTTTTCTATAGATCATTTTTACAGAGTGATGTTCAAACTTTTACTTCAGTAAAGAACCTGAATACTTCCTCCACCGCTGCTCGTTTCTCAACGAGCAGAAGGATCTTTGGACTTGAAAAAAAATGATTTGAACTTAAACTTTTAAATACAAAAATGCAGAATGTACATCCTTTAAATAAACATAAAAT
Source organism: Chaetodon trifasciatus (assembly GCA_037975065.1). Classification (NCBI taxonomy): domain Eukaryota; kingdom Metazoa; phylum Chordata; class Actinopteri; order Chaetodontiformes; family Chaetodontidae; genus Chaetodon; species Chaetodon trifasciatus. The sequence goes on along the minus strand of JBBMOE010000026.1, from coordinate 4,531,688 downwards.
AATATTGACTAATATTTTAAGGTAAGGTACTATGGCTACATGTAAACAGGAAGATGTTGGAGCTCAAAGAACCGTAAAGTGCCTCCCTTGTATTGATTACATAATCATTATTTCTTAAAGAATGGAACAAAGTGAAGGCAGGACTAGGAGGATGGCAATGTTGAATTAGTATGGAGTGCATGGCTGGGATGGCAGAGAATACAAACTAGATTCATTGTTGCAGTTAATTTCATACTCTATAGCTTCATTTGATATTAAAATGCTTAAAAAGTCAAATTGATTTGCTCATTTTAAATATTTAAAGACAATTTATCAAGCTTGCTGACTCTGAATTACTTAAATCTGATGAAGTGGAATAGCCAAGGGCACGTAGGAAGTACTTGAACCCTACGACCGGTCCCCTGTCCAGAATATATCCTGCCTATCACCAGGGTGGGATAGGAATCAGCCCTCCTGCCACCTTGGCCGGATAAGCTGTACAGATAATGGACTGACATGGGAAGTGTCATGAACTACATCCTGATATCTTTGAATATGACAGACTTCACTGGCATACATTTTAATTAGGCACAACATGCTCTTCTCACATGCTACTGGTCATGTGTTTGCCGTCTCGGTATCAGCTGCTGGTTGAAATTATGTGTAACGTTTCAGCATGTTCCAATTCCTATCAATAGGAATGTGATACTTCCCTATAGTATCCCAACACAATGAGAATCAAACAATGTATATCAGCTGTCCCTGTCTTCTCCATCGTGTGAGTCACACCTCCTCAATACCACTTGACAAAAAAACGCACACACTTGTACAAACACATTTACTCAAGACGTAATTTAAAGCTTAACTCCCAGGTCTCTCTTTCAAGCCCCACATCAGCCATACACTCAATACACCAAATTAAAGAGACCCTCCGCCTTTCTTACCTCTAACTACTGATCAATTTACTCCCCCGGCCTCCACACACACACACACACACACACACACACACACACACACACACACACACACACACACACACACACACACACACACACACACACACAGGCTCACACACAGGATACACAATTAGCCTGTCAACACAAAGCTGGCTTATTTTACAGTACATTTGGCACTGCAAATCAATTACCTCACATTTACAGTTAACTGGCCTGTATTATTGGCACCATTAAAAGATATCTGGCTGGATCCAATGGGCCTCCTTTGGAACGGCTGAAATCTGTTGTGTTGCTGTCTGTGTGAGGACAAAGGTTCATGTTCAGGAGTTCAACTGGTTTCTATTGAGCCAGTCAGGGATGCTTTCACAGTATGAACACAATACAGCCACTGTTTGCAATGCTGCAGGTCAGGAAATACTAGGAGCTGGTTACATGATTGCATAAACTGATGCCATGTTGATAATGTGACTTAGGTACAGCATATAATATATTTGAAAAGGAGCATGCTAATGTGATGTGCTGCACCGCTTGAGTGCAGAAATTGGCATTATTGGTATTAGTACAAGGTTTCGATAGTCTAATGAAATATTTTCTCTGCTCACTGGGAGCTTTCCATGTTCTGACCTTTCACCATGACAGATGCATCCTCACAAAAACTTTGAGCTGACCAGGAATGAACTTTTCCTTGAATTTGAATGAAATGAAAAGCGAGTTTGTTTTATACAGGAACTCATCCGTCACACAGGACACAATACATAAACAAGCACACTCTGCCACATGTCTAAACGTTCATGTCGAGAATGCTGTGTAATCCTCATGTGTATTGATTGTTGCATAAAAAGAAAGTATACCGAAAGTTTGCTACAATATCAGATATGTTACTGGGCTTGCAGAATTGCACATTGTTAACTCTCAGTTTGGAGATAAGGTGGATTATTTTGCATGAGACGGATTGTGGGCAAACATGTGTCAAACATTTTTTGGAGAAAAATAAAAGAAAGCAATAGAAGAGAAAAAAGAAGACAAAAGATAAAATGAAGAGTACGGACGATACGCTCATCCTCTGATTTGATGCTATCACGATGCTTGTACGCAGAGATGTCCATTGAGATTCTTACAAGTATTGTGTATGAACTACACACAGCGCAAACTGGGAGACTTGAAATTAACATCCTCAGTGCAGGAAATAGAACTTGAAACCTGTCCTTTCAAAATGTGGGCTGCCCTGTCCTGGAAAATGTTTCTGCCTAGTGGTGGCTGTATTTTTAAACCCATTGGGAATTTTGGGTTTGAGTTTTTACCCTTTGTAGTTGCTGCAGCTGGTGTTTAAGCTGCAGAGCAGCAGTTTGATTTAGCAAAGTGAGTCAGCAGATATTAGTTTGTTTCCACAGTGCAAATATATGCCTGTAAGTATGAGCACACATGTCGTTTAATGTTGAGCATATGAAGTAAGATGGATTGTTTGCAAAGCTAATTTCTGTTTGTGTATCGATGACAATTCATATTATGTGTGAGCATTGAGTTGGACTATACATAATTGATTCAGGAATCAAAGAACCGATTTCAGGAAAAAAAAATGAATACTTAAGTGAAACTCACAAGGTGACAGCAGTTGGAAGTGCAAACATGATTAGGATTAAATGTTGGCCTTATGTGAATCAAAACCAGACAGTAAATTAATAATAGGTAACATACTGGTCTTAATCAGCATACCTTGGTGTGTGTTTGTGTTTCTTTGGATCAGAGTGAATCACTTGAATTTGGGAACAGAGTGTGACTCTGAGAAGGGAAGACAGTAGGGACAAAAATAGACAAAGAGAACTGTTCTCTTCTACAAATTTAAATGGCTCTGGCTCCTCGCAGCCAGCTGGGACTCATGAAATATTGTTTGATTGTTGTAATCCATCACATCTTTTGACAAGCAGGGATGTGTGTGAGTGTATTTGTATTTGGGTATACAGTTGGGACTTGGCCTCCTGCGATAACAGTGGCAGAGAGAAGAGAGAGAGAAATTCAAAAGAGCTTGAGGGTGATGTTTGTATTCGATGGAATATTTTTCCTTTCAAGTACACCATCATAAACATCGACAGATGTTTATGAATGTCGGCGTTGGGTCTCATGTAGGTTTAACTGATTCCTATTCTGCTATATTGATGCAGGTTCTTAAAGAGTAATTCCAAATCTTGATGTATTATTTGAGCAGGAAAACTAATTAGTCACAAATGACGTCTTCTTATTGATCCATCCATCCATCCATTTTCTATACCCCGACTATCCCTTTCGGGGTTGGGGGGGGGGGCTGGAGCCTATCCCAGCTGTCAATGGGCGAGAGGCGGGGTACACCCTGAGCCGGTCACCAGCCGACTGCAGGGCAACATACATACCACCATTCACTCTCACATTCACACCTAGGGACAATTTAAGTCACCAATCAACCTAATGAGCATGTTTTTGGTCGGTGGGAGGAAGCCGGAGTGCCCGGAGAGAACCCACGCAAGCACGGGAAGAACATGCAAACTTCACACAGAAAGGCCCTGCCCGACCCGGGGATCGAACCGGCGACCTTCTTGCTGTGAGGCACATGCACTACCTGCTGTTCCACCGTTCCGCCCTCTTCTTATTGATTTAAAGGTAAAATAGTAGAATGATATACCATAATATGTCTATCTCATCATGCAGAAGTTGAAGGTTTGTCGCTTTGCATTGGTCTGTATCCAAGCTTTATGCTATGCTTCTTTCTGTGAGGCAACAGGCTAACTGCCCTCTTTCACCGCTTCTGTACAGTAAAGTAGAGTTTGATGACACTTTTCAGCTAATCCATGTGTTGAGCAAGTGGGACTGATAGCACACACAGCTGTAGTTACTTTTGATGACAGGAAATGGTGAATTCACTTATTTCTTTAATGCTGGCTGTTATGCTTGTCCTTGGTCATTACTGATTGGACAGTCATAATTTAACACTACTTCACTGATTACAAGCAGGGGCCGGAACGGCTCACTGCTTTAAGTTCAAGCAGGCACTTGTTCAGAGACAAGTGTTCATTGAAATCACGGTCAGACTACGTTTCTGAGAAATTCTGACAGACACCTTGCTCCTCCATTTTTATCAATTTGAAGCATTTCAACATTTATTGTTAGAATTGTTTGGAGAAGGTTGTGTAGTGTCAAATGTTGTTTTGTTTTTTGGTTCCACATTGTTGAGAAGCGGAAGTCTGGAGGCAATAACAGTATAACTGAATTCATATGCCAGAGGCACTTAAGTCAAGATGTAAATGAAAACTATACACAACACTGGCTATTTAGTTCATTACCATAAAGAGGAGAGGTCAGTGTCTCTTTCATACAGCTCTCTTTCAGTCAGTTATTCCACATCATTGCAAATGACTTGATGTGAGCAAACTACCACACAGTTCTCATTCTGGGATGTTATACACATGTTAGGTTATTAATTAGTTATTGCATATATTTATGTTTACAAAATATATTACCCAGTCCAAACAAGACACAGCTTGCTAAGTTACTGTGTTCTAAATGCATATTGGGGTTAAGCATATTCTACATAGAAGGTGTTTCTGTTCACTGTGCTCATGTTCTAAATTTAGTGAAGCAAACACTGACTGAAATGCAAATTCATATGCATGTTAAATGCATGAATGTATATTCCATGCAAAGCAACCATGATGACAGACTCCTTTGACAATGACTCCAACAGCTCCTTGTCATTAGGCCTACTAGCTAACATTTGCTTTGAAAGGAAGGCTTCTGCTCTTTAAAGTCTACCTTAATACAATGTATCACATGCAAAACAAACCTTTAAAGAGTGACTTCATCATTCCTACACTTTGCACTGGCTGAAACAGAGTGCAAATACACAGTTAAAAATGAGGGACAAAATCCACTGTGGCTGAAGCTAACAGGAGGAGGCTTTAGCAGTCAAGTACATTGTGGCGGTTGTGTGCAGGATTATTGCTGGTGCTGTGTCCCACTAACAAACCTTCTCATGCAAGAAGCTGGGGCTCAGTGAGGAGACATTATTATAGTTATTATATTTTAGTTTGCTGAGCTCAGCAAGATTACTAGTTTGTAAAATTATTGTGATCTTAACATTTTCCTGAATGGCTGATGTGTAAGCGCTTAGCTTGCCAAATAGCCCTGCAAGTCGTGTCACAAAGCTTCTGTGAACCTAGAATTTGCAAAGATGCTCAGAATCCCACTGTATCCCTTTCTGATGTGATTGGCCCTTTAGACAGTGCTGTTCACCACCATCATCAAAGCACCAATTGAGGGACGCTGTTCATCCATCCAGTGGAGTTCAGAGACTTTGAGAGACAATGCCAAGAAGTACTGAAGCTGTTCCAGATGTTCAGGGTGGCCTGACAACTCGACCATGACACTTCTTTCACTCACATTTGGCTCACATCTGCAGCGAAGCTTTTTACATTGTGAAGTCACAAGGCTGGGCTTCCTAACAGTGGTCACCTTCGCTCCTATCGCTATCAGTCTAATTACACAGCAAAATGTGATTCTTTGGCTTTGCCACTGAGAAAAACCTAATTAAATCTCAAAAATGGGCCATAGGTTTTAAGTGACATCCAAATGTAAGAAATAATTCATTCATATGGGCACACAATTTATTGTGACTTCCTCCGTGTATTTTAGTAATTTCCAGCACTGACAGCAGCCAGGTCTACCTGTCTTTGGTACTGCAGTTGAAGACCAAAGGCAGCCCTGCCACTGAGCACTATCACTACATTTAATTAATGGAGATTTATGTCAGATCAGACTAGACCAAAGGCAGTTTTATATGAAAAGAGAAAAGAAAGGAGAACAGTGATTAAAAAAGTTGAACAAAAGGTTTTTGGGGGTTTCAATTAGCTCTGGTTGTTTGATCTGAGTCCCTTCCATGACTGCCAGTCATGAATATTGCAGTGCTCCATGCCGGCTGTGAAGAATCCATTAAATATCACTGGTCCTCTGCCGCAGGGGGCTGCTAAAACACCTAGAGACCAGACACATACACACACAAAAGCATTTCCACTCATACACCCACGCTCACACATAGACACACTGCCATTTCACACCACCCAAAATATACTCACAGGAATCTTTGAAAAAAAAAACCCCAAAAACACACGCATCACCACCTACACATGTGTAGCTTACACATGCACACACACACACACACACACACACACACACACACACACACACACACACACACAAAACATGTGCCCACGCTATCTTAGCTACATCCACCCACATTATACTGTATCAACACACTCATGCTCACATTCACTGCCTTTCTAGTCTCTCTCTCTTTTTAAGTCTTTGATAGTGCAGCTGGAGAGAGACAGGAAAGGGGGTACAGAGTGGGAATGAGATGCAGCAAAGGGTTGGAATCAAACCCTGGACACTGCAGTGAGGACAGAGCCTGAGTGGATGGGGCAAACACTCTACCAGGTGAGCTGTTAGGACTCTACTTTCATACAAGTTGCAAATACAGGAGAAAGACATAAACACTGTCATTAACTGTAGTTACTGACTACTTCGTGGTTACTGTAATGACGGCTTCTGACCAGTAACGGTCAGACATGGTTTAGAGTAAAAGTCCTCTGTTCCATTGGCCTGCGGACAGCAACTGGTTTTCTCATAGGCTGCTTAATCAGACTTTCCATAAAGGTGAAACATGGTGGTTTCTGTCCTTATTCTGGGCTAAATGTATATCTTGTAGCATAAAATGTAAGCACCCTGTTACTAAAACAATGATTTTCTTAGCATTCAATAACCACAACTTCCATGAGGCTTTGACAAGATGCCAATAGCTGAGACCCTAAGTATTAAGTATTGTGGATCCTTGATTTTATTAATGGTAGAAGGAAAAGTAACAAGAACAGACAGAACTGAAGGTGATTTTCACTCTGCTCTGACTGGACAGCAGTGAGGTGGATGGACACAGTGCTGCTATCCTCCTGGACAACAGACACGGCTCATTGTCCTCCATCCTGCTCTTGTGCTTTACTGAACAAGGAAACTATGGTTTTATCACAGTCATTGTTACCCTTTTATCTCATTTTGTACTGAATTTATATTGTATGAACTTTCCTTTTTTGTGTTAATCGCATCATGCTAGCATGCATGCAGATGTTTTCAGCTAATGTTAGCAAGCATCTTCCCTTTAGCTGCTGACTGAACAACATTTGATATCTTTCTGTTGAACCATGTTACCAGTAACGTGTCAGTTTATTTGGCAGTCTGTACTTACCACACCAAATATGTGCTTTCTGTGTTATTACACATTCAGGTGCTTCATTGTTATCAACCCCAAAAGAGGAACAAAGTCCAGCAAGGGGACAATGGTGTCCAAGAAGCAACTGTTGATCTCTCATGCACAGTGGAGCTTTAGGCCACAACACATCTCCACACAGGACCTCACTGTCACAAAGGGACAGTTCACACAGCAACCAGATGGTCATGTTATTTCAAGGTAATAAGTCTCAGTATTATGGTCTGTTAAGTTCAGTAGAGTTGTCTCTTTTCTGCAGTTCCAGGCTTGTTCTTTCACTTGCTTTCTATTGCACATGATCATAACTCGAGGTGCATTAAGTGTGATATGTAAGTTGTATACACATTGGTGAGAACCTGTTTGACTTGATTCATTGTTCTCATGGATTGCATTTTACATTTCGTCTTTATTTGCAGTGCATTAGCCATTGAATCTAATGAAAGTAGTGTTAAACAGGCAGCTCTTCAGGGTACAAGGACATGCAGACTTAATACCATTCAGCTTGAGGAATGGTGTTTTTATGGCTCGTGTTTTATGCATTTTACAAACATCAAACTATTTTAAATTTTTCAGTTACTGAATGTGTTGGATACTGCAGTGACTGTAATAAAGGACTAATTTTCTTGACAGTTGCCATGACGGAGTGACACAGTATCATCAACTGCAACACACATGTTAGTCTACTATTTTATCTTATATATCTTCATTGTTTAGAGAGTCTTTTCGTATCACAGACGGTCATGTGTACTGTATAATTACATGCTGTTTGAAAAGCAAATTTGAAAAGCACTGCTTTATATGCTGATATTGATGTTTCTAATTTAATAACCTACACTAAGACATTTTGTTGACTACTGACAAAGGAAACGTCAAAGTGGGTCAAGTCAAGTTAAGTAAAAAAAAGAAAAAAGTCGAGTTCATGCACAAGCCATTCAATTATTGTTATTGCAAAGGCAAGTTAGGGTTAGGGTTAAGGAAGGACATTGGGTGGGCTCATTCAAGGACGGACCGTGTAATTTGATTCAGTGTTTGTATTGACATATTCTATGATGCAGCTTTAAACAAATTCCACTGTTAAATTATCCAGCAGCCTGTACGTTTGTGTTTCTGTGTTGAGGAGTGTGGAAGGCATTATTAAAAGTAAACTTTGAAATGATAATTTTTTGTGCTGAAATACTTGTGGAATCAGTGGATAATCCTGCTTTTTCTCACACACTTCTGTCCTTTTATCTTGATTGAAATTATAAAGTGTTCAGATTTTACAATCTACATGCCAGCTTTTACCCTGCAAACACTGCCATTAACCAACCCACACACAATCCACACACCAGGAATTATTTATCATGCCTCACTATCTGTTACCACACACACACACATCAAAAAGTATTTATTTCAATGTCCTATTCCTCCTCCTCTTCTTCTCTCCATCTGGTGCCTCTCTGTATTTTTAACCAGCGGAGATAAAAGCCCTCTCCCACCTGTTTTCTGGTTGAAAAGGAACTGCTTGGTCGAAAGCATTGAGAGTATCTGCACGTTTCACAAAGTCAGATTTATAACTTAAAGACGTTTATAATGCCACCTGGAATTAAATTTTATACCAATTTAATAACCACAATAAAGAGTCCCAAATCTGTCACAAGCAGCCTCTTTTTGATTACACACAGCTGATGGAAACAGTAAAACTAAATATAAGCATAAGGAAAATGACACTTGGAGATGAAGTGTAGGGACATGAAGTCCAATTGTGTATTATAAAACAGCTGCAATTAAAATAAAGCCCATTCTTTAGCATCCTCATTTCGGAACACAAGGCCAAAAATGACATGCAGCACTGCTCTGGTCACATGCACACATTCTGAAGTTCCAAAGAAAGGAAAGAGATAGATGTAAAACCTATAGCTAGCAGCTTACTGTGCAGAGCCACACTGCTAGTTAGATGATACCTGAAGATCAGCAACCAAACTAAACTCAAAGTTGAGACTGAAAGTTCATTCCTGGCATTGGAGACAGGATCATTGTACCATTTATATAAACTGTTTTTGATGTCTACGGCAATAAAAACAGTTACTGTCTCCTGCAAAGCAATATGTTTCATGAGGACAGGACAGAGGTTTTCCTGGTTAATTCTAGGGATATAAGAATATATCAAATCTCTCAATATTGCAATAGAAATATGGCTTGATATCGTCGTGGGACTGTGACGTGATATACCGTGATGTTACATGGTTATTTACTACCTCTCCTTGTTGAAAACTGAAAAGCAGAGGATGCAATCGTAGTAGTCAAGAACACAGACTCCCATCATCCTTTGTGTGCAAGCAAGCACTGGTAAAATAAACCCAATGAGGAAATTATGGATGAACGTGCCAATAACGAAAAAGAGATTGAAGATGCTCCATCAACTTTTGGAGCTGATTTGTGTCAACATTTCACTTTTCCTGCTTCAAGAACTGACAAAGGTGAAAATGAAACTGAAAACGCAAAACTACTTGTAAATCCTGCTGGACGACGGTCAACTACATTACAGGAAACACATCAAACATGAGGCCATTTTCTGTGGTCAACAACGATGGATTTCAGAGGTCGGTAAACAGGCTGAAGTTAAAGTATACAATTCCATCAAGGCCACACTTTAGTCACACAGTGATAGCAGCTCTGTACCAAGAGACAAAAGCTAAAGTGACACAGAGCCTCAAAGAAGCAGAGAGCATCTCAATAACCACAGATGGGTGAACTTCACGAGCTGCTCAGAGCTTTATTACAGTCACAGCTCATGTTATGAGCAGCAAATGGGAAATGAAAAGTTTTGTCCTACAGAACTGAACTCTTTTCCAATTACACACTGGACTCAGCATTGCTCAGGTTTCACTAAAATGTCCATTCTCAGTGGACCTTGATGGACTTCGTAACCAGTTGTGATGTCACAAAGTCATACATGTATGTCTTAAACTAAGATTGGAGGAAGGAACTTCCCGCCTTCAACAGATAAATGTGAAATCAGTGTTCTATCAAACGAGAACATCCATCCATCAGTTGCATTCAGCTTGATATAGATTGAAAACGATTTGCACATAATAACAATTTGCACTGTACCACAGCTGACATGTCATTCATGTACAATAAAATAACAGGGGCCCCAGGATCAAGCCTTGTGGCACCCCGCATACTATACTCTGTGGATCAGAGAGGGTCCCCTCAAGATCGCATACTTGTATCCTATCTGTTAGAAAAGAAGAGAACCATTTGAGTTCTGAGTTGCTAAAACCCATGCACTGTAATTTAGAAATCAAAATATCATGGTTCACAGTATCAAATGCTTTTTGCAGGTCAAGTAGAAGCATACCAACATAATTCCCTAGATCTAAATTCTGACGCACATAGTCGAAAAGGTGAATAAGACAGGTTTCAGTAGAATGTGCAGCTCTAAAACCAGACTGGAGCTTATATAATAGATCATGCCTGATAAGATACTCCTCAACCTGTTCATACACGAGACGCTCAAAAATCTTTGATATGATTGACAGAATTGAGACTGGCCTATAATTCCCAATATAAGCTCTGCTATTTTTTGTAAAGAGAGGAACCACCCTAGCATTCTTCATATCGTTTGGGAAAACACCCTGACTTATGGACAGATTTATAACGTGGGTAAGAATACTAGATGTAACCTCAGCACTATCCCTAAGAAACCTGGGGGGGGACAAGGTCCAAGCCAGTGGCCTTATTCACTGACAGGGTGGAGAGGCTCAGTCTTACTTTATCCTATGAGACTGGACTTATTGCAAATGCATCAGCATAGACATTTCTACTTCTATAAAAGAAGTTAACAAATGATTTGCCATGTTTATCAGAAGCACCTGGCAATTTACTGACCAGACTGGTAGCAACGGTAGTAAAGTAATGATTAAAATGGCAGGCAATCTGCCGCTTATCAAAACACATCTCATTTTCAATAATAAGCCCAGCTTTACCAGACTTTGATTTGGATTTTGCTGTTGATCCCATATCATTTAGAACTTTCCATAGTTATTTAGGCTGTTTAGCATTTGGAGTAATGTAATATATAAGCTGAGATGGACTAGTATGTAGTGCTACTAAATGGTTGGATTGGTGTGCTGGAAGGTGCTGTTGTGGTCTTACCCACCTTGTTTGCTAAGATTAGTGTTTCTCATTAAATGTAAGGAATTGAGGGAAGTAATGTTCAAGAATGATAAACACTCTGATTTTCATACTGGTAATCTAGATAATCAGAGCCCAGCTCCAACAAAAACACTAAGTAAAGTTAAATCTTATTGCTAATTAATGGCGTAAGTCTGCTTTGTCATTTGTGTTTTGGCTGGATGATAAGGCCTTTTAGCCTCCATGAAAAAATGCTCACTTGTCACACCATTCTTCATCTCATTACTGATGTGTGAAGTTGCCAAGAAGGTGGATCTTTTGTGACAATAAAGTGCCTTTGAATCAAATTGATGGAGGAGAGAAAGTGAGGAGCAGAAATAGGGGTACAATGAGGGACAAGTGATGAAGAAACAGACAGAGGCTACAGGCAGGTATAATAATCAGTCATCTCTCTCAGGTCATAATCTGTCCATTAGTCTCAGACAGGGAAGCATAACCACTCAATCTAGACCTTAATGGGACGGTGCTTACATGCTTAGACAGAGCCAGTGAACCCGAGCCACTGAGCAATTGCTTTAGTGGTACAATGAATGAGACTTAAAGTTGGGAGCTACCGTACATGTGACGGAGAGCGTCCCCCTCTCTCCATCTCTTTCAATCTCTGATTTGATAGATGCTGGTATATAGATTTATCTTATCTCAAGCATGAAGAATTCATTGTGAACCGTGTGCATTTTCTTATTGTAAATCCACACGTTATGCAGAACAGAGCAACTTAAATACTGGACTGACTATCTATTCAGAAACCTCACTCTCTGACAACTCCTGTACTTGAGGATTTTCCATGGTGCATAACGAAAGTAACATTTTGTTTATTCTGAGTTTGCATGCAAAGACAGCATGCGGGCTAAGTGCATCAAAGCCCCTTTTGTGCATCCTCTTTCAAAGGTCATCTTAATATTCAAGGACAGAGCCTTTGCACGCTCTGAGACTGTGACTGAATAAGCTGATTTTGGTTGAGAAAGCCTGAGAGGTCATGCAGCATGCTAACTGCTGAGTATTTGACCCCGTAAATTTGCACGGGGTTCAGTTCAGACCTTGACTAAAATGCTGCATTCCTCTTACTGTGAAATTTGCACACTTTAGGTGATAAATATCATAATATGCAACTGTGAGGACCACTTTGCTAAAGGTAGCATTAGCAATCTATGCCTAATTGAGGACAAAACATGTCATCCCCCAAACCTACATTACAATATATCTTGCCTCCTTAAGCTGGTGGATCCCTACAGATATACTGTACCTCAAATTTCACTGTAGGCCTTCTGCATCTGAAATATCAATACAGCTTATAAAATATTGATCCAAACACACTTTGATATTGATATTTTAGGAGACATTTACATTTGTGCAGTAAGTTATTGCAAAGACATTTTGTTTCCATTATTACAGACTATATCCTATATTTTCTCGGTTGCTGTCAATTATTTGGTATATTTATATGCTTTATTGTAAATACTGCAAGAACATCAGCAGTCTGACTGCAGACACAGAGAATAATCCTGCTGCCACAACAGAATGTTTCTACATTATCTGGAGGAAATGCAGTTTCCACACAGCACTACTCTGGTCCCACTCACACCTTTTGGCAAAACTAAACCACTGACCAGATTTTTCAAATGTAAAGAAAACATAATCCTTGCCTTAAAATGGTTAGTATTCATAAAACACTGACATAGTTTATGTACATTTCCATAATCATTTCAGAACATCAAGGGCTGACTTTACTCGAACAAAACATGACTAAAGAGGTTTCAGACAACATTATGTAAGAGTGTTTTCATAAAGTGATCAGCATATCATGGAACACAAGTCTGCTGCTCTGCTGGGCAGCAAACTGCTCAAGACACAATCATTCTTGGCATCAAGATTGCAGTTGAATGATGAACTGGCATCACCACACACACTGTGGCACACGGTGATTCACCAAGACACCAAAGTGGCACAGGAAAGGAAATAACCTCAGTATGGCTGAGCCAACACCAACACGGAGCCCAGCGAATCCATGTCAACAAAATAAAAGAAATGCCAGATTACACAATAAAATTGACCAAGCAGTGTAAAAAATGTACTAATAACATTCAGCCTCACTCTGAGCTGTTTTATCCTATTTTCTGTGCCATCATTTTGCTCAGGTCAGTTGCACTGAGCAGCTCCCCGAATCAGTTAGCCAAACTGAAGGCACACGGTCATGTTTATCCTTCAAATTTACCATGTTTTTCATACCTCAGCCATAACAGAATAATCCATCCACAAGTACTTTAACAGAAACTGTCACATTATTTTAACAGAGATAAAAATGATATTTCCACTGTTTCACTAATGTGCACATTTCCAGCTTTGAGAAATGTTGAACAGGCAATGTGAACTGACCACAGCAGAGACTTTTGACCTGCAAACCTAGAAACTACAGATGCAGAAACATACCTGCTGCCTGAACTGCCTGAAACTGAACTGTGTTGTGTTTAAATGATTTAATGTCTACCTACGGCAGCATGTTCTAAGTTATACTAGCACTGTTGCCTCACAGCAACAATGTGCTGCTTTAAAGCACCTTTCTGCGTGTTTTCATATTCTCCCTCTCTCTGGGTGGGTTTCTGACCAAAGTTAGGTCAGTTGAATTGGTAATTGGCCGTAAGTGTTTTCTATGCATGTCAGCCAAGTTGGCAAGCTATCTAGGGTGCACCCACAGACTGTATAAAACATGGACGTAGTCTCTGTGGTGTCACCCATAGGATTCTGAAGAGCCATTCTGAAGCTCAGTGACAGTGGCACCGGTCATTATGATCCTGGCAGTTCCTGACGCCATAACTCCCAGCTAATCCAAAAATGGGCAAAGAGGTGGAGCACGGATGGAAACTGAGGTGGGTCAAATGATATTTTTGGTGTAAAGTTGAAGCATTTTAATATGGGGGTCTTTGAGGATATACTCAGTTTCTGGAGCAAGCCTCAAGTGGCCTTTGCTGCTCAGCAACAACTCAAAGAAATAAAAGAACACACTCAACATGCCTGACATTGGCACTGCTGTCCTTCACAAGACCACCAGTAAAACCCTTGTTATGTCTTGCAATGACTTATGATAATGAAAAATGAAAAGATATTGCAGAAACATTCTCTTTTTCTTGCAGGTCTTTAAAAGGTCTTACTCTATGGATTTGAGAAATACATCACATTGACAGGGTCTTAATTACAACATAAACACTAATTTCATTTTCCTTCTTTCTTTCTTTCCCCCTTAAAATAAGACATTGTGGTGCATCAGAGTCAACATTCCTGATATAAAACAAAACCTAATACTGCCTTCATATGGACCTGCTACACTTACATGCTAGGACAATTCCAATGATAGATGAACCCAACAAACATTTTATTTACCTGCCATACTGATCTGTAGAGAGAAAAAAAAAAACTCATACTTTAGCTATCCCACTTTCTGTGGAATAAAGTCTGGGTTAGATTTATTACAGTAGCTTCTTGCTGTCTAACCCAGAGGAAACTTAAACTAATGCTTCCTGGAATTACGTATTTAATAACTGACTATATTTCTACCTAAACTGACCTTTGCACTACACAAAATGTTTTGCACTGACCTTTATACTGAACCTGAAATGCTGTTTTGTATAAGAAAAAGACAATTTGTCCAAAATCAAGAAATATAATGTCATCAAAATGTCATAGAAAGCATTAAATTTAATTTAGCAATGTTTTTTCTTATTTGTAGACACTGTCACAACACTAATAATTTCATGTTTTAAAACAAATTATGAGGAAACTGTTTGTGCTCCTTGAAAATAACTATGAATGTTGAGATGAAAAAGAGATCACAAACTCAATGAGAATACCTGATTAAAGAAATCATAACACTGCATATTACCATCACCACCATCACTACCACTCTGTCATCATCAGTATTACCTTTGAGTTTGTTCTGAACATCCAGGGCAATGTCCAGAGGGTAGAACGGCAGCACAGGGTCATTGACCAGCCGGAGAATGGCTTCTGCTGTCATCTGCAGAAACACAGCCAAAAGAGATGTGGATGAAGTTGGTTTTTATTTGAAAAACTGCATTCATGTAGCATGTGATTCCAGAGTCAGCACAGAACAAATAGCCAGGACATGCGCAGGTGAACAGCTATAGGATTTAGTGCTTAATGAGTTTCATACATGGACAGCGACTCGTGTCTAAAGACAGTTGTGGATGATTTTAAGAGCAAAAAAAATGCATGCTTATGAATGAACTTGTCACCACGATAGCACCTCTGTAAATTTCTATATCTAGCCTTAAAAACAAAATGGTAAAAGTTGAACATGAAAGTTCATTCTTGACCCAAGGAATAGTTGACAAGAAAATCTTGACTCGTTGAAAGCTCCAGGAAAAGTCTGGTAAGTAGACCGGAGATGTAAGGAGATATATTTAAGATTTACGAGAAATGGCCTGAAGTGTCCTTAACTTTGACTTATGGGTAAAAAAGTAACTTAGCAAAGTTTAAGAGTGATTCTAAAGTGCTGATTGCAGTGACTGTCAAGTGTTGGATTACACTCATGTTTGGCCACTAATCTTCCTCAATCACCAAATCAGCCAATAGCAGGCCTCAAAAGGCGACATGTTATTGCTGCATTTAAGCTCCTCACACATTTCCAGACTATAGAACGTGTGCTGTTACTGCCTCTGCTAGTCACTCAGGAGATCTCTGCAACTCTCTTGAATAATAGATGGCGAGATCAAGGTCTTAACATTAACAAATAATTTTGTTCACAACTTTTTCTTCATTTTGAGAATATAGTGCAAAATTGCATCATTCTTAGAATTTACCCTGAGCAGCTTTATACAGCAGACTTTCATTCTGTCAGCCTGAAAAAAACGACTGTGGAACAGCCAACAGCCTTCACTTAAACCCTCTTCAGCAGACCAATCTATTTTGTATTTGTTTTGTGTGCTTTTTAGATTTTTCGTATGCTTTCGTGTCTGCTTTGCCTTTATTGATTTCATTGCTGCCTGAGTCTGCTCTGATTGAACCTTTTTTTTTTTTTTTTTTTTTAATATTCTTTCAATAGCTTAGCGCATCAGCATTTTCCTCCCTTTTCTCACTCTTTACAACACCTTGTCATTTTGTGTGATTATGTTCTCATTCACGATAATTCACCACGCCTCTTAACAGGGTGGTTGTTTTTCTTCTTCTCTGGTCTGGTGTATTGTGTTGATAACATCCAGGCACAATTTGAATCACCACTCAGTGGCTCTTCTCCTTCAAGGATGTAACCCACATTTCGAGGCAATATGAATTGACAGCAATTTTCACAATAAATGTCCATTTACATGTCAGTTATGTGCCTTTGGGTTTTGATTGGTACTTAGGCAGATGGATCCAATCAGTCGATTCATGTTGTGTCTTGTCCTCGCCATCACAGGCATCAGCTCTGATTATGCACTGCACACCTTTGCGGTCCAGATTGTAAATTGAAAATCTGAGACTCCATGTAACCTTTTGCTTTTCATACTGATTTGACAACAGCTGTGATGCGGGGGGGGGGGGGGGGGGGAATAACTGGGACAA
>JBBMOE010000026.1:4423270-4514645 GCA_037975065.1 Chaetodon trifasciatus | reverse complement strand
GAGAATAACTGGGACAACTTTGGCTGCAGTGTGAGCAAACATTTATGCAGATCCCTGCTTGTGCTGGCACGTCATAATGAGAAGCATCGTCCAAATCACAGAGTGTCTCTCTGGCTGTGCTCTCACGGTGAAGTGTCTGTCATCTTAATGCAAACAGTACCACCGATTTGGCCACTCTTAGCAGGTAGACGGCTTGGCACGGCTTCGACTTGGATTTTTATTGGAGTGTAACTCACTCACTGTTCTATCTGGCTACAAGACTACAGCTGGGATTACTGGTGTATCGCTACTCTGATTCCACACCTCCACTGTGTCATTCTCACAGGAAATTCACAGCTCGCTGTATTGTAAGAAAACTGAATTTCTCACTGCCACAGTATAAATGGAATCACCTTTATCGGCCAAGGACATCACATGTATTATTTAACCTGAGCTACATTTATTTACACATGACAGATCCAGCATCCTACAAGATACAGGGCATCTTCTTTTGCACTTCTATTCTCTTTTGAAAAAGAAGTAAAAAGCACATAAACCATAACCTTGTGCTTTCATTCAGATCGCCCTGGTTTTTCTTTCTGCTTTCATGTTTTCACCAACTTATCTATTTGTTTGTTTGATAATTCATTTATTTATTTTACATTGTTTCCTTTACTGTGCAGGCAATATAGAGAGGCAGAGACAGAGAGGGGTATGATAGGCAACATACATCCCCGACTGGAATCAAAACCAGGTGCTGCAGGCATGTGGCGCAGGCCTTACCCATCAGGCCACCAGGGCAACCTCATTATTCATTATTAAGAAATCAGTAGATATGTATGTATCACCTTGTTTTTCTTTTGAATACTGTACCTATCTATTAAAACTGTAATAAACATAAAGAAAAATTATGAGTTTTATTTTATTTTCAAACTAGTTTCTCTTACATGCTACTGAATGTCATTATCCAAATCATTGAGCTGTAAGAGAGTAAAAGGGGGCCAGTATTGTGGGATGTATATTTCCTGTAACACTGACCTATGAGACTTCACATTGTTATGGATTTGAAGAAAACAGGAAAATAAGTGTAGAAGAAGAAGAAGAAGAAGAAGAAGAAGAAGAAGGAGTTTAGAAAGAAAAGTGTTGTTGCTGTTAACTTGTGTCTAAGTTGAGATGAATGTTGCATCAAGTTCCATCAGAGCTCATGTTACTCCTGTGGAGTTCCGTACAGTGGTCTAACAGAGCGGCTATGGATCATTGTCATTAACTGCAATTAACGGTGTGAAAGAGTTTGGTGTTCCAGGGTGACGTGAGTGCTGATGTTACATGACTACTTGTTGCTCTGAGTGACTGCTAATGCTATCCTCTTAGTTTCTATAAAGTGGGATGAACACATTATTTTTGGTGGGAATTCCAAGTGGAATACAAGTTGACAGCCTGATCTTGAATTTAAAGGTACAGATGGGTTGAACTGCTAACAGTTAATAAACAATGCCATGAAGGCTTGTTGAAAGGGAACACCTTTTGTTTATCAAAGTTCACATGCTGTACAGAATGATGTTCTCCAGCCAGCAGTGCATGATGGAAGATCACTGCATGTTTCTTAGCAACAGCAGCTGCATTTCCCATGGATGCCACTGGAACTGTTCACTTACAGGCAAAAGCATCTACATATATGAAGAGAGAGAAAGAGAGAGTATATTTTACACACACACACGCACACACACACACACACACACACACACACACACACACACACACACACACACACACACACGTGTGTATACATTTCTTACATTTCTTTTATTTATTTATTTATTTATTTTTTACACATTATCTCCATAGCCGAAGAACAGTGGGGAAAGTAAAGGTCAGTATGCAGTTCAGTTATCTGTGTGTGTGTGTGTGTGTGTGTGTGTGTGTGTGTGTGTGTGTGTGTGTGTGCCTGCATGTCTTCCACCTGACTTGGCTCATTCCTGGCCAGTGAACCTCAAGTCTGTCTCCAGTTGAGTAGACTCTTGGATGATAACCTCAGTACCCTGTTCATCCACTCATGGGCACACATCTCACACACACACACACACACACACACACACACACACACACACACACACACACACACACACACACACACACACACACTCTCCAGCTGGATGTGCTGGAGGTCAGCCTGACTGAAACTGGACAGGGAGTGAAAGGCAGACTGCCAGCAACCTCACTTGAGGGTCAGGTGAGGAAGCAGTGCCAGCCCTCACTCAGCCCTCTTACATTAACAGATTCTGCATGCAGCTTGTAAACAACAATACATTGTTTTCAGGCAAATTTGTTATCTCTTGATGTAAAAAATGAAGCCATGGTGGAGATGACAGAGGGCCTCTACCAGCAGCCCTCAGGTCTGTTACGTGATCAATTGTCTTTTTTTCTGCTTTAATGAGGAGAACAATGGTACTGAAAATGATTTTTCTAAATGCTCTTGACTTCTCCCACCTGGTGCGATAGACAGGCCCTCTCAAAGCTTTAACAGTCTGTTAACTGTCTATGGAGGAAAAGTGGCATCCTGTTATTTTGTCAGAAATGAATCTCCTTTTGTGCCATAAACTGTAACCAGCAGGTAAGTCCCCCAAACCATTTTGATGCTTATCAGGATCCAATGTGCCAAAATTTCTTGTCAAATTGTAGACATGGTCACCCAATCTTCAAAGCTTTCTCTGAGTGATCTTGCAAAATTTGATTGCATTTCCCACTGGATGTCAATACAGAATAATCCATTTAAGTGGCATTCAGTTTTATATTACAAAATTTCAGAGGTTATAGAGAGTGTAGGTTGAGTGCTCTCTAGACCTGTTAACCATGTTGTTGTTTAATGTTAAGTATACTTAATTATCCAATGATCCGACAAGCACTTTGAAGCATACTGACCCTTTCACTGTGAGCTCCATTTAAGAGTTGTACACTCAGGATTGCACCCTCGAGGATCAACATACGCTGTATGAGATTGAGGGGAGGCATTGATTTTGACTTAAATGACCTTTCACTCTGAGCAGATGCAAACAAGGTTGTTTTGAGCAACAAGAAGGATCCCCTGTATTGACATAAGGTCAAAAATATGATATGTACAGTGTAAAAACTTCCTTTAAAAGAATTCCTTTTTCGGTAAACACAGAAAAGGTAGTTCTAAACCAGCTGATTAGAGCTGTGTTTCCCAACCTTTTTGAGCCACAGCACATATTTTACATTAGAAAAATCACAAGGCACACCGCCAAACAAAAATGTCACAAAAAGTATATTTATTGAAATATAATGAAAATCTAGTCTCAATTTACTCAATTTACTTACTCAGTGTGAAACCTGGGCCTGTTTAGTTGAACACAAAGCTGATATTCTTGCAGGAAATAAAGACAGACACACAGGAAGATTTCACCTACTTGGTGCTCTAAGCCTTAGATCACCAATCAGATGAAATTGGATAATCTTCCACGGCACACCTGATGATTTCTCACGGCACCCTTATGTGCCACGACAGAGTGGTTGAGAAACACTGGATTAGAGGGGGCTGGAAAATATAATATCTATTCATATAGAAAAGAAAGCAGTACTTGGCCATTATGCTGTTTTATTTGTAACACACTGACATCAAAACTGGACTGGGTTATCGTTCATTCATTGCATCATATGCTAGCTATGGTTTTCTCTTGCAGCTTTCTAGGAAAAATGTTGTTGTTGGGTAGAAGAGGAACTTGGATTGAGAAATCAGGGAAAGAGAAGACTAAAGACAAAAAAGGTTGAGAACCACTGATCTAATACACTGGTTTGTATTGAGTTTCCTACTAGTTGCTGATAAATCTTTACTGAAATGGTTTAAAACACTCAGTCTGTGAGCTTTATCACAATTCAAAACACAGTTATATGAATTTAAACAATGTTGGTCCACAGTTTTTCTGAATGGACCAGTCAGGCTTAAGAGACTGAAAGACACAAAAACTGGATATCAGGCACACTATGCTTTCACACCTCTGTGCCTTCACTATGTGATGGCTGGCATCTAAATGAACCTACCTAAGCAGCAGCCCTTATATAACACAGCTTTGCTAGTATTTGGGAAATGGCCGTGTACAGTGTACAGATCTGTTCAGCATCTCTCTGCGCTGTTGTCACTGCCACCGAAATCAATCTGGCAGGGGGAAAGATTAGAACATTGATTTGAGGCTGGTGAGTAATACTACTGCAGAAAGCATACATCAAAAGCCTGTAATGTGGTGGGACAGAAAAGGCCGTTGATTTCTTATTTATGGCCTTATTTCTGGATCGTCTCTTTCCAAGGCAGAGGACAGAGAGAAAAAGGCTGTGAGAGGGGAGAGCGAGCGACGGCGAGAGATAATGATGGAGGAAGAAAGGCAGAAAAGAGGCTGTGACATAACACAAAGTAAAAGACAATCCAAACTAAAGAAATATGACAGTTGGAGTGGAGTGGAAGATAGAACAAACCAGCATGAACATCTCTTCTCATGTTTCCTCTTTTCTTGTCCTCCTCTCCTGTCATGACCTTCCCTCTCCTCATGCCCTCTCCTGACCTGACATTTTAGATCAGGGCTTCTCAGACTTGTCACTCACTGGTCCACATCTGTATCAGTTGGCAATACCAAAATAACATTTAATCAACGAATTAACGTCACATCTATTGTGATGGGATCAGCATGAAACCAAGGCAGACAAGGCTCAGACAGTTAGTCCATATTTATTTCTGACATGTTCTGACAACTACAGTTACACTAGTTATTGTGCTCTAGAGAAAAGGAAACACATTCTGTTTGTGGAGCTGATAGAAAACTCTCTGCTGTAACGTTCAAGTCTGAACTCAGCAGCAGCGACACACAACACGCTCTCCAGCATCCAATGTCGCCATGACCACGATGTGTGAAAGATCTCCAGCTATACTGAATATTCATTGTCATTAACCATTTATTGATTAATAGAAAATTGATTTCAAACCAGAAAACATTACACTTCATAATGTATTGTAGCCTATTCATAACACCAGGTATGGCAGGATGCTCCACACACTCTGGGGCCTGGACTGTCAAATAAAAAAAATAATATCTATTTAGGTCTAGCCTATTATTCCTTAATATTTTCACTTTCTTACAGTATTAATGCTATTATGCTATTTCTGAGACTACATCAGAGTGAACATGAAAAATCCATAACAACTAGACACTGAACTGGCACCGTGGCACAAGTGGTAACACTGTTGCCTCACAGCTAGAAGGTCCCGGTTCGAATCCCGCTGTGGGTGCTGGTGGCGTGTCCTCCACCATGCCTTCAGTGCCTGCTGCTTGAGGAAAAAGGAGCCTTTCTGTGTGGAGTTTGCATGTTCTCCCCGTGTTCACCTGGGGTATCCTCCATAAAAATACCCCCACCTAAAAATATGCAAGATGATCACCACCTGACCAATGCTGACAACAATGGAACTGGTCCCCGGGCGCTGGTTGACTGGCAGCCCACCGTTCCTGGTCTGCCACGGAGGAAGGTCTGACCATGGATGGGTCAAAAGCGGAGAAAGAATTTCACAAATGCGTGGCATGCAGTTTCCCTCCTCAACTCTGCATGTTGTGTGTAAAAATTGTGATGAATAAAGGAATCTTAATCTTAATCCTAAAATGCTCTCAGACCTCCATCAAAGAGTGAGTGCTCAGTACAAAACCTGCAGTTCAACTACCAATGAAAGAGTCCTGATCTCAACTAAAAACTCCTGTTCAGGATCCCAGAAAGCAAACAATAATAGTCAGTTTGGCAGTATTTTGCCAATACAACAGTTGGCCAACAAAAGTGATGCTCTTGCATCAAATATGCAAGCTTTGTGATTCTCTGCGAGTATTTGTTTTATTTTTCTGAAGAGCAGGTGAGCTCTGAATTGTAGACTCTTCGGCTTATTATCAGGGGTTGGCAAGCTAATCAGCAATAGCTCTCAGGATGGACTAGGCCTCTTCCACTGGTGAGTAATGTCAGATGCACACATTTTCTGAATTCACAAATTTTCTGTGGGCTGGATGGAAAGCTTTGGTAGACTGGAGGTGACTGGTAGGCACTTGGTCCAGATGCAGACTGAGGTCCAGACTTTGGAGAGCCCTGTTTTAGATTGCAATAAAATCAGTTCCATCTGTCAAAGTTACAGTTCAGGGATGAAACACCATTCAGCTGTTGTCACTATCTCTGTGAGTTCACCCGGCACAGAGGAAAGACGGAGGAGGAATTACTTATATATATATATTCACATGGCCAAGGACCAAATGTCAGAGCTTATTGACTGCTTATTGACTGTCAAGACCCAGGGTGACCCCCACAGCCCTCCTGTACACATCGGCTTGGTCAATATTATGCACTTGCATCAAAAACCTACTTGTACAGACACAAATGCAGTCTTGTATTGATATATTTGTGTTATTTTAGTGTGTCAACAGTTCTATATAAAATGATTTAGTAGATAAAGTTTAGGACTTAGTCCAAGCTCAAGTCAGAAGACAATCATTCCATGCAGGTCACAGCAGGTATTCACCTCTTAATAGTCATCTAATGGATTTACTGGGTTATGTACCTCTCTGGCAGCCACTGAACAAGCTTGCTGAAGGACATCTGAATTACTCTCATTATTTTTACATGTCTTTGCCGTCAGTAATGTATGTATCTGCACAACCCCCACCAATGTCAATGTGTGTTTCCATTAAGATGGAATCTTGAACCGTCTGCAGTTCAGAGGGTCTTAGACCTTTATAAAATAATCATTGGGGTCAATGGTAGAGATCTTTCACTGTTACAGTGTGGGTATGGAGTCAGGTCAGCCTCAGCATGAATGAATGTGCACAGTAGGATTCACAAATGTATTTCAGAATTTATTCTCTATGTGAACCACTAGCCACATAAATCTTTTTCAAAGCACACAAAAATACTTATCATTGTATATAAATGGAAGGCAAATTCACATATAAAAAAACAAGGTTCACAAATGTAAATGTGATGCACACAGAAAAATTCCTTGTTTGAAATAAATGTAGTGGAAATCTACAATAATATGTGTTTAAAAGTATTTGCAATGTCCACCGAAAACATATGATTTTTTTTTGATGACAGTTATATACAAATTGTTGAACTTTACAAACATTTACAAACTGCTTTTCATGAGTGAAGTGAATATTTGTGTCTTTTTCGACACTCCTCTGATATGACTCGATTCGTAAATGTATTTTTTTCAACAGGGAATTATCTGCAACTAAGAAGAGGCTATTATTACTATTTTTTATTATCATTACTTATTACTCCATATAGTCCACATATGGTGGCCGAGCCATAAATCTTTAGATTGCATTTGCCACCAAGTCTTGATATGCAGAGGATCCAATGTTGGTGTTATCTCTACAAAGAGTGTTGGAAATAGTTAGAAAATAGTTAGATAATAAACAGTAGATAGATAATAGATCATTTATTAGAGTAAGAAAATAAAATAAAGAAGTGTTTGTGAGGATGGAACAGGCCTTGGCTAACCAAACCCATGTCCCCATGTTTCAGTCTTTCCTTCCGTGGGACATTGAAGAGGATTTAACTGAACTGAACTGCTGACAGGATTAAGCTTTTTTTTTTTTTTTAGTCATAAAAACATCAAATACCAGGCACAAGTCTGAAATCCTAATTTCTCCACGAGTGTTCATCTATGAATTGATGTCAGCTTTAATATACTCTAAGAAACACAGGACACACGTCTGAATGTCACTTTAACATTTGTTGGACTGGAACATGTTGTTACATCAATTTTTAATATGTTGGCATTCTGAAAAAAATCACCCAATCAGTTGACCTTTGCCAAAATGATCTTTGGGTTTCCATATGTGCTGCTGGTGCCACTGTCCACCTCAGGCTTTCTCTCCATCATAGCACAGTTTAGCTTTCTCCTCATGCTGCGTTTGTTTTTTTTCTGGTTTCTGGTTTTCTAGTAGCTTTGAGTATTTTTTCTATTACATTTCAAAAAGCAAAATTAAAAAAAAACATTTGAAATGTCAGTCAATCAATCAATCAATCAATCAATCAATCAATCAATCAATCAATCAATCAATCAATCAATCAATCAATCAATCATCAGTTAACTTTGGGGGACCCATGTCATAGCTTCAGAGCAAATGAAATGTAGATCATTTGTTTGAATATCATAATCCCATTTATGCTGACATCAAATGTGTTACAAGCCCAGAAGTTAAAGGTAAATTAGGTTTAAGTTTGTTTAAGTTGCCTGTGTTTGTTGCACAAACTATAAGGACACAAACCCATGTGAATTGAAACACAGCCACCTCAACAAAGTTAAAGCTAGAAACCAGCACAAAGAGAACAAAAAACAACACAAACCAACACGTTCAACAGACACTAATGTTTGCATTTTGGAACATAAAACAACAAACTTAACAAACAACTCAGCCCAGCACGGCATGATGGGAAATGTGGGCTGTTGCTCTAACTCCAGCTTTCAGCAAACTTAGTGCAAGAGAGGAGTGTGTGTGTGTGTGTGTGTGTGTGGGGGGGGGGGCTGGACCTGTCCTGTTGTTCTGTAGTAAAGATAATGTACGTATATTCAGTGGGTTTTTATTGGACATCAACATTGCCTTTACATATGTGTTGTAGGAAAATTCAACTTGAAGCTTAAATAAACGCTTTAGGTCATGGTTACACCCTTGAGACATGGCTGAAACACTAGCCTGCACTGAGCTGCTGCAGACAGAACTGCATTGATTACAATGATAGCGAATCTGTTCTGTGACACGTTCAAGTGAAAAACGGGTCTGATAAGGCCTGTCAGCTAAATTCCTGTCAAATAAAGGTAAGCTAACATTGCCATAAAGACCAGGCAATGTCAGGGCTTTAGTAGCAATAGTGTCATTATTACAAACCTTAGTATAACCTTAAACCTTATAGCCAAATATAACACTAGTTGTACTTCTGTGGGTTATCTCAGTGAAAGTAATGCAAATGTAGTGTAATCAGTAACACATTACTCTACACAGACAGTAATACTGCAAAGTAAGTTATTACTTACTTACTTAAATGAAAGTAACTAATGAGATGTAATATATTATATACTGAGAGTAACTTGGCCAACACTAGTGTTGTTTGTACTCCATACCATGTAATCATGGTCTCAAGTCAATAAAATTGCAGTCTGAAAACATTTTTGTATTTACTGTTGCACAACTGTAATGTCTTAGTGCATGTTGTATAGGAAATACAGCACAAGTTCATAAGTTCCTGACAGAGTTCTTGCAGTGGTAAAGGATTATCTATTTTCTCTCCACTTTTCCTTTCCTGTTGCTTACAGTGAGGAGCCTTTTCAGCCAAATCTACATTCACTTGTATATTCAAGACAGACAGAACCAGAGAGAAGGGGAAGAGTTATATTTGATATTGAGATAATGTTCGATGTGTGAGAAAGGAAATGAGCAAAATTAGTGAAAGACTGTGTAAAGCAGGGAGACTATAACTTATTTTCAAGTGTAAACACCTCGGCAAATGTAATCTTCAGTCATTTTTAATTTTGGTGACCGCCACACAAATGGAGAAACTGGTGATTGACAGACTCACTGTAGAGCTAACATGTTGAGTGGTTGGTGCTTCAAACAGCAGAGGGCTCTCCTGTGACATGCTAGCTACCTTAGCTTTCCTCCCTCTCTCCCTCATATGAACACAGAGAAGCTATAGTGCATTCTCAGTGACGCACAACTGGCACAGCCTCTCAGCCAACTCCTGTCCTATTCAGATTGGTAGCATCATTTGCAGTCCTGGTCTCATAAATGCATGCATGTAGACATCTAGAGTGGCAGCATTACATTCAGAGCAGTGCAGCACTTAAACACACACATCAACACACATCCCCACAGGCACATGTGCACAGATGAAACAGGCGACAAAATGAAATGATGATGGTCAGATGGGTGGATGGAGGGAGCAGAGCCGGTGACAGAGATCATTTCTTCTTCCTCTCTCTTAGTGAAGTGGTAATTCTGTCCAAGTCTGCGATCTTGTTCGCCTGCCTGCCTGTTTTCCCCTGAGGCCCGTGGAAAGATGGAGAGATTCTCCTCTGATTCAGGACGCCCAGTTCTCTGGGCCAAAATAGGCTTCATGAATAAACCATAAACTACGTAGTTAAGTTATGTAACAACAGCACATGAATAGATGCAGCATGGTAAAGTACAATAGGAGCAGGAGGGGTGGCGTTCAGTTTCTCTTTTCAAGTTGAGCTCGAGCACATAAACAAACATTGCAGTAGGCATGTGTAGCTTCTAAAGTGAAAAAGTGGTACTAGATCCAAAATATTTTCACATGGGTAAACGTCTGCACTGCACAGGTTTCTGAGTACTTATATTTCCTCTTTTAAACAGAGTGTTTGATACAGCAGGTCACTCAGGGAAAACATCTGGTGCAAAGCAAAAGTTTTGCCATTTCCAATTTGTGTGAATGTGTGTAACACCTGTGTAATTAGCATGAGCTGAACCTGCGTGAAAAACGAAGTATAAATGCAACAAAACACTGTATCAGTGAATGTTTAGCACCCGGACGGGACATAAAATGTGATAAGGCTTACAGCTGATGGCCTTGTTTGCAGCTCTGTGAGACTGTAGCCTACTTAGGCACAATGGTGCTTTGGACTGATTGATGGGAATGTCACTAGTTTCACAGGTTTTTGGTCATTAAGTAAGTATTGAACAAATTACAATTTTGACCTGATCATGGCATTAAATGGAAAGTTAAGGGATCACCAAAGGCATGGAAACCCATCAAGTAGTTTCAGTTTGGACCACAAACAGACCAAACAACAAAGACACGTACATTGCTACCTCCAGAGCATCGTTGCTAGCATGACTAAAAATTACTATTGAGTGTTAATGAGGCCCAGTGTTGAGCAAACTCAAGCTGTCCTATCAACATGCTGTCCAATGGGTTACAAGATACGGTGAGGTGGCAGTATGTGAAGCTTTCACAATGGTGAAAGTAGGATGCTTAGTGGTGTTGAGAGATAACCATTATCCATCATTTCACTTTTAAGGTTAAGATTTTAGAGAGATGTTTTTCTTGTTCTAACTTTTGCTGAACAGTGGCAATTCCAGCCACAGGTGGTGATCATGAGATATTAGTATGCTAACTTTTCCTACATTTCCTAATATTCTCTACTTGTTTTTATGACATCATCATTAGGCAATCTGAGTCCAGAATAAACACTTAGTATATTGTGAATGGGCGCATTGTATTTGTTAATCAATTCAACTCTGTATGAAGGCATGAGTTGTTTCTTCATTCAAACATTGAATCTCACTTTAAAGTGTTCTGGTGTCAAGTTGAGACTTGGGTCAGACAGAGAAGACAGAGAGGCTAAAGAGTCAAAGGTGTTCTAAACAAATACGGGATAGCAAATCACCAGAGTAACTGCTCACTGCTGCTCATTACACTCTGTGCTGTAGCTATCTTTGACTATTGCTACTCACTAGAATTATCAAGTTAGCTCATTTAGCCCTGCAACTGGTGGCCCTATTGGCTTGGAGCACCAGGGGATTGTTTGTGTTCACACCTCGGGCACTGTAGGATCAAGCACACAGAACTGTTTAAAATGTCAGAAGTACAATTCTGGCCACATTATACACAGTACACCTTTAAGTAATTACTTATTAGCATCATTTTATGATACTGTAGTTCCAGTAGCTCCCACGGCAGAGGGGGCAAAGATATCTCTGCCTTTTCTCCCACTCAAAAACATGAGATACTGATTGCAGCAGGGATGAAGTCAGCTCAGGGCCTGGGAGCAGAGGGAATAAAAAAAGAGCTGTGTTGGAGTTGAACTGGGGTTCAGCTGCCGGCTACGCTGCTGTTGTGACAATGAGCCGTCTGCTGCCTCTAGGCAAGAGGAAACCACACTCCTGTGCCAAAGAAGAGATTTCCTCAACATTCACAGTTCAAGGTTCAAGCGTTTTTGTAGCAATATGGGTAATTAGATTTGCTGGAGAAAAGCAGGCAGGGTAGACCATCTTGTTATTTCGAGAAAATATACCTTGAATCTCTGTGGAGGGGAACAAAAAAGAAACAATTCTGAAAGCAGACTTCAGCTTGAACTGTGTTGTGTCAAAACATCAACACTGAACTGGGAGAAGACCTGGGGATCCTGTTGGTCTTTTGGATTGTGATTGTGATTGTGATTGTGATTGTGATTGTGATTGTTGCATTAATTAAATCTGTATGGGAGTATTTATTTTTTTTTAGGTATAGTGTGTAGGTATAGGTATAAAAAAGAGCACATGTCAGACAGTAATGCATGACTGACACAGCCAGTCTGAAACAGGACTGAATGAGTGGATGACCTGAAAGTAATACAGTCTGGTCTGATTTTCTGAGACCTTCCTGTTTTTCTATAAACAGTGGCTTTAACTTGTACCTTTTTTGAGGCATATTGAATAAAAGTATACCTGAAGCATAAATAAACGGTCGCAGTTGCACCCGTGAGATGCAGCTGAAACACGAGCCTGCATGGACCCAGTGCACAGACAGCTACATAGATTAAAATGAGAGCTTATCTGTTGCGTGGGATGTAAATGAAAACAGGTCTGATAAAGCTTGTCAGTGAAATTCCTGTCAAAACCAATCACAAGGTAAGTTAACGTTGCCACAGGAACCAGGTTATGATCGGAGTGCCAGCATTTTTTAGCAACTGTTATATAATGTTATATATAATGTTATATATGTGTATGTGTGTGTGTTATATATGTTATATAATGCTCATCGTACTGTTCAGGTTATTTTGGTGAAGGTAGTGCAAAAGTAGTGTAATGCATTACTTCACACAGACATTAATATTATATAATATTAATACTCCACTTCAGACCCTCAACAGGTTGAAGACCGCTTCCAAACCATAGGTCCTGTCCCACAGCTGTGAACTCGTTGCCAGGTCATTTAGCCACTTTTAGCAAAAACAAAGAGTACTATTCACATTTAGGATGAACAAAAACTTTCCTGGAGGCAGAAGACAAGACAGTGACCAACTGACTACTAATGATGGCCCAAGGCACCATGTCTGAAATCATCCAGACTGTTTCCCAACAGGAAACAGGTGCTCTGCTGTGACCAATTATCAACTCCAGCACTTTTTAATCAAACCGTTCTTGTACAGAAGAATGGAACAGTTTCTCAAAGTGAGACTGAAATGAAAATATTCAACACTATTGCTGGACCAACACAACCAGAAATGGCACTAAAAGTTAAAATGATGTGCCTGAACACATTACTCCCTCCTCCTCCCAGACTAATGGTTTCTTTTGGAACTCTCCCCATTGACACCCAGAGCCTCCTCCTCATGAATTTCTTCTTTCTTCTACTTTATACTCTTAAAATTGTTGCAATGCCATTACTTTATTACTTTTCTGCGTTTGACTGTCTGTCTTCGGTATTCTTTACCATCATTCTGCTATCATTTATAACCAACTTAAATGTTTTATAAATCACATATGTGTAAGTGCTATAGGTCCAGATAAATATGGCATGTTTTTAGTGTCACTGTGCTCCTCTGAGCATCAAAACCTCAGATCTTTATTCGCTGTGGTTGTTTAGCAGTGAGGTACAGTTAGTTCAGGAAACTGTTTTTAAGGTAAAATCAAAAATCCTCGTGGTTATCACCTCCCTGGGATGCCACTCAGACATGGGGGGTGGGCCCTGGAAACCATCTCCATCAGTGGACTGGACAAAAACTTTTGGACTGATTTTTTTGTACGAAAGGCCATCAGGGAACATGCAAAACAGATTCTTTACTGTCACGGAGATCCCCTGTCTCAGCTTTAACATCAGCTGAGTCTTCATGTCAGCACCCTGCAGCAGCAACAACGTCTGTTTCCCTGCTTCTGATGCCACCCAGCCAACATAACCACTGCACTAGCAGCCACACAAGAAGTACCTTTCTTTTTGCCAATGGGGTGAATTATTTTGAATAATTATAATTGGCTTTCAGAAACAAAAGCTATTCTACATTTATCACAGCTTCTAGCAGCTGCTCCAGTGACAGCCACCCCTAATTTTGATTCATTGATATGTTGCATGCTTTTCCTGCCAACACCGGTTTTACCTTTTGTTCACTGTCTCATCAATATATGCATACTTCATTTTTACTGTGTCATTGATTGGTCCAGGCTTGTTAGTGGTTTTAGTACTAAATGTTTTGATACTGTTTAGATGAGGCACCTAAAGATATATAAGGCACCTAAAACACTTGATTAAGGTTAGTGAGAGACTCTGTCTCATTGATTGCCTTAATCTCACACAGTGACTGGCTCAAACAGAAAAAATAAGTGGAGTGGAATGAAAGAAATGTTCTCTAATAACACTTCTCTAATAACATTTGATGCTGTACGTGGAGGGGAAGTTTGACAATTGGTTACATCTCCACAGTGTGTTTATAGAAATAAACTTTCAGCTCTCTTTCTGTCTGTACTCCAAGGCTTTCCAGCAGCATGCCATCTGATTCCAAAGAAGTCTGGACGCTGTGTAAAACACAAATAAGACAGAATGTGATCATTTTCTCATCCTTTTTGAGATCCATGTATCATCTAGAAACTCCTTTGTGCAGTGGGGCTTTTGCAGGTCATATTTTTAATTGTGCCTGCTCTTATAGTGGGCAGCTGTGGATAAAATTAATGCCCCACATAATGTCTTGAGGACTGAAAGGGTCTTGAATTGAGGAACCACTGCATGGGTTATTTGATGCTTTGCTGAACCATTTTCTACTGGCAGGAGCTCCTACTTCTAAAATAGATTTTTCTTTCTGAAAATATACCCTCCTTAGATGTGCATAATGTTAGGAGTTGGTCACTTAAGTAAAACAGCTGTTTAAGCTATGTAAATAGCACATATTGGTCAGATGATGAGCGTCCTTCACTTGCTATCACTTTGAGGAAATTACTTAGTTGTTATCTAAATGAGACCAAACACTTGTGTAAACCTTGTCTTTTGGGGCTTTTAAGACATTATTTGTGCACAACGACATCTAACCAGCAACTTGCAGATATGGCTGCTGTGCCTCTATAGTCATTAATACAAAAAACCCTCACACACACTGCTGTTCATGCAAGAACTCATACACCGCCAGCACCCATGGCCAGTGCCAGGACTAATATTTACAGACACAAGACATGCAATGAGCTGGTTTCTGGGAGCTATCTTTTCCCTGCTTCAATGAGCCTGAGCTTTAATAACAGATGGTCCCATCGGCAGTACTACTCTCCAAACACTTTGTGTGTGTGTGTATCTTGATTTTACTGACACGGAACAAAATCAAAGAAAAATTCTTTCTCCCAGAGACAAGCAATTATAAACATACATAATTGGCAAAGCTTTAATTGGATAAACACAGAGTTAAACCTCCATTACCCACGACTGAGAGTGACAACAGTGAAGGAGAAATACAGATGGATGTGAAAACATTTAACCTGGCACACAGCCGTTTGTTTCTACAATCAGTATCATCTTCATATAAACATAATGTCAAAAACCCTTAGTAGCAGGAAAAGGTGTGGGACAGTGTGTATGTTTTGCTTTTATCTTCATGTCACAGAATACACTGCCAAGAGGAAAAACATAAAAACAACTGGAAGAAGAACCTCATTTGCTGCGTTCAGACTCAGCTCATGTGCCGGAGGACAAGTTAAGGATGTGCCAGAGTGACTTTGCTTCAGCTTGTGCTTTTTATCTGCTTGAGGCCTTGTTAGATCATAGAGTGTGACATATTGGTGAGATGTGAATGAGAACCCTCAGACATGGTGCTAATTAATTCACACTTTGGCGACCATAAAGTCCCCCCCACAACCCACCCCCGCCTGCTGTCTCGGCATGGCATTGCATGACATATGTAGCCTGGAAGATTGATACTGCAAATGGCGGCACTCAGCCTCATTACAGCAGCAGATGGTCATATCTGTGTGTGTGTGTGTGTGTGTGTGTGTGTGTGTGGGTGGGTGTTTGTGCTTCCTGATGGGTCAAAAACCAGTATAGACATATATAAACAACAGCAGATTGACAGATTGTTGTACGGTATAACTCGTGTTTATTACAGAGAACAGGAGCATGCACTCTNCATGAAGCCATAATGCTCCAAAGTGATAGCTATGAATGACAAGAGAGGCTCTTTAGCTCTCTTTTCCACTTGCCATACCAATGATTCTCTCTATATGAGCTATATAGATATGTTTATGTAAATTTAGTGTGTTTGTATGTAAACACAGCACAATTTACAATACATTCGTTTTGTAGTTTCATTATGTACATACATACAGTATATACATACATATATTGCATTATTTTGCTGGTTGCCTCTATGCTGTTTTACTCAAGTAACAAATAAAGTGGTGGTGACAAACTGACAGCCAACAGGGTTCAACCAGCGTGCAGTGTTGCACTGTGTGGAGTGCATGGGAATTACTTTTTGGACAATTGTGATAAAGAGTTTTGTTGTGATAAACCCTAGCTGGGAGAGCTAAATCAGTGCCGGAGAGGAAACATCGAAAGCGGTGCAACAGGATGCAAAAGAGGAGCAAGCATGGAGGAGTGCAAGCGAGTAGCTGACTACTAACTCAAACTGGCATTTCCAAATCACATTCTGCCGATGTCCATTCTCTAGACAGCAAAATGGATTATATCAGACTTCTGAGAGCCTCCCAGCCAAGTCAAAACATCACGGACACCGCGATTCAGCTTGATGGGCTAACAGTCCATAGAGTGGACAGAGCAGCATCCTGTCCTGGTGAGTTCCAGGGAGGTGGCCATTTACATCAACAAATCATAGTGCAAAGATGCAGAGGTTGTCTCGACACACATCAAGAACACCTATAAAGCAGCCCCCCTCCCACATTGGCAACTCTGACCACCTGACTGTTATGCTAACTCCAGTATACAGGCCTTGGGTGAAATGAGAGCAGTCAGTACTCAGAAGTCAGAATGTGGCCACAGGAGGCAATTCCAGCACTGCGGGACTGCTTTGAAAACACACAGTGGGACATCTTCAATGTGGCAGCAACATATGACAACATCACTGACTTGCAAGAATATATGGAGGATGTCACAGACGATATCAACAAGTGCATGGCGACAAACAAGGCGATGTGACTGTTGTCAAAATCATCAACGAATGGCGCGTTCAGATCCGTAGACACTGCAGCACACAGACTGCCAAGGAAAAATCCGTCCCCGGGGAATCAGAAGAGGCTGCATGGGCAGGAGACACACCATGCGCTTGTGGCAAGGTTTCCAAACAGTAACTGACTACAAGCCACTACAAACTAAACCTTGAATCTTACTTACATTCGGTTGCATTTACATGACATGTCTCAGACTGCATTAAAGATATCACTGAAACGGCTCGGCACAGATTTGAAATATTGTGTCTTATTTTTACTAATAAACATGTTGAATGCAGTGAATGATCTTATTAGTCACTCTCGAGAAAATTACTACTGCTAGTTGAAATTTAGAGCAGCTGTAACTTTGAAATGAGTATCCAAAAAGTCAATTTCAAGCCCTGTGACACAAGGCAGTGCAGCAAGTTAACAGCAAATCTCTAAAGGTTATGCACGGTGAACAAAGAAAAGGAGCCTAGTTGTTACTCAGTTTCTGTAGCAAACAAAACAAAGTTTTAAAGATATTTAGTTATTTATTTGCTAATTATTTCAAATCTGAATATTACACACATACCATTCGACTGTGTTAGTCCTTTATATGCTCTGTGTTACTGAACATCAACAATGCTAAAATGTTCTGACGGGGACGCTGCTGTGTTCTCTCTTGTAAAATTTAAATTTGACCTTTTATTGACTTTAGGTGTGAAGAACACACAAGAACACGCACACATGGACACACACACACACACACACACACACACACACACACACACACACACACACACACACACACACACACACACAGGCTGACATTTGCAATGTGCAGATTACATTTCTCTCGTGTTTTCTGTCGGTGCTTTGTGGAAACTGGATGTTCATAGTTTTCAACCAGGTGCTGAATTGCTGCCGTGCCCTTCAGTAAGTCACTCAACATTGATTCTCACTGCACAGCTTCCGGGCCAAGTGGTTCCATATTGCTGTG
This sequence comes from Chaetodon trifasciatus, assembly GCA_037975065.1. Taxonomy (NCBI): domain Eukaryota; kingdom Metazoa; phylum Chordata; class Actinopteri; order Chaetodontiformes; family Chaetodontidae; genus Chaetodon; species Chaetodon trifasciatus. The sequence continues at coordinate 4,496,507 of JBBMOE010000026.1, read as the reverse complement.
TTTGTATAAAAGCTTGTCTCACTGGGGTTTGGAGGTGTGTGTCAGCAAAACAATAGCAAGCCTTTCTGAATAAATCAACCTACGCAGAATCCTTACACATCCTAACGTTAGAGCATTCAAACAGCAACACCTGTTTTCATTCAGACATCAAAAAAATGACAGAAATGGAGGAAAAGTATAATAACAGGACAGAGGGCATAGTACGCACAGCACATAGCACCCTGTATGAATATTCATGTCCCATATGTCACTGCTGTGTGAGAGAGGCTTTCTGTAAAACATAGAGGTCAGGAATCACTTGACCTGAAAAGAGAGAAGGAGGAGGAGGTAGGAAGGGTGGTGGAAGTAGGAAACAAGGAAAAGACATGGAAAAGTGATGAGAGAAGGGAAATGAGGAGAGGAGGTGAAAAGGATGGAGGAGAAGAAAAAGATAAAGAAGACGAGAGGAGGTGGGGATAGAAGTAGAAGCGATGAAGGGGAGAAGCAGAGGAAGAAGGGGGAGATCAGCAGAAGAAATAAGCAAAGGTGAAAGGGAAGGGAGAGGTCGTGAGAAACAAGAAAGAAGAAAAGGTGGAAAAACATCAGAGAAAGGAAAGAGTGGAGAGTGACATTAAAAGAATCAAATGTTCTTTGCGCTCCCAGGAAACATATGGTGCTGCTGCTAACTCAAAGAGCAAAGCCGAGTCAACTGAAGTATGCACTGCAAGAGGAAGTGAAGAATACAGCAGGTTTTGGGAGACTGTCCCAGATTTGAAGTGATGAGAACACAGACAACAAAATCATCCTTGAGTCCCTGGTGGATCATTTGCTCTACATAACGCTTCACATTAGCACTTGTCAATGCTAACACATGTACTACCAGCTTATTGTAGCATAAGTGGCAACTAACAACTTGTGCACTACTAAAATAAAATGTGTTACACGACAAAAGATAACCAGCACATGCAACAACTGTTCCACAGACATTTAACAAGAAATAATAGTTTACAGTGGCACAGATTTGTTTGTTCTGTTAGAGGCCATGAACCACACATGCACGTGTTTTCACTTGTCGCCTAATTAGACCTCTCCTCAGGACTGTGTGGGTGGATGTGCTTGACTGACATCAAATCAAGGAAAAATTGACTTTTTTAAACCAAAGAAGAAAAGTCATTGGATCAAAGAGGCAAAATAAGCAACAAAAAGCCAACAGAAGCAGGGCAAAACTACACAAAGCAATGAATTTGACCTCATATAATTGACATATTTTTGTGTTACTGTACTGGACAAAGGACAAATTGTGCAGTATACGAGATGAGCAGTTACATACTAGATCACCAGTTTCAACATGTGACAATGCTTTGTTGTGCTGAGGGGACCTGAAAAGTGGGAGAAATTAGTTCCCCACTACAAGCTACACATTTACAGTACATGTAAAAATTTGATCCATTGTTAAAGGATCAAATGAAATAATGTGTTTTGATTATGGTGAAGGCAAATGTCCACTGAAAATGGCCTTAACACATGCATTAACATCACAGCGTTTAGATGAAAGCAGGAGAAAACGCTGGTGATGTCTGGATTTTTTCTTTTTTTTTTTTTTTTTTTTGTTGTTGAAAAGATGGAATACGGCAGATTTTCCAAACGTAATAGCAGCAGCAGCAGCCGAGCATTACACTTTTAAATGTAAATATAGGGGCTTTAAAACCTCAATTTTAGGCGGCACGGTGAGGCAGCAGGTAGTGCGCGTGCCTCACAGCAAGAAGGTCGCCGGTTCGATCCCCGGGTCAGGCGGGGGCCTTTCTGTGTGAAGTTTGCATGTTCTTCCCGTGCATGCGTGGGTTCTCTCCGGGCACTCCGGCTTCCTCCCACAGACCAAAAACATGCTCACTAGGTTAATTGGTGACTCTAAATTGTCCCTAGGTGTGAATGTGAGAGTGAATGGTTGTATGTATGTTGCCCTGCAGTTGGCTGGTGGCTGGTGACCGGCTCCAGCCCCCCCCCCCAAAAGGGATAATAAGGGGTATAGAAGATGAATGAATGGATGAATGATATTCTAAAATAAAATAATAGTTCTGTGATGTTAGTGATGTTAACGCACATTGCTAGCTTGCATGGTTAGCTACTGGGAGACGCTGCATGTACTGCAGCTCGACTACCTGAATTCAACCGAAGTCACATCCTTTCCTTGTCTGACCAAGATTGTGGTGAATTTTATGTATAATATACTTAATATTCTGTATCTAAGTGGTGGTTGGTTCACGAAGGTGAGCAGATTTAGACATTGTTGTGAACCCTGCTTGGTTTTTAAACAGTTGAATATCACTTTCAAAGTCCAGACAAATGATTGATGACATGGCTGAACTGAATCCTGTTATTTTGCTGCTTGTGCTACTTTTGTTTGGTGATGTGAAGCAAAACTTACTCTAACTTTTCATTTTGTTGTAGGGAGCAAGGAGCTTACAGCTCACTTTATGAAACTGAGGAAAGGAAATAGAAAATCTCCTCTTTACCAGGGTGACAAATTCAGCCAGCGTAACTTAGTTGTAAGAGAACAATAGCCCATTTCTAATATTCCCATTTGAGCACTCATGTTATTTCTCATTCCATACAAAGCAGGACCATAACAGGACAACCAGTAGATGGGGCAATACCCTTTTTTCTTTGTCATATTTTTCTGTGGCACTGTCACAGAGATGCAAGCTGTGACTGTCACCTTTTTTCCTCGTTCTTTTTTGTCCCAATACAGGCATCCAAGTAAATGATTTCTGGGGGATAACGTGCCTGTCCTGCTTTGTCACATTTTCCAATATTTCTAAGTTAGCACACATGTCACAGTACTGTAGGGAACGTGATGTTGGGTGGAAAAGACCAGGAGGGACTGTGTGTTTTCCAAGTCTTGACATGTTGCAGATCTGTTACTAAACTCTGCTGTGAGTGTTCTGATTTTTCTGAGCGTCCTTTGTTAGATGTCAAGCAGACATTACATGGTGCCAGAAATGGGTACCAGAACGGATGGACATGTTGAACTTTAATCCTTTGGAGGACTTCAAGTTTGCTAACCCAGGAGAATGGCTGGACTGGAAGCAAAGATTTTCATGCTTCAGGCTAGCCACAAAGCTAAACAGAGAAGACCAGAAAGTGCAGGTCTGCTCGCTCATTTATGCCACGGGCAACGAGTGTCCTTGTTCTTTGTTAGATGTCCGGCAGACATTACACACACCACTGCCAAGTACAGCAGTGGATGACCAGGAGGAGCAGGAGGAGGGCCAGCCAGCGCCAGTTAGAGAGAGAGAATGAGTCTCTTCAGCTCACAAAAGAATGTGAGGTTGCAGAGGAGAGATGATGGAAAGGCTTGTATCTGTATTTAAGATATTGGTCAATAAAAATAGCAAATTAATTTAAATTGTTAATTGTTAGATACACTGTTTATTGTACTTACAGTGGTCTTTAGAACTGTTTACAATATAAAGTGCAATTCAATTTCGTAAATATTGGACCTGATCTATCTATCTATCTATCTATCTATCTATCTATCTATCTATCTATCTATCTATCTATCTATCTATCTATCTATCTATCTATCTATCTATCATATATTTTAGATTACATATAATGTTAATTTTATATACTGTATATATGTGTGTGTGTGTATGAAAAATACAATCATGACACAGCTAGCAGTTGGTTGTCAGCTGCAACTGTGAAGGTTGCTAGGTGCCAGGAATGGTGTTTGGTGTCACAAGGGTTAGGCCAGATCATCAGATATCTTTAAGCTAGATACTGTCTTCTTCCTCGGTACCTTATATACATCCATATACCCCTCTTCAGTCTGGTAGAAGGTGTCTCAAATAATAAGCATATAAATAAGGAGAGCTGATGATATTGTGGTGGGGGGATCTCACTGTCTCTTTAAAGTTTCCTACCTTTGTGTCTGTGTTGGGGGTGTCTGTGTTTATTAAACAGTTCTGTCAGCTCAGCTTTCAGTTGGTTTGATGGGCTGTGATCAGATGTGACAGCAATGGAGGCAGTAAGAGGACATGCACCCACACACACACACACACATAATCCATGCACACAGATCAAGTCTTGGGGGAGAGAGATCTCTCTCACATTCTTCTTTAATCCCCAGCAAACACAATGAAAACCTCACCTCTCCCCTGCCTGCCAATCACCGAAGTCTGATAACTCCTCTCTTTGACTCCCAGTAGAAATACTTTATTTTAAATGACAGCACACGCACTGACTCTACCCATGCAGTTTACAACCAGGCCTCTCTCTGTGTGTGTGTTGGCCCGTATCTTTGGGTCTCCGAGGCGTTTCCCTCCTCGCTCAAACATCTAACTCCTCTCCATCAAAAGCATCCCGGGAGCAGCCACATCACATTTTCATGTCCGTCTATTGATTAAATCGTAATGCCAATCAATTTTTTATCCTCTGCATCTTCAGCACTGTTGTGGAAGTGTGTGTTGGAGAAGACAGATACAGTAGCCACTACAACAAGAAAAGAAAGCACGAAGAGAATAAAAAGCAAGGAGGTAATAACAAAAACAGAGTAGAAGTACACTTGTGTTATCGCAGTAAAGAAGCCTTGGGCTGTTTTGCTGTGTTCATCCAATGGTGTTTCTTGACACCATTGGAGTAGAGCTGCATTATGTTTTGGTTTAATGATTCATCAGACATGGGGTTTAAAAGTTAGAGTGCTATACCTGCTAGCTCAGCCTACAGCATACGAGAGTGTGTGTGCTGTAGTGTGGAAAAAATGCACACACAGCCACATGTCTGTCATGTAGCCTTGTGTTATTAGGTATGTAAACTCACTCTTGTGTGCCTGAATGAGTTTATTACTGTGTGTTTGGGTGCATGCATGTTGATATGAGTACACAACTATTTGGGCATGAGTGGGCACATGCTCTTCTCCATTCCCTTGAGGAGAAGGAGAAGAGCATGAACTCATCAGTGGGGTTTAGATTCCCATACATCTTTTAACAATTTCAATTTAAGTGCCATTTTGCCAAATTATAAATTTGTTTCTAGCTCCTTTAATTGGCTTTAGTGGGACTTGTAACACCACTTCAGGGCAGATTGAGGGAGTGACTAATAGAGAGACAGAAGAGTGGGAGTAAGAAAACAGGGCTCACTAGAGTATTCATGCAAAGAGAGAGAAAGAAAGACATCTTCTGGCATCAAAGCAGCCCAGCTCTCCACTCTGTAAAATAATTAACACAAGCAAAATGGAGAGAGGACTTGGTGAATCTGTGGAGCCAAGAATCCAGGGGAAATGACAAGCAGTCGGTCAGTTAAGGTGTCAGACTTTCAAGAGCTTCAAATACAGCAAAGTACTGTGATGCAGTAAAGAACAGCCTATGGGCTCATTCACCAGTAAATCCTAAAGAGTAACTTCACCAGGATAAAAGTGATTTGTGCACTGTACCATCTAGCAGTTGCTGCATGCTCTGTCCACACCCCATGCACTGCAGACCTTCACAATGTACTATGCTACAGATGAGTTGGGTGTGGTCATGTGTGCACCAGCCCACATGTGTGTAGTCCAACAGAAATCACATTTAGTCATCCCTTCTTATGATCAAAAATATTCAGTGTTTTTAAAAATGTATTTTTATTTATTTTTTATTTTTGTTACTTATTTAAGTTCACACTAAAATGAGTCAACATGTAACTCACAATAAAGTTACCATTAAACTTTCTTGACGTTTTGTAATTGGCCCTGGTAGTGACTAATCATTAACACATTTGCTGCTGCAGGCAACTCAGCACTAACTCAGACAACCTGTTCCTGTTATACCAGTGAAACGTGAGTAATGATGATGAATCATTACTGTTAGCCACTTTTCAATCTTGGCTCTGGTGAAACTGTATATGGTGTGTTTCTTGCTAAAAAAATGTCTGTACAATTTAAATGAGCTAGCTAACATTTGGTGATATGGATGGACAGTTTTGTCTGCCAAAAATTGTCTGCATGGAGCCTTGAGCTACTGATGCCTAAATTCCAAGGTGTACCATGAAGAAGAATTACATAGGTATCCCAATTAGAGTATGATAAAGAATGAAACATGCAAAACTCACCCATTGTTTTCAATAAAGGTTATGCACCAGCATCAGCAAGATGCACATCAGCAGCATTTTTTTTTTCCACATTCACATTTGCAGCCCTCTTGCTGGACTGCTGTTAAGATGTCATGTGACGGGCACATTACTAGAGAGTTGCACCATGACTGTCACATTAATCAAAGTGCATGATAAGCAGCACTGCATTTAAACCAGTGAAGCTATTTATGTGGCTGTTGTCCCAACTAAAAATGAATGCATGCTTCCAAGCATTCTAAGGAAATGTAGATTATGAAAATGGTAACAGACAGCACTACTAGTTCAACATACAGAAAGTCAGAGTCAGAGGGCAATTGTTTCTGATGCTTATGGACATGTTTCATTTGATCTGATAAAAACTTTTTCTAATATTGAGCCCTCTGGCAACAGCTGTTGACCTGTATAGTCTGTAGATAATTTAATTCTGCAGATTGTATTCTGCTTCACATCCAACTTTTTCAAAGAAACCCAGGTCTAAACCATGGATGAGGAGCAACATTTCTAAAACCTAGCATGACAATGAATGTATTTTAGAATTAGGCCTATATATATATATATATATTTTTTTTTTAGGTATTATGTAGGTTGTAAAGTCTGACAGCAGCGGAAGGAAGGACCTGCAGCATTTTTCCTTCACACACTGTGGGTGAAGCAGCCTGTCACTGAAGGGGCAGCAAATTGCTGTCAAAGTATCCTGCATGAGGTGGGACATCCATCATGGATATTAGCTTAGCCATCATCCTCCTTTTTCCCTTCACTTCCTTTGGGTCAAAGGGGTATCCCAGGACAGAGCTGGCCTTCTGAAGCAGTCTGTTACATCTCTTCCTGTCAGCAGTCTAGATGCAGCTGCCCCGGCAGACCACTCACAGAAGATGGCTGATGCCCCAACAGACTCAAAAAAGGAGTGCCCTCTGCATGGCAAAAGACCTGAATCTCCTCAGCAGATACAGTCTGTGTTGGCCTTTCTTATATATTGCAGCTGTATTGCATTCCCCATCTCTGATGAGGCAGAAGATTTCAGAGTCACCAGAGAACTTTTGCAGGTAGCAGTTATCAGATTTGTGTGTGAAGTCAGCAGTAGAGGGTGAAGAGAAAGGGAGCCAGGAATGTTCCTTGGGAAGCCCCAAGTCAACCATGTCGGTAACTCTTTCTCACTCCCTGCTCATCACATATGGATGCTTGGTGAGAACCCCTTGGCATCACTTTTTAAGACACTGGCTAACAGCGTCATTTTTCAATGTGCAGGGTAGTCTGATAGACTTCTATAGACAGCTCATTCTCACTCGTAATGCATTCAATATATGCAATGTACGAAAGTAACATGTGGAACAAACACTTATTCTTAGCCACACCATGAACTTTACTTAAACCTAAAAAGGTAGTTTTGGTTTCTAAATCTAACCGAAGTGTGACAGAGAGACAGACAGAAGGCTCTATGTCGGACGTAGATGACAGCGTCATCCACCTCAGTGCTAGGTTAATAGGCAAGCTCCAGATGGTCCATTGATGAACTCACTCGGGGGAGGAGATGGACAAGGACCAGCCTTTCCAGGGTCTTCATCAGGTGTGATGTCAGTGCCAGAACTTGAAGAGCCTTGAGCTGATGGTTTCCTTGTAGGCAGAGAAGGTTTCAAGGCCTCTCCAGACTACACTGATGTTGTTCTGTTCTTCCTCCTATATCTGTTTTTTTATCATCCCCCTCAGCTCCCTCTGCACATTCTTCAGCTCCTCTTTATTTCCTGACCTAAATACACCCTTTTTTTTTCCTTGAGGAGGGCTTTTATGTCAGGAGTAATCCAGGGTTTGTTGTTGGAAAGACATTGTACAGTCCTGGTGGGTATAGAATTCTCCACACAGAAGTTGATGTAGTCCATCATATTGTTTGTGAGACTGTCAATGTCCTCCCCATATGCATCACAAAGTACTTCCCACACAGTTGTTTCAAAAACATCCTTCAAGGCCTCATCAGTCTCTTTGGATCATCTTTTCACTGTGACAGAGACAGGTGGCCACCTGTGTACAAGAGGTTTGTACACAGACAGGATATGCAACAGGTTATGATCAGATCTTCCCAGGGGAGGGAGAGGTGATGAGTTGTATGCCTACTTGGTAGTGGCATAAAATAAATGCACGCACCATATCTGGTAAATGTGGAGTGAAGGGCATGCAAATGTTGTGTCTGCAGCCTGTTTGTAACTGAGTGGATGACATCACAGGCTGAGTAAGCATTTAGAGAGGTAGAATATATACCACTATTGGTGTACTATAACATGCAAAGATTCCCTTGGTGGATAATATGATCTCATGCAAACAGCAATCAGCTCACTGTCCTTACTGCAGAGTTGTCTTTCATAGTAATGTGAGATGCAACATTCATCATTAACATGCTCCTTTGTCCTGTCTGCCTACATCATCTAGAAATGGTCCAAAGCAGCATTTCCAGAGTTAGCATGATTAGCCATGTCTCCATGAACCAGCATTCAGGCTGGTGCCAAGTCAGCACTGCCAGCTTGTCAAGCTTATTGGAGGGAGATCTTACATTCCCCATGATGACTGAGGGAGGGGAGCATCTCAGCCCTGGCATCTCTTCTTCCGCACTGTGTGGGGAGCATCGGGTCAATCCCTGGAAACACCACCATGTTATGGAGCACTATCAGCTGATCCCTGGTGTAAACAATGGGGCCATGGCTGCACTTGGGATCCTCAGACACAATTGTAAACAATGCAAATATCAGTGAAAGACCAGGGCAAACTCAACTAGTTTAGTGTCCATAAGGCAGGGACAAGTGAGAAAAAAATGAATCACGTGTATAAAGTTAAAATATTAAGTAACATGTTACTTCACTTACAGCAGAAATCAACATTCAATTTTGATTTTACACAGGACACAAACCCTTTGGTGAAATTCCTGTGCTTGACCCATCCAACCACCCCAACATGCTCCATTTATGGAGTTTTCCTGCATTTTATCTATGTCATTTGTTGCGTTGGGAGTGAGAACTGGCTGCCAAAAGAAGTCTATCAGACGACCCGGCACTGTAAAAAATGATGCCAAGGGGTCCTGACCAAGCGTCCGCATGTAACAAAGTTGGGAGTGAGAATGGGTTGACCTGTTACGGACTTTTCAAGAAGTAGCCCTTTCACCCTCGCTGTCAAAAATTACACCTGTTCAAACACCTCTTTGGTATGATCCTTCACTGAAATCCTTTCCCCTCTGCTTTCTGTGCTAGTGATTGCAGTCTACATGAACAATGAAGCAGAGAGGCGTGGAAATAATAACATTCTGAAAACTCCTTGCTGAGGTGCTAAGAGACCTTGGTAAGTAAAAGTTTTGTGTGTCTCTAGTTTGAGGTGATAACTTTGGCCTTAACTCTGTGCTGGGATAAACAGCACAGTATTTCAGCAAATAGTTGTTGCAGATGGCGTTGTGTGGAAAAGGATGCTTTGCAAAAACACAGGGGCCTAGCAGCATAAGAGACCAAGCTGAATCTCAGTTCCCTAATACTTGCTTACTTGGTACTTAATGAAGTCAGTGGTTGCCTTACATGCTTTGATTATTGTTTCTCATCCTGGTTTCAACAGTTCAAAGCTAAAACTAGATGAAGCAACCAGACAGATGGCATTCAGAATGTGAATATTTATTGAGATATCTGTCACTGATGCTTTGTGATTTAATCCCTAACAGAACTCCCCAATGGGGAGTTTTAATTATGCCCCAAAACTCTGGAACAGCCTTCCTGAACGTCTTATGTGCTCTAAATCTATTGATACCTTTACACAAAATCTTAAGTCTTAAGAGTAAGTACTTTCTCCTGACGTGTCTTTTCTTTTTACCAAAGAGCTGTTTTATTTTGTCTTATCCGGGCTTACTACTTTATTTTATTTTAATTGTCTTTCTTTTTATTGTTTTATCACATGTTATCAGTATTAGATTTTCATGTTAAGCACCTTGTGTTGCATTTCGTGTATGACTTTGTGCTTCTTCTTCTTCTTATTATTATTATTATTATTACTATTATCATTATTATTGCTTTCATGCACTGACTTTCTCATGTTTCCAACTGAAAAACAATCCTGCGAGAGGGTCTTAAATCATACTTGTCAACATTGGGATCTGAAAATAAACCGTCTGTCCACATACCCCTTACATTTACAGTAAATCCTGTGTGTAGCCTAAAATCTGTGAGGCACATTTTTTCTTTCTTAATTTAAGAAAGATTTCAAAAATACAGGAGATTCACAGAAAAATATTTAAACAGGAGGGCAGTCTGAGAAAGGGGTAAAGTACGGGAGAATACCAGGATGGTCTGTCTTAAAAATGATAAATGATAACATGACAAAAGACTTAGGCTAAAGCTACATCACAGGAAGTCAGTATCCTTACCCAGATCCATTGAGAAGACATGTTAGTAAAGAAGCAACTTTTGCTTTTGTACTATTTTGCACGCTAGTTCAGCCACTTATTGTAGCAGAGCATTAGACATAGAAATGCAATCTCTACAAAATATTATTTGTCCTCATATAACTGGTCAAAATGCTAACTAAAGGAAAACATAACTCAAATATTAGATTTGAACATTGGTTTAAAGGCAAGGCAATGAAAAAGACACCATAAGAAGACTTTACAGCTGTTATTACAGCCTCACACACCGCTTTTGTTTTGACTAAATCTAAACTTAACAAACCTTCTTTGCCTCATTATGGCTGCTTTGCTGTGACTGAAGAATCATTCTTCAAGGGAGGAATTTCCAAACAGTCTTGGGGGTCAGCTTTTGTAGCAAATGTTATTGGGGGACTGATTGGTATGGTCACTTTTGAAGTTGACAGTTTAGAAATTTTGGCACAAAATTTATTGTATCTTCATGCAAACCACAAACATCAATACTGGTCAGAGGAAGACATCCTTTAAGAGTTGAGTGAAAACCAAGAGCTTTGACAAAATTCTCCCCTTCTTCTGCATAAAATTAAGAATCAATCTTTGCTTCAGCCCTGATTTTATACATACAATTTCAGACAAAGGGCTAAATTTGAGTAAGTGCTCTTTAATCAGAGTAGGCTACTTATCGAGAGGATATGCCTCAGTTTGCTCTGCTGCTGAAGCATGCTCGGCTGCTGCTCCGCTAAAGCCAGTATTCAGCTCTGGGAAATATGAAGCAGAGGCTCAGATGAGCAGGGCAGCAGCTTAATCATTAGGCCTGATGGATGAGGGCCCGAGCTGGGCAAGGGAGGAGGAAAAGAGGGATGGAGGAGGTGCATTGGACAAGAAGGATGTTGAGAGATGGAGGATAAGTGGGAAAGAAAGAGCGGTTGAGAGAGATTTACAGGAGATGCGATGGAGGGAGAGCAATGGAAAGAAGGATGAACAGAGGAAGACGTGCAGGCGGCCACAAAGGAGGATCCGTCTAACAAATTACCTTCTCCTCCATTACAAAGGCTGTCAACCTGGACGCCTCTGTCAGCTCTCATACACACTCATGCCTGTCTCTGTCACACGCTTTGACACATACACAACCAGTGAGACATATCCTCACACACACCTAACCAACACATATATACAGCTTGTACTTGCTTCACTGGTTTCTCAAAAGTGCACACGCACAAACTCTACCTCCTGTTAACAGGTGATAAAGGAGCTTGTCATTGCAGCGATGCAGACTGCTGCTGTAGTAACGTCATAGCAACTCCACAGTGTGTCAGCCAGAAGTGACTGTAGCTGTCAGCTGCTCGTGTTTTATAGCAGGCTGTTGTAAACTGGGCTGTTCAGACTGAATGTGCGGCTGGTTTGCGGACTGACTCAAGCACTTCTTCACTGGCTTACGCACTAGTTGACTGGCTGGCTGATTGGCAAAGATATTATCAATTTTCTGTCATTCTCTCTCCATAAACTACAGTAAGTATACACTAAGTATACATTAAAAAAAAAAAAAAAACAACTTAATGACGAACGCTCTACCTCCTGAGCTATAGCCGCCCCATATGAACTAGTTAATACAAATACCTGAAGCATGTTAAAATTTGGTATATAAGTGGACTAACTCTATGCTTATGCTTCGCACAATGAGAGATGATACCTCCTGAAATGACAAATATGCAAATAAAATCACATGTGACCGATGTAAACACATAGCCAAAGAAGATACACCAGGGTTTAACATGTATTTACTTTATTTCTGACCGGGAGATTCCACCAGGCATGGATGCAGAGCCGTTCCGTCACTGTCTGGAATAGCTCAGAGTAGCTCTGCAACAATGTTGCACGTGGACGCAGCCATCCCTGGTGGAATTTAGGGTTGAGTCTTCATATTCATTAATGTTTTGTATCATTTTAATCTGTGTGGCAACATTTTAGTCTGTATTTTCTGTTAATTTCCTATTTTGAAGACATTATGTAGAATTTTTTTTTTTCTTTTTTTTTTGACCATTGCAGCTGACAGAGGACTATGCAATCTGGTCTCACCCCAAAGTGTGTAATAGACTTGCCAGCCTTTAAAGTGACCACCCACATTAAATATCTTGGCACTACAATCCCCAAACAATCTGATCAGCTTTATACACTGAATTACAAAGCTTTGATTGATAAACTTAAAAGTGATATTGATCATTGACGAAGACTCCTCATATCAATGATTGGCAGAATTAATGCTATAAAAATGGTGACCTTACCCAGATTTTTGTACATGTTTCAGAATATAACCATTTTTCTGTCTAAAAAGTTTTTTTTTTTTTTTTTTTAAAAACATTGGATTCAATCATTATGCCTTTCATTTGGGGATATAAATCGCATCGCATAAGTAAGAAGCCCCTTTGCAAGTCAAAAGAACTGGGTGGACTAATGCTCTCTCTATTCCAACATTATTATTGGGCAGCTAATGCACGAGCACTTGCATACTGGCAGCGAGCTTACCCTGTAGAACCTAATGACACTACTCCATCATGGCTGGCTATAGTACAGGACATCACTGGTACCTCCCTCTCAGCACTACTCAATACAACAAAGAGAAGTCCTGGACCATTTAAAGGGACTGGACTTATAATAGAACACTCATTAAAGGTGTGGTACCAAATTAGAAAAACACTTAATCTAATAAACACTTCTATTTTTGCCCCCATTTGTCATAATCATGCATTTCATCCCTCTCAGTCTGACCCTGTTTTCTCTTTTTGGAAAGGGAAAGGCCTGGTGACTGAAAGACTTGTATACTGACAATGTTTTCACTTCATTTGACCAACTTAAAGGCAAATTTGATTCACAACCATTTTTCAGGTACTTGCAAGTCAGGAACTATACTAGAGCAAACATTTTAAAATTTGAATCTTGTAACTCCCCAGACAAAGTCTACTCTCTTCTAGCAAAGGAACCCGAGACCAAAAAGCTGGTGTCCATGTTTGTAAATGTGTTTGCTGCTCAAACCGTTCCAAGTAAACAACATCTGAGAGAGTGTTGGGAGAAGGAAATAGGCACCACTATCTCAGAGGATGCATGGTGTAAATGTCTTTCTAATATACACACGTTGAATTAACTCAAGACACCAGCTAATTCAATATAAGGTTATACATAGACTCCATTATCCACATGTTAAACTGCATTCATTCTTTTCATCCACTTCAACACTATGTATAAAATGTAAGCAGTTCGATGGTACACTGCCACATATGTTCTAGTCCTGCAACGGGAAGTTTTTCACTTCTACTCTGAGGTTTATGGATATGATCTCCCTCCAGACCCAGAGACAGGCATCCTTGGCTGGTCTCACCAGCTCGAGGCTCTCAGCCGCTGGAAGGCTCTGTCAATACAGTATGGGATGGTTATTGCTAAGAAAATCATTCTTAAAGTCTGGAACAAAGATATATCTCCAAGTTTTGAAGCCTGGCTCACAGAGCTCTCAAACACCTTATTTATTGAAAAAATTCGATTCAAGCTGTCAGGGTCATCAGAAAGATTCTATCAGATATGGCAACCACTTCTTGATCATATCATACAGCGGAGAAGGTTGTTATGCACTTTGATGTTCTGTTCTGAAAATGAATAAATAAAGTATTTCAAATAGACTCGCCAGCCTTTACAGTTATCCACAAATTAAGCGAAAATGTAACTATTATTGTTTTCTTCAAATCATATATGTTTCAGGGTGTATTAGACATTTACAGATGGTAAAGTAATTTACAATCAGATTTACATAGGAGCTTTATTTTGTTAAAGCTAGAGAAGATTTGTACAGAATGCTTGAACATCTTAATGTGGCCAGAAGAAAAGACAAATGTTAACCATCGACTGGCTTCAGAGCGAGGAGATTTACTGAAGATGTACGTCTGAGTTTGGGTCATTTGTGCATGTAAGAAGACAGCAAATGCAGAGACCTTGTTTGAGACAAAGCTTTTGATATATCATTCTGAAACTTCTTTACATTTTCATTTTGATTGAGCATAGATAAATTAATCCAACTACAGGAAGTACTGTGGAATTGGACAGACACACTACAAAGGAGGAGGCTAAGGTACGTAAGAAACCATGTCTTTGTCCACAACATTGCCAAAGGATTGTGATGTTCTTGAATTCAACAGAAGTCAAAAAACACATTGTCGTGTCAAAACTACATCCTTCTGCTGATTAAAGCACTAAAGAGCTACTGGCCCGTCTGTTTGGTATGTTTTCACAAAGGTGAGAGTTCAGAATAACGATGACTCAGAAGCACTGACTTTTCAGGACACCTCAACCAAACTGTCCCCAAACCAGGCCCAAAATAACTTGCCTCGATGGAGTGGAAAAGTTAATCACATTCCCTGTACCGTCCCATTCTCCACACATTTAGCTGAAGTGCTTTGAGCTTGAAGTCAAGTCCCACAGTATGGCGGTGATTAGTGCTCACGTTTACAAGTATGCACAGGAGTGTGTATGCATGAATATAGACTATTTCTTCATGGTTGTACAATACTGTAAATACATGTATGTACAATGTATTGTGTTTTTTTATAGGAATGCAGTGCCTGACAGTGTTTACACAAATGTAGGCACCGCAATGTTTGACACTGAATATAGACATCTTCAACTAGAGCCGCAACAGAGGGTACACATACAGCAAACGCAGGACAGAGAAAAACTACATAGTTTTTTCTTTTCACTATTTCTCTTCAGTAAAAAAAGGTTGTGAGTTGTGCTTCTCATAACAGGTGGCAGAACCATTCATGGGTCCCTGATCCTAGATCCTAAGATGGCTGAGTATGCTTGACTTTGTAACCAGGCTGTAGAACGTTGAAAGAGTTAAAGAGGATATATTTTTTTGTGCCTGAGAGTTACATTGTAACTTCAGGACCTTCTCCCATAGCTGCTCTTACTATGTCATAATCTACAGTGGGGCTGACATGCTACGTAACATGCATCTTGTCAGCACTTTCTGAGCTCTGCATGGTCAGGCACCTGTCTCTATTAGACAGTGACTGCAACCCATATTACCAGCAGGTATTTGTCCAGGCAAGGTCCCCTGATCGCGGTTTGTTTATTGCTCCTGACTCGAGAATTAAAGCTACAGGAGACTGGGCTATGGAAGATGTGACTCCTAAACTTTGGAACCCTCTCCTGTTGGACTTAACATCTGTGGACTCTGTGGACGCCTTCAAAAAGCAGCTCTGCTCAGCATAATTTTCTGTTTTACTCTTACTTTGATTTATTTCTATTTTGTGGTGTAATCTTCCCGAGTTGCCTTATTTCTTTTGTGAAGCATTTTGTGATGTTCAACTCTTGAATGGTGCCATATAAACAAAGATACTTACTTCCCATCTCAAAAATTTTACTACATGACAGGGTTACGGCAGCAATGGAGATATCACATGGAGCACGCAAGAACTGTGATGGAATGAAGGAAGTTGAAGAAAGACTCAGTAGTCTTCTCCATTTCAGTAACACACATAGCAAAGACATTTCTTGTAAATACCACAGTGGATGTGACAGGATGGCCCACTGGACCTCCTCTTTTTGCTGCTTTGTCTGATTGTGCTGACCAGTGACAATGACAACAGTGACACTTGTGGCAGTCTGACTCGCTGGATGTAGCCTGTTGGTGTTGGACTGCCATGGGGCATCTATTTCAGGCAGCATTCTCCTCTCCTGCTATCTGCATGTTGCCATTTTCAACATCCCCGTTGGTATAGGAAACAATCCCCAAGCTCGAACCCAACAGGCTGAAAATGGCAAGTTACCTTATTTATAACCTGATCAAACATGAACAAGCTAGCACCTGTTACCTTTTCTTTTGTGTACTTGTGTATTTTGTTGTATTTATTTTATTTTATTCTTTTGTTTGTTTGTTTGTTTTATTGAGGGTGCCCCTCATGGACATTAAAGCTTTAGTCTATTCATAATCAGCACTTTCTCTCACAGTTCATGAAACAACATAAACATGACAAGTAGATACGAATAGTTTCCCATTGTTAATGTGCTTTATCATAAAGTGAAAAGAATGTCAGCCAACAGTTACCGTTAGAGATCTAATAAAAGCATGATACAGCCTGATCATATACGGTATAACCATCTATACATATATCAAAACCTATGCCAGGTAGCTATGGTGGGTTTATAACCATTTACTGGCTGATACAGTGATTGGGTGCTATGTTCTCTCGAGCTTTGCCTGTTGATGTTAAATAGTGCTGCCCAGAATGAAAATGAGAGAATTCAAATCTGCAGTGTGGAAACTTTGCCCCCTCCCCCTGGCACTGAGAGTGATTACATAAACACAGTCAGTGTGCTTATGATGCCATACTCTGCCATTCTTGTTGTAGCCTGTTGCTACGCTGCTCTTCCCTTCAGCTCTGGCAAACCAAAGCACCACACTATGGGTGTGGCAGCGTGGGGATGTAACCACAGACACCACATTTAAAACCATGTAACAGACATCCATTTATATGTAAAAAGCCCACACGCCAGCTTGAATGGTGACAAATGTAGTTAAAGCTGGTTTCATGAAGCAGGGGATATGGATTTTACTTTCCATGTTTCCTGACGTTGTAATCTCTCATAGGAGAGTGCAGTACAGCATGCAAAAAATGAAAGGTGATGGATTCAGCAATGGTGGGTGAACAGTATTTCTGCTGAAAACTGTTCAACTTCAATGTTTCCTTTTCCCCAAAAGAATATACTAAATGGTCACTGTTACATCCCAGTAGCTGGCTGATCAAGTGGTTAACATGGTGATAATTAAGATTGATCGTGTAGTAGCCCTGGGTTCTTTGCTTGGAATACATTCATAGATGTTGACCCTGCAAATTGTTTGTTCACTATTGACCTCACGGGGAAGTCAGAGGGGCCATGGTGTCTAAGGAGACCCCTCAGGCCTGACAAGCAACAGCACAAGGATATGTTCAATCTATAAACACACAAGCCAAGGATTTGATCTTAGATAGAAAAAGCTTTTATGACTTAATCACAATCCCCCTTCTTGCGCATTTATTGAGAAGGCAGTGGGCAAGGCTGAAAAGCAATTGGATTACACAAGTCAGCGTCACCAAGAAATAGATAAATAAATAAAAAACAACATCTTTCTAGAGCACAGCAATGAGAATACAGATACTTTGTTAAATGGGTGGCTGATCTGGGTCATGTTCACAGAAGTACAAAGGAGTAAAGGTATCGCAAAAACAAGATTAACATTAACCGCATGTGTTGTAATGTTGCATAATTGATCGCGAGTCTGTGGTTGGCCAATGGTTCCTTTTTTATTTCACCATAACAAAATGTTTCCATCCCTGTCAAAATGTACTTGAACACTCTGCCCATTATAGTGAAACACATTAGCAACCGTGCACATAAGGTATGTACGCGCTACAAAAAGAACTGCATCATGTCAGTTGTTCGATAACTTCCCTTCTGCATACAAGGCAGTAACTGAATTGGGTCTGGGTTTTAGGATGGGATCACTTTGGGTCGAGAGTGTAAATAGTTTGCGCTGGGAAGCTGTTACAAGCCAGCAGATGGCAGTAATACCCCACTTATGGATGCTAACCACCATAAAACTGAACAGAAGACGAAGGCAGCACCTGTCATTGATCATCTATACACATTTCTCATGTCCATGCATTTCTTGTCAACACATTTGACCCAATGAGGTGACATACTGTGAGACATTTGCATGCAATTTAAGCCAGAATAACATTATTAAATGTGCTATCTTAACCAAGGGACAAAGCAAACATCAAAACACTTCTTGCCAGCACAAAAGCTGTCCAACTTTTGTCAGGACTGGGCAGCTACATCACTCATCATTAATTAAACTAAGACATATTCATTCATTCAGTTTAAGGTTGGTGATGCACAGAAAGTTTGACTTCATGGTAGAGAATATTACACACACACAGATGAAGGCCCTTGTATTCTCACTTATTTCCTGTGCCATATCAAGCTCTGCATGTAAGCTCTGTCTGCCCACACAATGTATGCCTGCAAACACAGCAAATGAGACATGCAGGTGATGGCTGGACCACACCAACTGTGGACTACAGTGGCGTTCCATCTACTTTTCTTTAGAGTGCACGTCTAGGAAGAGAATTGGTTGCTGTTTATAGTCTGTTGATGTGATGAGATTCAGAGCTTGTAATAGTCTGAGACTTGTGTGACTGCACTCTGCTCACTGCTGTTTCTTTGCATTTCAGTCACTGTTTATTTCTGTTGTTTATACCTTTGTACACTGAATGCTGGTTGATTAGTGACTGCCACAGTGATTCATAGTCAATTATATGTCATGCAGTTTGAATGCTCATTCAGTGTTTGCTAATCACTAATTGCCTTTGAGAGCCTTTCGGGCTGTTTCCTAGCTATTATGAGTTTAGGTTTCTACCTTAGCCTTGCTTCTATGCTAGATTCTCCATGACTAATCAGCCTGTACTGTTGTGTTGTACTGTTATAGAATCACACACAATCAACTCATCTTTGATGGACTTTTACACCTTTATTTTTTCATCAGGCTCACTTCACCCTCACTTTTTTTGTGCACCTCCATTTGAAATAAACAGTCTAGACCTGGACTCTGCATCCGTTTTCACACTCTGTCCTGAACATCAAAATAGTGTCCTGATATGACACCTTGAGGTGACTGCTCCCACACCTGTAGATCCATCCAGATTCTCTCTCACACTCTGTTTCCTGGTGTGCAGCAGACTGTCCATGAGGTGCACAAACTCATCTTTGAGAATCTCTGCATGATGATTTTATAAGTTGTCGGTGCTGACATGGACAGTGACTGCAGAGGCAGAGATGTGACTTTGAACCAACTGCAGAGTGGTGGGTGCAGTGTCCTTTAGACAGGCAGTCCGGCCACTGCATATTGCTATATTTTTTTTGTCTTTGTCTTTATTTGTAATAAACAGTGACATTAAAGCCAATGATAAGCAGGGATAGAATTTAAAGAAGTGAAATAGACTGAAAGCACCCAAAGCATAGGAAAGAAACTATAATGTCTCTTTCAGTGACAGAGATGGTGCATAAATTACATAAAAAAATAAATAAATAAAAAATCCAGCAGGTGCAAACAGTCCGAATCGGCCCAAAGATAATTAGGGCTGACTAAAAATGAGCTGTAGAACACCAAAACTGGCAGCAGCATGATGCAATACAAATTAATAAGCATTTGATAGCAGATCTGGGTATGTGACAGATCTGCGAATTGCAGTGATTTGAGACCCTGCATGACTTTGGGATATAATTTGGACCAACTTGGGGTCCCAGTTTGGGTCTCAGCTACAAGGAAAAAAACAGTACATTCAGTTGGACTTAATAACTCTGAACTCTTCTGGTTTAGAAACTACTATACCTTCTACACAAAATTTGACAGTGATTGCTGATGCTAATCTCTGCCTTTCTATGGATTTGTTCGTCTTAAAGAGTCAATTCTAGGTCCTGCACTGTTTTACCCAGTATTAGCTGAAAGATCAAACTTCATCAGTTTATTTTCTATGCTGATGACATAGTTATATATATCACAACCTCTTGCCAACCTCTAGATATACCCAAATTTACAGCCAGATCTTCAGGCCATATGACTAGCTCTTTTGAATCTCAATGAGTATTAAATATGGAAAAAGACCAATGCATACTTTTTATTGGCATTTTAAAAATGCATGTTGTTGTCGATTGTCTTGCTTTAAACACTAAATAATATTGCTTTATACTATTTACTCTTGGTTTAAATCACAAGTTGAATACCACCCTCAAATTAATCAACCAGATATTCATCTGATGGCATTTGTGTTCTTTGAGAGAGATGAGAAATTGAGGCAAAGGATTCACAGAGCTCAATAAAAAAGACAGATGAACAAAGACCTGGAGATAAAATGTGCTAAATATCACTCATAGTACTCTTCTTTACCATCATGTATCTGAATCTCTTCCCAGAGTATGTTTCTCACTCGTGTCTTGTTCTTTCTGTTATCTTTGTTCCTTTGTTCATCCTCTGTGTTTTCAGTCTTTTCATCCTCTACTCCTTTTTTCCTGTGTCTGGCTTTTAACACTTCTTTTTTCTCTCTAGTTCCTTTGGTTAAATTGTCCATACCTGCATTTCTCTTCTTCATCTCCAGTCCTGTTTATACCGATCACTTTCTCTCTGTGACTGATCTGGGGCATTTAGTCTTCATTTCCATCACCTTCATCTATACTTGCAGGCTTATGTGCTACTTTGACGTTATCCGTCTGTCCCTGTGTCCATTTCTGAGCCTGTTTGCTCTATTACCATTTACCCTTCCATTCTCCCTGTCTTGCTGTATGCTTCCCTTTGTGCATCCCTCAAAGACAAGGACATGGAATCAGTTTCAATGATACATGTAAATTGCTTGGAAATATAATCACACCATCTTGGGACGAGAAAATACCTGTCAAAAAACAATGTCCTGAAGCAGAATGTCTTTTATCCTCAAGTCTTTCAGTCTTCTATGCTGTACTACTGCAGTGATCTGCTTGTGTGTTTTCATGGCAGAACTTTTGTTTTGAGGATATTAATGGCAATGTTAAGGATCCCTGTAAAGCAACTGGGAATTAGGCAGAGGAGTCACTGACCGCACAATGAACTGTAGCCACCATTACAGTAAATGTCTCAGTATGCTTCCAGTGACATGCTTGTCATGAAACAGCATCTGAAACCCCGTCCTCAAACATTTCAAGTCAAAACTGAGAAATTTGCAACCAAAGTGATTTCTGGAGCAACAATCCAAGAGGTTTGTCCAACTCATGCAGTGACTGTCGAGGTGTGCAGAGGTGAGAATTATGCAGGTTTTGAACCTCCTTCTTTTTTCCTTCCTTACACAACTATTTCTGTTGTTTTTCAATATGCAAAGCTAAATATCCTGGCAGGTTTAACAGTCTCTGTTTGGTGGTCAGCTCAGCTGTTACAGTTGAACTGAGGTGAAAAAATGCTGCCTCACACTTCATTCGACCAAACAGATGGCTGGAGCGGCCTTTGTTCAAACCCGCTGGTGACGTGAGGTTTAAAGTGTGTGTAAAACACTTTATGTGTGGCGACAGTCCAGCCTCTCTCACCACTACATCCATATTTCCTGCATTGTTTATAATGACGACAATACCATCATGACTGTTGTTACTCCTCATTTCGAGCTCCCACTCCAAAACAGTAGACTTCAAAACCTGAGTGATGTTGAGTCCAGTGTGTGCTTGGAAAAGAGTTCACGTCTGTAGGACAAAACTTTTCTTTTCCCATTTGCTGCTCATAACATGAGCTGTGACTGTAATAAAGCTCTGAGCAGCTCGTGAAGTTCACCCATCTGTGGTTATTGAGATGCTCTCAGCTTCTTTGAGGCTCTGTGTCACTTTAGCTTTTGTCTTTTGGTACAGAGCTGCTATCACTGTGTGACTAAAGTGTGGCCTTGATGGAATTGTATACTTTAACTTCAGCCTCTTTACTAACCTCTATATATTCACTGATGTTGTTGTTGTTGTTGTTGTTGTTGTTGTTGTTGTTGTTATGTCTTCGGCTGTTGGACTGTCATATGGAATCAGGACTCTAAATGCTTCTTTCAGGCTCTTTTGTTCTGGCTGAATCTTTGTTGTTGTTGGTGATGTGACAAATGTCTTCTCATGTTTGATGTGTTTCCTGTAGTGTAGTTCATCATCCAGCAGGATTTACAAGTTGTTTTGTGTTTCTCAGTTTCCCTTGGCCATTGTCAGTTCTTGAAACGGGAAAACTGAAATGTTGCCACATATCAGCTCTAAAAGTCGATCTTCTTCATCTTCAATCTCTTTTTCGTTATCAGCATCATCCGTAATTTTCTCGTTTTCAGCAGCTCTTGGCTTGCACGCAAAGCATTACGGGACTCTGTCTTCTTGACTACTATGATTGCGCCCTCTGCTGGTCAAACAAAGACAATACAATTTTTCATAAGGAGAGGTAGTAAATAACTATGTAACTTCAAGGTAGATAGAGTCACAGTCCCGCAATGGCATCGAGACTTCTAC
Organism: Chaetodon trifasciatus; assembly: GCA_037975065.1. Classification (NCBI taxonomy): domain Eukaryota; kingdom Metazoa; phylum Chordata; class Actinopteri; order Chaetodontiformes; family Chaetodontidae; genus Chaetodon; species Chaetodon trifasciatus. The sequence goes on along the minus strand of JBBMOE010000026.1, from coordinate 4,473,970 downwards.
CACAGTATCGGACGATTTGATATATTGTTACATCCCTAGACATTGTATGTGGGTAATGAGGAATCCATAAGCTTGGGACATGTCATCATTTTTACTTGCAAGGAACTTTACATTCAAGCATAATGCTTATGTTCTTCATACACTCCAACCCTCCCAGCTCTAATGCGTATACGCAGCAGTGTGCAGCAGGGACCAGCAGATGCCAGCGCTATCCGTCGTTCACTGGCTTGATCAATGCCAGCCTCGCCTTGCCAAGTCAGGGGAAGCCAACTTGAACACAACGTCATGCATAAAAAATTAGCTACACAGAGAGCACTGCCCACTGAGAGACAGTTAGTGAGGCCAAGGGAGCTCAGGAGACAAGAGGAGAATGAGAAAAGAGAAACAGAGACAAAGAGAGATGCCTGCTGTTGCCACCTGCCACCCTGAACCCTCCCAACCAGGCTGTGTCCAAAACCGCACTTGACAAATGAGTACAGGGACGCAGCGCCTAGGCATAGTCCCTGAGCTACAACACTAACAATGCACATACACTATTCCATGGAGAGCAAGGGGATGGGTGTTTGTGTGTGTGTGTGTGTGTGTGTGTGTGTGTGTGTGTGTGTGTGTGTGTGTGTGTGTGAAAGAGAGAGAGAGAGAGAGAGAGAGGAGGCAGTGGGAGAAAGAGGAGAACACACCGCCAAAGACTGAGGCTGGATAGTGGGAAAAGAAAATGAAGTAAGGAAACAGTACAGAACAATTTTCCACAGCCATGAAAGATTTAATTCATTTTCAAATCATATTCTGAATCATTAAAAAGGGCAACAGTGAACAACTGCACAGCATTTGCATAAAATACTCTGCATTTCCTATGTTTTCACGGCACCAGGTGAGCAGAATGTATAATTGGATTTCAGACTGCATGTCAGACACATCTCACAGCTAATGTCCAACACTCACTGTTTGAGATGCTAGGCCAAAATTTGCTTGGTAAAATTTACTTCAAACTTGGGTAGAATGGAGCCCTCAAACCCACATAAGGCAGTAAAAGGTGATCAGAGGAGTCAAAAATATCACTGAATACATAAATTGGTTAAATATTTAATGGAATGTAAAAAAAATAAAGGTTTATGCTTCCCTGTAAGCCCCACTCACTTGTACATTCCTTCCATGTTCTCAAATCAGTAAATAAAACATGAAAATCTCATGAGTTTTGATCGCTTTGGCACTTGTGATATGAATGGAAAGATGAAAACACACTTTATTCTTTGTCTATTTGTATTTTTTTTTTCTTTTTATCTGACATAAATCTTGAATATCTAGAAAAAACACTGGCACCTATATAGAGCAGGGGGCTGCACTATAAGTATGTATGTTTTTTTCTCTCCATGTCTCCCCTCCGGATAGAGTTGTTGTTTATAAGTAGTGAGACTGCCTGACATTTCAGAACACACACACACACACACACACACACACACACACACACACACACACACACACACACACACACAAGCCACAAAAGAGGTCACACACATGCATGCACACACAGGCTTTCTCCCTTTCTTTACCCCCCTCCCAATCAGAATATTTAGCACGGGGAATGAATAACATCTCTGCTAACTCCCATTTGCCCTTCATCATGACAAGTTGTGTCAGTGTACTCTCGGCCTTGTGTTTTTATGTAACTGTCATTCTGCGCCTCTCTCTCTGTCTCTAGCTCTCTCTCTCTTCCAAACATTTCCAAGCTACACACATAACATCTGGCACTCTGCCTGATCTCCAAGGATGTGATGATTAAGGCCAAACAACAAGCCTGTTTTCCTCTGACCACCATGGCTTCAACTTTTTTCATAGACGCTTCAGAATTTCCATCAAAGCCTTTGTACACTAATGACAGGCCACATTTCTGTAAGTAAACACACAGTTAATATGATGAATATGGCAAGGTATGTATTACACAACTGCTCTTATGCCTGGCTAATACAATAATCAATGCAGATGTATTATGGGGTATGTACAAGCATCACCTTTGTGCTCCTGTTTTGCTGCAAGGACAACTTACTTGTTTATCATTCTTAAAACCACATAACGCTTGGTTACCCCGTGCATAGCTCCACCCAACTTCAGCCTCAGCAGAGATCAAATCAAGCAGAATAACTGCGAATGCCGTGCATGGTCTTTGAAGAGAGAGCATGGAAACCCAACGCCGCTGTCCATGGTGCTGAAAAGATTCAGCATAACTAAAGAGCAACACACACCAGGCTTGTCACATAGCAACAGTACAGAAGCCACAATGTGTTTATCTGGAGAAAAAAAATGGAACAAGAAGTACTCTTACATGTAAAAGCTGCAGCAAAAAACATTTTATGCTGTTTCTCTAACAAGGTTAAAAGGAAACTGCATTATGGACAACCTTTACGATTTTTTTAAAAAATGGGAAGAAAAAACAAAGAAGTTAAAATGTTTGAGAATGAAAACACAAATTTAATCTGACCAAGAGAGATCCCACAAATGAATGGGATGGGATTTTAATGATAATAAGACACCTTTGTTTAAAAAAAATCTATTTAACACACAGCAGAAAAGGTGGGACAAAGGTGGGATTCAAACACTGCTCACTGTTCGACACCTGAAGAAGTGACAATCTTTTCCAGTGTGCTGGAAAGCGCTGACATGAAGGAATCCGACCTGAAACAAGCCGTGAAACTTGGCCCCTCTTATTGTGAGATGGCTCCATGTGGATCACAGATTCATTTCACCTCGACTAGGACAATCCTCAACCCTGTTTCTCTTTTCCCTCTGTGGCTGGCTTTCCCTCTGCAACTAAATAAGGCAAGACGCGTTCTGACAGGGTAGCAGCTTTGCTGCAGTAACTGTGCTCAGTGCTTTATCTTTGTTGCCGGAGGAGCATGTCAGTCAGTCAGGGCACATTACATCTAAACACTCATCTCAGTTATTGTGGTCTACATGTGAAATGACGTATAAAATGTCAGTTGAACTGTCTTATTTCTTATATTTACAAGTGCACCATATCCTAACAACACCATCCACAGTATTATGTACATGGGAAACTGTTATGGGATACTGTTCAGCTACCATCAGGATGAGGTGCCTCTCAAAGTGTCCTCCCTCGACCTTACTCACTGAGTGTCATTATCACTGGGAGTTGCCCTTAGTTTTTCTTTCTTCTGAAAAGTGAGTCCGTTGAATAAAGGGAAGTAATAGAATAGTAGTAATAATAGTAGTAGTAGTAGTAGTAATAGAACAAGAACATTGACTAGAACTCTGTATTGCTTTATGGCACACACAGAATCAGAATCAGCTTAACTGGCCAAACGTGACCACATACAAAGAATTTGACTGGAATTTGACTCAAGTTTAAATATTGCACCCAATATATATGAGTCATAACTCAGAGTCAAACACTTCCCAGTGTTATTGGGATCTCTGATGTCCAAATGTCTACAAATTTGCTCAGAAATAGTGAAAAAACACATTCTCTATAACTCCAGAACTTGTCTGAGAACCATCATGTTTTTAAGGTTTCTTCCATATCAGTGTAGTCTGCACATCTATGGGTACACTGCAAACTAATAGGAAAATACTAATAGCTAATTTGGAAAATTTTTGATGAAGCCTCAAACACAGGGTTCAAGTTGTAGCCCAGAGCATAGCTCACTGAATCCATGGCAACATAATAAATCTTGTTTATATTCCTCAAAGCATTATGGGAACTGAGAGCATCACAATCACAACAAACAGAAGTATTGTGTCAAACTCTGAAGCCCCATGCCAGATCAAACAAACTGACTTACAGATTTTTAACTGCTACTTTAAGACTGGAAGAATCTCTTTGTCTACGCAAAGCACAGCTACATTGTTTGAACAAAATCCATGTCTTCTACTAAAAGCTCTGGTGTGTATAATTCATCCAGTAAAGGAATCCCCTACTCAGTGATTCTGCCTTACAGTGCTGTGGTACAGACGATTGTTTGCCAGTAAGTTCTGTGTACTTCATGTCATCTGCACCATCGACAAAAGTATGTTACCAGAGTAGACATTTCCCTGACTAATAATGACTGTGTTCCCAACAAGCCAAACAAGAGTTGTGGAGATGTGAGAGGCCTCTTTTGTCATTTTTTTACATACATGCCACATATCCTTCAGCTGACTGATGGGACTCATTTCTGTAATGTCACTGTCTGTGGATGCTGACAGATACATTTGTCAAAAGAGATGTCTTGGCATATCATGATTGGGGTCTGATCACACACATTATTGTGAGTAGGACTAGAGCTAAGCATGACTTGGGTAAAGACGCATCTACAAAGACATATCTCAACCCTGGTCCTCCTCAGGTGTCCTCTCTGATCTCTGCTGGGTAGTAGTGGTTATGCTGTGTATTTGACTGTTGTTTGTTAGGAACAAAGTTGATGTTTTGATGTTTTCACAGAGCCACAAAGTGAGCAGAGGGAGAGGGTCAGGATGGTTGGGTGGTCCACTAAACATGGAACTAGGGTCCATATTTGTTTCTTGTTTTCTACTGAAAGTCAGTGTTGGTTTCCTTTAACCGTGAACATGATTGTTGCCTAATCTGGTTGTATTTTTAACCCAAGATTTGAAACCACCTGTATGCATCATTATGAAGACTAGTTACAAATTATGTGGTTTGTCATTTAATTTAGGTCTATCAACAGCCTCAGTCTGATCCCCAAAAAGCCCCTTAAACCCATGTTGGTGGATGTTAAAGATGGGCGGGTGAAATGCCACAGTGAAATTTATAGCCACTGGCAGTGGCAGTACCGTTTATGTGCATGTTAAGTCACAAGAATGACCTGTCTGTTTTTGTCTTTTTTAAAAGTCATGACTAAAATGACGTGGTGTTAAGTGAAAAAAAAACAAGACCATCAAGAGAAAAAAATGAGCTGCCAAACAGCAGCCTCTTAGCCAAGCAATCACCATCCAGCAGGGATGGGATGGACGTCAAGGTCGCCTGCACTGTGGACATAACACCAAACACTGCTTTGGTTGGTTTGGTCGGTTGAACATACACGCACACACGCACACACACACACACACACACACACACACACACACACACACACACACACACACACACACACACAAACCCATTCTACCTTCAGTTCTTTATACACCTACAGTAGATCTGAATTACGGAAAGGACAGCATTTCCTGCTCAAATAGTACAGCCATGTTTGTGGCTATTTAAGAGTACCAACTGAATGCAGCCTTAACCTTGGAGAAAGTTACTTGTATTCAGGCATCATTATATAACAAGCCTGCGTGGACACCTCTCTGACAACATGCATTTTGAAGTAAGGTGCAACTCTGTGGAGAGGTACACACACTTCAGAAACGTAGCTCTGAAAAGCTCACCTGTGTTATCACTTCAGGTTGTAGCAGGTCTGGATGTGGACATGGACTGGTTGAGCGTCGGTTTAAGTTGCTCACAGCTATACCAATGCTTGCCATACTGGTAGAAGTGGTGACTGGCTTGGCTGCGGTAGGCATGAAATATGGGTCGATGCTGGCAGTCCGTTGAAGGCCTTTTGTTTGTCTTGATGCTTGTTCCCATTTTGGTGCAGAGCCTGCATCCGGCATGGCTCGGGTCGGCCTCTCTCTTGAGCCATATATTATAATTGTTGTTGGGAAGCCACACATTATTAAATATGTACTTGCCGGGCACCGCAATATTAATTAATATATTGACAGCAAGAAAGCACTTAAATATTTTGAGTACATTATACTTGAATTTGTGAATTATTTATTAACAAATTTAGAATGATTCTACCAAGACTCCAAAGAAAAATACAGGGGGACGGGTTCGTCCGAACATATGTAAATAGCATCTGCTTTACACCGAAATGCAGCCTGGACTTAGACCTAGACAGAACAGGTGCTACAGCACATTCACAGCCCAACTTGGGAACACTTTCATACATTTAATCTCACACTCTGGATCATGCATACATCAAACAGGCATACACTACAGACAGAATGCTACAGGAGGCCAAACACACAGATGGCACCCTGTTCACTAGGAAAAAAGCTTCCTTTGTACAAACGTGTCATCTTCTCTCCTACACATCCTGCTCACCCAAATTAAACATACTTCTGTCTTCATCTCCACTCCACATTTCCTTTTATGTTAATTTGGAGAGGGCGTTGAGTAGGTGAAAATACACGGTAGTAGGTTGAGATATATCACTAATAGTTTGTGAGTTTTAGTGCCAGGGTGGTACTTGTAAACTAAGTGTAACTTCACACATTTAAGGTGCCATGGTAGAGACATACCAAAATGAAGCGTGATCATTTCAAGCTGGGCCTCCAAAAAAGGATGATGATGAAAATGTCACTGTGTCTTATGTAATTTGGAAACTGTCGCAGCTCTCCTACAGTGGAGCTGGTGGCATTTACAGTATAAGCAACAAGAGTTCCTCCTAACAGCGGGGGTTGTTTTAAAATCTACAATCTGTGATAGAAATCCTAAAAGAGGAAGAAAAGAAGAAGATGATGATAAGAATTTTTTTTTGGCTACGTTTGAACTGAGTGGAAAATGACTCAACATCTCTGTAGCTCTTTCCTCACAGGAAGGACTCTCTCCATTAGAGCTGCTGTACATGAACATTGAGAGTAAAGACAACAGTGATTGTTCCGACACATTCTGCTTCATCTCCAGTGAATATCAATGAAGTCTACCAGGCTTTGACTGATGCAGCTAAAATGGATGGTGACTTTTTAATGTTTTATTTAACTAATGACCTTGCTAATTTCATCTGCAGGATGAGCTAAGTGACTGACAACAGCTGGATTTGTGGGTTGCCTAGAAACAGTAAAAGTGATTATGCCTGTGCAGGGGTTTCAAAATAAAAGGGAGTGGTAGGCCTCATGTTTCTAAGCCTAAAAAGTGGACACTGTAATTAAGCAAGCTATCACGAAGCTCTCTGGAGTTACTGCCACATGAACGTGGAAATGTTACTGATGTTTTGGTTGATATGAAGACAAAGTTTTGGCTCCTTCAAGTGAATTAAGTGAAGCATTAAGTGGCTACTTAAAATGATCCATTTTAATATTTAACTTGGGAGACACGACTCCTCTGTGGTTCAGAGATTTTATTGGGAGAAGTAGGATTAATTATGGTGGTCTTACCTTAGCAATGGTCTCATGGAACTTGAAAAGCGGATCCAGGGTCTCTGGTAACTCAGCAGAAAACTGGGCCTCTGACAGGAAACTGGTGGCCTGAGGTGAACGAGAGAAGAAGCAACAGTATCTCTTTAATCTCCGTCTCCTGTCTTTTCAAGTCAAATCATTATCTCATTCAGAAACCTCTACGTTTCAGTGGGAACACAATGAGCCCCAAGTCCAAGCCAAAATGAAACAGAAGCTTACCCTTTTTCCTCTTCACTATTCTTATCTTTTCTATTCCAGGTTGTTCTATTCTACTCTAAGAGAGTGAAACTGTCAAGCTTTTGACAGGAAACAACAGTAAATGCTCTCAAGGCCACCCAGCTGCCAGGATGTTTTGTTCTGCTGTCAAATGCACACATATACAGTATACATGTGCACACAAATACACACACACACACACACACACACAGTCCCGGAAAGTCATGTAACCAGTCTGCACACACCCAAAAACTACCTCATTGTCACCTCAGGATACTTGGTAATGTCCCAGAAACACAGCTTCTCTCACCGTGAATTCAGTCATGTTTTTCTTTTTTTTGATGGAGTCAAGCAAAGTAGCACACAGATAAGAATATCAAAGGTTCAAACACTCAATTTAAGTAATACCTGACAACTCCAGTGTATCTGACTAGTTTTAGACACACTGTATGGCATCGTTGATTGAAGTTTAGAGTCTCCCTGAGGAGCCAAATAATGATCTATTTCTAATACATGCATTTGCTCTACATATTCTTCTTATGTGTACAGTGTCTGCTTTATGTTTGACACATTTACTTTCTGAAAACCCATCAAGCAAGACAAAGTCTGTAAAGGACAAGGAAGGTTTTCCATTCATCAAATAATTAATGACAATCATCTTTATTGTTATTTACCCTTCTTTGTTAAATGACAATTGACTGAATAAATGTAGGCCAAACACACACTGCACACATGAAAAGCAAAATGTACCATCATTGTATATATTACAAATGTTACATTTTTAAAATTTTGTGAATGAATGAAATCTGTACTGCTAACAGTATGTCATTGACAAAAAATGTGGGTCTGGGACTACTGTGTCTAGAAATTCAAGGACTCTCCAGCTCTGCAGGGGAATGCTTCTCACTCTCTTTGGGTCAGGTGGCCAGCCCAAAGTGTCGGTATTTGACAACCTGGGAATAAGAGTCAACAATCAATTGCCTCTTATTGGTTGTTTTCATTCAGGCATGGTGGATTCTTGCAAATGCCATTAGGAGCACTAAGAGGAGCTACAGGAGCCTGACATTCTCACATATTATCTGTCAGGATGTTTCAGCAAAAATGTCAAAAAAATATTTTCAGAAAAGTTACCTCCTGAACCCTAAACTGCTGTCTTTCATATAGACTTGTGTTCAAGAAATCCGGAAGTTGCTCTCAAGAGCTTAAAACTCTCCCTCTGCACATGGCAGCTATGATAATATGTCACATTTTTCAATTTGTGTTTGGAAGATAAAAAGATGATGAGTGAAGTTAGAAAACATAAAATTATCCTGAAAGCCATGAATGTTGCTACGAAAGCATGACATCAGTTAGTGCACCCTACAGAAATGTAGAAGTCACCACTTTTCAAACAACATACAGCATATGTTGTGTGTTTACTAGCTGAAAAGAAACAGAGCTAAGCCTTTTGAGGATTACATATGAGCTAAGCAGAGCTGTTATTACAGGGTGTTTTGCATTATGTTGCACAGAAATTGATCCTCAAAAGTTCTTGACTCAGTAAACAAGTTGTGTGTGCAGCTTTCAGGTTACCGGAAGAAAATAGAGGAAATTGTTTAATGCCTGAGCCAGGAAAAGCAGCTAAAATGTGGGATGCACCTAACCAACAGTCTCAGTCAGTCAATATGGCAGACACAATGTGGGCACATATGGAGAGTAGAAGTTTTACTTAATAATTCACATAGTTATGCATTCCAAGATGGCACAAGCAGACAGTTTTATGAAGCCTTTTTGTGTGCTGCCTCTGAATAAATATGTGAATTATTGAGCGCAACAGCTGCCTCAAAATATGCCCCTGTTGTGAATGTCAAGCTGAATATGTGCAGCGTTCCCCAAAAAGAAGCCTCATCGTCCACAGAAGAATTCAAATCAAACACATGGTTACATCTGTGGCATGCTCACACACCATGGCTTCAGCTGCTGTTTGAACCCAAGAGATTTCTGCAACCAACAGTCTCTGTGGTCAAGCTGTTTCAGCGCAATTACTTGTACTGATGAGTCAATCAAATCAAGACCATGATGAAGAACGCACATGTGGTTAAAAGATGAGTGGTGGGGTTTTCTTGAGACTTTCTTGTAATTATTGAAGCTGTGTGTAATAGTGTATTGAATATCACGGATTGGAGTGTGACCAAATTTGATTAGTCTTGCTAACTTTGTCAAAATTATAAAGATTCCATCTTCTAAGTGCTGGAAAATTCATGTATCCTTGAATAGACAGCAGACCCATGCAACATGTTTTACTCCTTCAGAATGATGGTTGAAATAGTTAGAAACAGAGGAGTGCCAGGTAACCCAGCAGTGACTTCGGGACTTTGGCTCCGTCTAGGCCGTGATACTGGATAGGGTGAAATTATTTTGAGACGGCTTGTGAAAAGAACCGCCGAAGAACGGGAGGATGTTTCTTCCTCCCTAACTCTCAAAAGTCACTGTATGCCTGTATTTCTATGAAAGATCAGGGAAGCTGAAAAGTACAGAGGGAAGCAGGAATCAGGAAAGAAGTTGCATCAATACTAACACTGTGTTATTTAAAGTGGTTAGAATTGATATTTATAATGTCAATAAAAATATTTGCACTGACAGTCTGAATGTGGTTTATTCTCACAAGAAGCTGTTTTCAGTGCAAATGCTCTAAGAATCCACTGTACACTGCTTGCTCAGCAGTGAACAGACACAGTTAGCAACTAGCTGGTGAACACAGTGAAGCATTTATTAGCTAAAGAGCCAGACATTTCCCTCAGGAGTTGGTAACAGAGTGAATATTGCACTTACATTCGCTACCTGGACACATGACTGATAATGTTGCTCCATAGCTACTGGATGTGTAAATAAATGTTTGCTAACAAGTTCACTGTGTCAACTTATATGCTGTGTTAACAGTTTGTTACTGCTGCACCCAAGTCCAAAAAAAAAACCAAAAAAACCAAACAGGTTGCAGGTTTAAAGGGCTGCTTATTCAGTGTTTCTCTTATGCACGTGCTACATATTGGAAATAGGCCATGCCCCAACGGTGAGGAAAACCCTGCTTGGAGTCAGTCGCCAGCGAGATTTAAAAATGCTGAAAAGTTGTTGAGTGCCACTGGCAACACTGTGGCAGCAAAAGTTTGCATGCCAATACACCTCCACCACCTCCACACTGCAGGTCTAAGAATGGAGAGCTGAATTCAAAGCACAGACTTCACCGAAGTTCACAGTGACTGTCCCAATTTGTACAGACAAAACCTAGGTCAAAAAAAATACAAAGATGCTGTGATCACATTAAAATCCACACACAGTGACACTGCATGCTACCAGTGGAAAAAAATACAAATGGTACCTGCAAAAATATTGCTAAATGCAAGCACACACGTATGCAATGGACAGAAAGACACCACAGCGTCCACCTGCCCCCAGTATGACACAGTGCCATTAGCCATGGATACATGGTGTTAAGCATCGGGCCATATCAAGCACTCTGTTCTGTACTTCACAGGGCCAGGATGAAGGGTTTTGGAGAGCTAAAGCCTTAAAACAAAGAGAGAGATCGCCAGGATCAAAGATACCAGAGTTCCATTCACTTTGTACTTAGAGCCCTTTGTAGCGCTTATCGAGCACTCATTTCATCTTTCACAGTACAGACCTTCTCTCTGCCTTGATCTTAGGCTCGCACTTTCTTGCTCTTCCTCTCCTTTCTCTTGCTGAGTACCTCAATCAGGATTTGACATAAATGCTATCATGGATTTTTAACACATCAATGATTTGATGAATGATCAAATCCGAACAGCTGTATGAAAACGATCATTTTTGAAAACATCACGAAACAGTTTCCAATGACAACGCTTCTGTGCAAGGAAAGGTGTGCCCTAATGAGGGGTTAGGGGATAAACAAAAGGGCACAGTGTTTCAGCCTGATGACTGCATCACCACAGATTTCCGAGTTTACCGCATTAACTCATTGTCTTCGGAGGCCAAAGGTTTCGACCACTTCTGGTCGATGACGCGAAAACACTCGCAAAAAAATTGCGTTACTTCCGATTGCCTCCAAATTTGGCCCACAGGAAGTTAACAGATTTAACCAATCACAGACCGAGTTTCATGCCATATAAAGAAGTGGGGTTCGTCAGAATTTTTTGAAAGTGGGAGTAAAATGGCGTCTGGTAGTAAGAGAACGCGAGAGCGATTTTATAACGTCGAAGAGGTTGTTGAGGAACTTTTCAACGCTGAAAACGACGCTGAAGGGATATCAAGTGGAGAAGAAAGCGATCTGGACCGCCAGCTTTACGATTTGAGCGGCGATGAGAGGTAAGTGCTTCGTTGAAGTTTCATCACACCCGCTTCGCATGTGCTTCGTATGAAGAGCGTTGTTCTCAAAATGTAGGAATTTGCCGTTTAGATCAGCCTTCTTGTGATCGAAACTTGTATTCTAGTTGAAATAGATCTCCAAGTTTATATTTGTGTACCTAAAGTTCGATTTATTGGGCCAACGGTATCAATTTTTTTCATATTTTGAGATTTACTCGATGGGACGCTTAAGTCACGAGGAGACGCAAAGATTCACGTGGTGACGCGAACTTTGCGTGTTTCTCCTTGGCAACGCAATTCTTTCAATTTTTTCCTTAGCAACGCTGGCATTATCATTTTTTTTTAACGTAACTGTAGTGTTTTATAAAAAACCTTCCTATTTCTTTCTTTCTTTCAATTTTTGGCAAAGTTTGAAATATTTCATATATTTTTTTTCACTTGTGTATTTGAGTTTCAGTGATGAGAAAATTTTGCTTCTTTTTGCTGTTTATTACCTGGTTGTTTTTATGGATAACTATAGTTTTATGCTTTCTTTATTTGATTCTCAAAGTGATGAAGATGCTGGCATTGATGATGATGGTGCAGACACTCCATCTGTTGTGTTGCCTGCTCCCGCAACACCTGCACCTCTTGTTGCTTCAGCTGCTTCTGCAGCTCCCCCAGCTGCACCCCTGGTTCCAGCAGTGAATGACCTTCTTCCAGGTCAGTATTATTTCATTATCATTGTCAACATTAATTCAATACAGCCAGTAATTTCTGTGTGCTCTTATTGTCATTGAATCATAATAATTATGTTTGTTTTGTTTAGGTCCTGTCCCTCCAACCAGGTTTTATCCCGCAGATCCTCCTCCTGCACGACGCGGTAAGTAATTGTTGATTATAAAGTTTATATGGCATATAATTTTTTAGGTCAAATGCTGTTTGTTTTTATTTATAATAATTGAAGTAGTCAGGGGTTTCAATAACATTGAAGTAGCCAGGAGCCTGAGTACTGAAATGTGTGTTTATGTTTGTGTAGCTCGCATTGCCTGTGCTGCAGATCAGCCTACTAACCATGGTGCTGGTCGTAGCAGAGTCCGTGCTGCTGGTCGTGGCAGAGGTCGTGGTGGTGCTGCTGCTGGTCCAGGTCATGATGATGCAGATGATGAGGCTCCCTTCCTAAGCTATGATGACGATGATGTTTCCAATGTTCTTCCTTCGTTCACTCCATCTGACGTTGGCTTTCAGTACCCTCGCCATTATACAAGGGGCTCCCTAACGAAAGCTATACATTTTTTTGATCTTTGTTTTGATGATAAAATAGTTAAAGACATAGTTAGCCATACTAACAGTTATGCACAGGAGAAGATCTTTTTAGGGCAAGTCTCTTCGTATACCAAGTCTGATGGCAGCTGGAAGGATGTGACTACCGATGAAATCAAAAGATTTATTGCCCTTTTTGATTCATTTCGGTGTTGTTCATGTCCGAGGTGATGTCCAGAGGAACTGGAGTACGAAGACTCTTTACCATGGTCTCTGGGCCCGTGCAATCCTTCCCCGCGATAGGTTTTTTGCCATCTTAGCTTTTTTGCATGTAGTCGATCCGGCAACCGAAAACCCTGATAATAAGCTACGTAAAGTAGAGTCCTTTGTAGAGCATTTTAAGAAAAGATGTTCTAAATTGTACAAGCCTAGGCAACATGTTGCTATTGATGAGCGCATGGTGAAGTCTAGGCACAGGTCAGGGTTTCGCCAATACATCAAGGATAAGCCCACAAAATGGGGAATCAAACTCTGGGTGCTGGCAGACAGCTCAAATGGCTATACTGTTGATTTTAACATCTACATCGGTAGAGCCGCTGGGCAGGAAGTCAGTGCAAATGGGCTTGGGTATGATGTAGTTATGCGTCTAATAGCCCCCTATTACGATAAGGGTTACCATCTCTTTGTGGATAATTTCTACTCAACCCTTACCCTTTTTAGAGATCTATTTGATAATGGTGTCCTTGCCACGGGTACAATTTTACCGAGTAGACGTAGTTTCCCAGCCGCTCTTAAAAACAGCAAAGAGTGGGCTAAGGGTAAGGAGCGGGGGTGTATGTGCTGGGTGAGGGACGGTCCCTGTTTAGTTTTGCAGTGGGTGGATAATAAGGTCGTGTCCATGATTACAACTGTGGGCAATGCCAATGACCACGTCCAGGTATCCCGGAAACAAAGGAATGCTGGAAGTTGGACAAACATACTTGTTCGACAGCCTCAAATTTTTCAGACTTACAACCTGAAAATGAATGCAGTTGACAGGTCAGACCAGATCCTCTCCACATTTAACATCCAGCGTAAGTGTCTGCGATGGTGGAAAACTCTGTTTTTCCATCTAATTGATATAGCTGTAGTAAATAGTTACATATTGTTTTTGGAACATAAGGCTAAGAATCCTGATGATATCGATAGACCAGCTGGCTATACCCAATGTGATTTTAGGGATGAAATTGTTCGCCAGATCTGTGATTTTCCAGAATATGGTGATCCCCCCCTTCATACTAGTGGGAAACCCAGGGCTCCACCTTCTGTGTTTGAAACCGAACACATCCCTTGTGTTTCTGACACAAGGAGAAATTGTGTTGTTTGTTACAAATGGGAAAAAGTAGAGAGAAAGACTAATAGCTATTGTGACGCACCACAATGTGAGGGTAAATACATGCATATATCCAAGGATGGAAATTGTTTCAGAATCTTCCACAGCAAAGAATATCATAAGCAGTAATTCTTTAGCTTTATGATGCATTGTTTTGTCAGTCTCTTAGATACAATTGAAAAAAAAATGTAAGTGTAAAAAAAATTTAACAAGCAAAAACAAAAAAAAAATAGTATTTTACTTGTAAGTGTGGCCTAAATCTAAATGATTTACTTTTCTTTATAAGATTTTCTAAAGCTTTGTTTTGTTTCTTTATAGGTAGATGGAGAGGGCATTGTATTACATGAGGGAGTATGTAAGTATTTGTATCATTTTTAAATAAGCTGATGACGCAACACCCCTTTAGATATGCAAACATCACAAATATAAAGATCTAAATGCATTATTTATTGCACTTTTTATATTTTCTATTGTAGAATACATTCAACAACCTTTTCAGTAGCCTGCCAGATGCTGGCAGGGGTGGTGGTGGGTTTTTTTTTTTTTTTTTTTTTTTTAATTTTTTTTCGAAAACATTTTTCTTTTTTAATCAGCATCTATAGTCATTTATTGCAAAAAAATAATAAAAATCCTGATACTATGGGTTGTTAGGGGGCTTCTTGGATCATTTTTAAGTAACTCCTACACCCCACCCCAATATTTTTTTACTTTGAGTAGACGTTGAAAAAAAATATCTAAAAAATTGTATATTTGCTTCTTTTCAGGGAAATTTGGCTTGCAGTTGGCCTGGAAATAAAGCAACAGATTCATTTTTAAAATATCTTGCAAGGACACTTTATTTTGGACTAAATGGCGGCCATCTTGGATTTCTTTGCATAAATTATGCAATTTTTTTCACTTTTGAATTTTTTTGGGGAAACTGTATTGAATGTATGGTGAACAATTAATGTTTTTTATAGAGCTAATTTATCCCTCTTTCAAATGGGATATAGCTTAAAACAATGCTGTAAATACCTGCAGAGATATTAATAAAAATATGAAAGTCGTCAATTTTGGCCTGATTTGTAAGCGAAGACAATGAGTTAATTATCTTTCAGTGCAGCATTGTTGAGTGATATTTAATAAATGAATATAGGGTCAAACATTTTCCAATTAGGTAACATGTTGGCTCAGTGTTTTGTGCTGTCACCACAAAGCACAAAGGTCTTGGGTCCTAAGTCAGTGGCCTAGTTTGCCTTTTCTGTGTGGAGTTTCCATGTTCTCCCTCTTGTTTGCATGGACTTCCTCTGGGTGCTAAAGGTTTCTGCTGCAGTCAGAAGACATGTAGATTAAGCAAACTGGAGACTCTAAACTGTCTGTGTGGAAGTATGCATCCTGCCCCGTATGTGCTGAGATGGATGGTGGATGGGTAAATCTGCTGCCAAAAATCAGTTTGATCACATTGGAGGCTGTGGGTGCTAGAGGCGACCACACTTCGTGTTGGTTCCATCTTTCATCTCTCTCTGAGAATCTTTTTGCCTCGCCCTCTATTTGAATGATGCCCTTGACTCTTGTGTTTTGGAAAACGCCAACACAGAGAGACTAGGAAAAAGTTTATCTCCTTGACCTTTTCTGGCACTTTGTCCTCCCTGAATTCTTTTGCACCGCCTTGTACATTTGCATATTGTCCTCTGGAATGTGTACAGAATTTGATTGTATGGTTTGCCTTGTAATTTTGACATTTGTTCATTTTACATTTAAACTGAATAACTGCACAGCCCACTTCCACACTGGGCCAATATAAACAATATTTAGATTTTTTTTAATCTTTAACACAGCACTATGAGTATGGCACTCACACATACTATGTGACAAATATAACCAGTGAATCTTGAATGAGTAGTTGATCATCTTTTCAGGTCTCTCAGGTAGAGGGGAGACTTTGTGGTCCATGTCCCACCAGCTGTTTCTAGCATCTGGAAATTGCTTGAGTTCACAGTCTTCACAGTTACTGTTGCTTCAAAGCTGTTAATAAATATTTTAATTATTGTTAGACACTTTGGAGGCATAAGTTTACAAATAGCTGAATCACATGTTTGACATATTAGGACATTTTCAAGTTGATATGGCTAATATGATGTTTGAGTTGTGTTTCTGGTGACTTTACAAATGGAAGTCGTGCACTTCACTCCAGTGCTTCTCATGTGGGATTGACCAACACAGACAGCAGCAAGCATACTTAAAATTTCCTTGTGTTACCACTGCTAGCTCTGTCTACTCTGTACATATAACACCTACTGGATGTCTGGCCATCCTCCCTATTGCTTTTTCTGAAGTTTTTTAATTTGTTTTATGTTAACCGATATGAAGCTCTAAGTATAGAAGGTGTTGTATGTTGTTCAGATTGTACAGTGAGCGATATTACATAGAATTACATTCATTTCCTGGAGACTTACTGTAACCATAACTAGAACCACTACTTGCCTAACCCTAATCCTTGGAGCTCTCTTAAGTGCTAGCATGCTGTGTGATGATAACTTTTATCTTTACTTGGAATTTTGTCACTGGGATAAACTCCTTGTACTAGAAAGCTTCATGAATATGACCCCAGGAAATGAAATAGGTAAATAACCTTCTTTGTGTTGCCCCCCATGTCCAAGCTTGACTGTCTCTACTTTTTCAATCATGGCTTTGTGCACAGTTCCCACAGGCGTAGTTTCTCTGTTAAAGGAGAGCAAGGAGAGTCTGTTTAAGATCAGGCAATATAATAGCTCTTACCAATTTATTGCATAGATTAGGTTTGCTTTTATATGCCAAGAATGGAGAGTCTGTAAAATGTTGGGCTAGGACTGGATCCGTGTCCAAGATTTCAGCACAGTGTTATCAGCAGTGTGGGCCTAATGTTTAAGTAGTACAAGACAGATACAAATACTGAGTACTGACACTTTTCAGTAGACTGTATTCATTCCTAAAGGAAGCAGTCAAGGATGACATCATGTTTCCTGAGTGAACTTACTCACTGTGTCTGATCTGTGTCAGTCACCGTCTCCATGTTTACTACCCCAGATCTAAATTTAAACAAAGCCTTCTTAGCAGTGTCATCAACGCACAAAACAGAGCGGCCTGTTTGCAGGGGGGCAATCATCATCACAGACATTGTTAGCAGAGTGTCAAAGCCTTGTTGGGCTGTGTTTACTCCTTAACCTTTTTGGTGCATATTAAATGAAGTCTGGTCTGTTTTCTTGTTTGGTCTGGTTGTCTTACGCTGATGAAAAAATTGATAATAAAAGTCTGGTAACACCTTGCAGCCTCACTGAGATTGCTTACAAGTTTGACATTGCATAGAGCAGGGCCATTCCTTCCAGTGCACTTGTACGCTGATTTTGCAGCTGGTTTTGATCCAAACCTCAACTTATTGTACTTTGACCTGAATCTATTAACCTCCATAACACATATCTAATAGGAATGTGGCTTTGACAGGGAGTGGAAATGATGTCAAAAACAACTTTGCTGTGGAAAAGAATGGTGGAAAAGTTGATTTTGTGCATTGCTGAATTCTTGGAGTCATGCAAGTCAACCCAGGTTATAAAACTAATATGATAATTATTTTCATTCCTATGTGCTCCATAACATCCTCATTAGCATCTTTATATGATTATGTGATGCATTTCATTCTGTGCCTTCTTTTGTGCAAACTATTCACCCTATGGGTACTGTAATACTTACTGTACTACACTTTTATTGCAATTTATATAAAATCTTTATATATTTCTCTTCCCACCCCAGATTCATGCTCAAATCATGATTCATATCATGCTTGACCTCTAGGGAGAAAAGACAAGTAACTCATGAAGACTCCCTGATACTTTGATACTTTCCCATGATTGCTGGTAATAATACTGTGACTTGTGGTACCTCACAGAGAGGTCAAGGAACAATCAAACAGCTGAGGAATCTTTTACTGTTCAAAATGAAAAGCCTGATTGGACTACTAAATGTTAATTTATACAGAATGTAACTTTCCTTCCCCTTGAAGTGATTTACTACTCAGACATTACTCTTATCATTATTCCTTGAATAAAGTGCTACAAGTGCACCTTGAAAAGACTTGTTTATTTTATCCACTCTAGACTCACACCATTAAACCTAACCGAAAAGACTGAAAAATACCCTATGAGGGATTCTTTTGACAAAGCGATGCTAGCAGTGTCTGAAAGCATTAATGTATTGTTTATAGGCTCGACAGTACCTCCATAGAGAGCCGCTGTGACAACTGATAAAAGTAAGACCTGAGAGAACAAGGAGGTGACGACATTTCAAAACCAGCATGAAAGAAATCCACAGCACTATTCTTCACAGTGTAGACTACAATACTTAAAACAATGTACTTTTCTGGAAAGGACACACATGTATATTTAAAGGTGTAACTTGACAGATTTTGAACAAAAAGATGGCAGGAGTGGTGAGGATTTTCAAATCACTGGTTTTAGATCAGAAAAAGTCTTATTTAGACTCCTTAAAATCAGTGCACATTTCTTGCACATTTGTGAATATAGATAAGGTCCATTTGGACACTGCTGTACAACTAATGTGTATTTTCAGTCTGGTTTCCACGGTTTGAGCTAGGCCTCTTATCTCTTATTACAGGAAACCTTAATAGCGCTGCCTCCCTTGCTGTTGCTGTGCTATGCCTGCCATTCTTTTTTTTGCACAGCGCATAAGGAGTTTACAGTGATGATGGTGGTAGATTTATTGCCTCTTTTCATTCCTCTATTTTGGGCCTCCTCATTTCCTCTGTCCTCCTTCCTGTGACCTGCAAATTTCATGTGTTCATTTGGTATTCGTAAGTTATATTAGATTTAAGATGTGTAATCAAACTTTCTGTTTAGCTCTAATGACACTTCACCTTGATATTACTTATGTTTTTATCATTGAAAATAGGCTACATCTCCTTCAACTGCTGTAATCATGACATATGTATAAGTGCAAACAGCTACTAGCATCACATTACTTTATCAACTAGAACATTCTCTTGCTTTCAGCATTAATTTGCTGTATTTCATGTCGTCATATAGCAGTCAGTTGCCCATTAGGCTATGTAGCCTGCAAATATCATTCCAAACACATAGTCCTGTCATGACATGTGCAATTAAGGCTGCAGGCCATATTTTAGATCAGTTTCACTTTGCCATTTCTTACAGGGACTGATGATGAAATGCTCACCCTTAACCAGGCCGAGGGCTGAAAATTATCACCTTTACAGGCACATGCCACATGGTCAGAAAAGCCTCAGAGATGTCTTAATGTTGACAGATGCTAATGCCACTGCCACAGGGCACTCATACTATAGCTGTCTTCATTTAGTTCTCTGAGTTCACAATTTACTTCATCTAGTTTATTTCTCTGTCTGTTGCCACATCCATTAATTTTTGGTGTTATGGAAATGGGAGGGGATCAGATAGATAGATAGATAGATAGATAGATAGATAGATAGATAGATAGATAGATAGATAGATAGATAGATAGATAGATAGATAGATAGATAGATAGATAGATAGGTCGAATATATATCACTCAATTATTTTGTGAAATGCCTGTTGCCTTGACTGCTCTCTCCTCATGTCTCTTTCTTGCCTCCTCTGCTCATATTTCGGGTGGGAAGGACTTGTGAGGAGAGAGGGCGAGGAAAGGAATCGAGGATATAATGCTAAAAGACTGAGGCTAAAGCTACATGCCCCAGGCATAACATCAGCATCCACACCAGTTGTTGATCCATGTCATGTATACAAGGGAGCAGCATTGTTTGTGTATTTCAGTGTAGAGTGAATTTGCCCTGTAGCATGGTAATAATAGAATTAAAATAATAAAATATAGTTAAAATGCAAAAATTCTAGGTATTGTATTTTCAAACATTTGCCTCATATTTACATGAGAAGGATTTGAGAGTATGAAGAATAAGCCATGAATTTGGTGAATGTCCGCATGTTGCATGTGCATGTTCGGCTACAGCTGCTGTAGTGTGAACTTCCCCAAAACAAAGAGCAGGACTGAGCTGTTGTTATTACTCCAAATTCTGATACAGTTGCATCTTAATTCATAGTCTGACATATCCTCAAACAGATCAGATAGAATTTTACCCTCTTGAATACCATGACAGCAACAATGATGGTAAAAAAAAAAAAAAAAAAGAAAGAAATACCATTGAAATATATGATCCATCTCCACTGGCCGCCACTCAATGTTCGCACACCTTGAAAATAACAAAGTACTGTTTGCTGTTGTCAGCTCAGCATTCAACACAGTCTCCCCCATGAAACTGATTGGCAAACTTAGCACTCTGGTCTTGAGAACCTAGCTCTGCAATAGATAATGGACTTCCTAACAGATAGACC
This sequence comes from Chaetodon trifasciatus, assembly GCA_037975065.1. NCBI lineage: Eukaryota > Metazoa > Chordata > Actinopteri > Chaetodontiformes > Chaetodontidae > Chaetodon > Chaetodon trifasciatus. Next base: position 4,453,279 of record JBBMOE010000026.1, on the reverse strand, counting down.
ACAGACAGTTCAGGCAGTCACACCTTTTCCACTGTAGTGGTGAACACTGGAGCCCACCAGGGCTGTGTGTTCAGCCCCGCATTGTTCACACTACACACCCATGATCGCTATCCCCACGTGGAGAGAACTCTGTTGTGAAGCTGGGCATGACACCACCATCAGCCGAATTTTAAACAGTGGTGGGAATGCATACTGGGAGGAACTCAACAATCCTGCAGGGTGGTGCACACAAAACATTCTTATGCTGAACCTCAACACCAAGGAGCTGATCATTGATTTCAGGAAAGAAGAGGCAAACCCCTGTGTACTTGAGCTGAGATGGAGCAGGTGAACAGTTTCAGGTTCGTGGGAATCTGCAACATGGAAAACATGTCATGGTCATCAAACATCTCAATACTATTTCTCTAGGGAACTGAAGAAAGGAAAAAATTCCAATACAGAGTTTTTGCAAACACTTACAGACAAGCAACATTACAAACTGGCATGGGATGTGCACGGCCCAGGACAGCAGGGTTCAGCAGTGGGGCATTAAAACCAACCAGAACATCACTGGTACCATCTACCAAGCATCAGAGATATCAGTGAGGTGAGAGTTCAGACGATATTAAAAGACAATACCAGCCACAGCCACAGCCTGTTCACCCTGCTGCCATCTGCCGATCGATACAGAAGTATCCACTGCTGTACCACCAGACTACAGAGCAGCTTCTCCTCAACTCATTCTCTGCACTCCACCATAAATAAATGACATGGAACTTTACACTGACATACTACACATACTATACTGTATACAGATGCATAGACTGAACTGTATTTTATTTTATCTCTATTTGTTTCTGACTAATTTTAATTTTAATATTTGTGCATATGTTGAGTGGTTTTAGCATGAAGGAGCTATAACTTACATTTCGTTGCAATTATAAAATGACAATAATAGTACATATTAATACATTGATGTGAATCATATGGCGTTGGTGAAAAGTGACACACACTGCACAGGCAGGCAGCCACAGACTTAAACACATACGCGATGAAAGCACAGAAGACAGAGAGAGTAAATGAGAGGCTGAAAAGGGAGACTGAGCAGAGGACAGAGGCAGGGGAAGAAGGATAAAACAAAAAGAATGAATAAAGAAACTGAAAATCCTTGAGAGAGTTGGAGGTTAATGTGGTGAGTTCATGTGAAATAAACACCCAGACAGTCATACACTTTTATCGCTCCAGGAAAAACAAAACGAGTGCGAAGCAGAGAAAGGAGCTGCGCTGTCAAGCTTAGTTCCACCTCAGTTGGATTGTCATTGATTTTTTTTGTCTTCTTCAGTCTCTCCTCTGTCTATCTTTCTCTCTTTCTCCTTGTCTTTAGAGGTGCTGGATGTAATTGGATTCCCTCACAGTAAAACTGTGGGTTTAAAACTGGTAGTGGAAAAGGGAGTGGACAGTGAAGTTCGACAGCCAGGATCGACAGTCAGTCATGGTTGTAAAATCAGATGAAGAAATGAATAGTTACAGACTCTGTCCTGCCACTGAACATTTGCAGCTAACTATCTCTAACTGTGGCTAACAGGTACAGTATATCTAGGTTAAGGCATATGTTCATTTTCTACATATGTGTGTAGATACTGATAAACTTGAGTCTGTTTTTCTTCTCACTTCTGATTTAGACAGCAATCACAGATGTTCCAAAATTCTGATACATAATCTGTAGCTGTGCGTGTGTGAAATAAATACACACACACACACACACACACACACACACACACACACACACATATATATATATAGGGTACGTTTGTATTAACTTTGAGTTCTGTTTCTGTGAACCTGAGGAATGAATGTAAGTCCCATCACTCTCCTTTTAGCTCTGGTTTTGTCTCTACGAAACTCTGAGGGAAAAATCTGACTATTTAGCTGCTAAATGCTCCACTACCTTCGCCAGCTACTTGCTAACTTTATCTCTGTGCTATTTGTTTTTTAAAAGCTTTTTTCCACCAGAAACAGCTGCCTGTTGCTGCTGGAAACAGGGCTGATGAGAGTGGTGAGATTTAGCCCAAACAGTAAAGTTGCTGGCCATAAAATCAAAGCAATGAACTGAAAGATGCTAAAAATCTCCACAGAGGGTAATTTTAGAGTCGGGTGATTATCTCTTCTGAGTTTGTCACTATGAGCAAAGGCTTTCACATGCAAGTGATCATGTGATCCATAGTTAATATAGAAATACTGATTAAAGCCACTTTAAGCAAATGTTTTGCTGAAGATCGAGGGATAAAGCAGGACCATCATGTCATGCTTTACAGAAGAACAGTGTATTTACAATTAATCAGGTTGTGACAAACTAAATGCTACACAGTGAACCTTGAACTATTGCCATCCCCGGGGGTAAATAGGATCCTGATGGCCACTTTGCCCCATTGACAATCTAAACTTGATGCGCAGATTTATCCTTTAAAATCTAATGCTATTTCACTTATAGTTGTCTCACAATCCATTCTTGTGCACAGCCATAATACTTTCCCAAGTGTAGGTATTTCTCTTTTAGATATTTTTCTATCAACATAACAAACTTAGATGAATCTGGAGCCCTCACACAGGCATGTTCTCTCTGAGTTCTACTTTTAAATGTACTAAACCAGAATATTAAATTGTAACATCACAAACAATGAAGCAGACCTGACATTCAAAATGTAAAGGTACCCCCTAACAGAACATGCTAGTGAAGACACCAGCATGCATGCTGAAACAAAGACTTCAAAATTCAGTGGAGAGTTACCCTGGGTGGTTATGATTAATTAGACATGTAGCCTAAGGCAAAGCACAACAAGAATAACTGGCAGATTTCATCATATTCTGTCATCAGTATTCAAGGACACACATGCTCAGTTTGACAGACAAAAGAGAAAGGCAGATTGCAGAGAGCCAGTAGCCAAAGCTTTATGGGCGAGTGTGTAGAAAGTGTAGGTGGCTTCAGTGGGGTCAAGTACAAATAAAGCAAAAGCAAAGAGTTCAAATGTTTTCATTTTCTCATGAGGTGAGTGGGGGGAAGCTTAAAGCCTTTGCATGGTCTTGTGACAGTTTGTTGGTCATGTTTAGACAGAATTTAGATTGTGTGTGGATTGACAGAGAATGGAAAAATGCCTGGGCAGACATTAACAGAAAACAGTGGATTTATATATTGTTTGTATGATTTGGAAAAAAAAAGAAAAGGTTCTATCTCCACACTTTTTCCACACATTCACTGTGCCGTTCAAAGGCTACCAGTATCTTTGAGGGTGGAGTGTTTTCTTGCTTGTAACTCAATGCATGAGTTGACACTGTGAATCATTCAACTCACTTTAACTGTCGATATGATACTTTGACCATTTCATTTGTTTTTATTGGCTCTCTTGTCTGACATTATGCTTTAAAAAAAATAATATTTTTTAAGGCTTATAGTATGGTGAGACAGCAAATAGTCAACATCAGAGGCAGTAAAACAGGCAAATAACTCCAACACTGAGCAGGCAAGAATTCAAAAATCCAAAAACAGTCCAGGAAAAAGAAAGCGCAGGTCCAATAGTGGGAAAACACTAGAAAGGACAGCAAGGCTGGACACACAAGGTACTGAGATGAACTTGCAAGAAGTGAAGAGAAAAACAAATACTGGGGCGGGATGGCTAATGAAGGACAGGTGAAACTAATAAATACTCGCAGGAAAACTAATAAATACTTGCAGGAAAACACAAAAAGACAGAAACATGTCACATGAGGAGAGCAACCTTCAAAATAAAACAGGAAACAGACTAATCAACCTCTGAACCATAACAATTCTATTACCTTCCTTGTGTGCTCCAGCAGCACTACACCTGTGATGAAACCTCACCTGAGATTGTAGCACATTGTAAATGATGTCTGTAAATTGTCAGAAGGAAGAAGAAGAATTTTCTTATTAGTAAGTCAGTAAGTTTAAGTTTAGAGGATGCAAATGGGAGTTTAAAAATCAGTTTTGCTATTTTGGTGTGAGAACTTGTGAAGATCCAGATAATACCTCCAATGTCATGAGATGGTCCTGAAAGCTTGTTAGAAAAATTGTTCTAATTTTTACTTCCAAATATATTGTTTTCAATTTTTTGTGTGACCTTTTCTCCCCACTTAAACAGCAGAAATTACAAGATCATATTTTGGGCAGGCCATGTTTTACTTCTGTCCTCAAATATTGACTAAACTGGTAACAGTCTACAGCAATAACATTTATGGATTTAGTTTAGGGGTAGATTTATTTTAACTGAAACTAGATGCAGGCAATATGTGAAGTTGAACCATCAAAAGAACCAGAGTCTGCAGTTCAGATTTGAATCCAAATACTACATAAAGAGAGTTTCTTCTTCTGAATCAAGTGAGTTTTACCCTCCCTGACTTTTCCCTATGACCGACACTCTCTCTCTCTCCACTTTCCTCTCTTTTACTTGCCAGTATTTTCTCATCATCCCATTCTTCTTCATCTCTAATTCCCCCGAAATTTCTTCATTTATCCCTCATTGTCTCTTATTCGGCTTTTCTCCCTCAGTCTCCTCTTCTGTGGCATTGGTATTACTGCAGCAGGATCTGGGGGAGTTAGTGGCTGATTAGGTAGCAGAAACAAGTAAAGTCTGGTTAATGGTCTCTATTTTTCTCAATACAAACTTCCTCTGAAGGCCTGAAACATTCACACACACACACACACACACACACACACACACACACACACACACACACACACACACAAACTTGTACTTGTATCTTTGTGAAGACCCTCATTGACATAATGTGTTCCCTAGTCCCTTTTCCTAGCCTTCACAATCACTACACAATGCCAAACCCCAGCTCTTACTGTAAGCCTAAACTGGACCTAATTCTAACCTAAGACTTAAAGTTTGAGACCTAAACCAGGTCTTAACCTTCAAACAGCTCTTTGAAGTTGTGAGGACCGGCCAAAGGGCACTCACTTTCTGAAATTATCCAGTTTGTGCAAGGTTCTTGTTTGGCAATATGGTCAGGTTTCTAATATTATAGGAAAGGATGTTCTTTGGAAAAAGATCATGGCAGTCATTGTATTCACACATCAAAAACATAACAAAGATAGGTTTTTACCATCTTAAGAACATAGCCAGAGTCCGCCCGCTTCTCTCTCAGGCCAGCACGGAGGTGCTGATGCATGCTTTTACCTCATGTCGCTTAGATTACTGCAATGCCCTGCTCTCTGGTCTTCCCAAAAAGAGTATCTCCAACCTTCAGTTACTTCAGAATTCAGCCGCACGAGTGCTGATGAGGACCAGAGGGCGGGACCACATTACACCAGTTTTAGAATCGCTGCATTGGCTCCCCGTGCGTTTCAGGATAGATTTTAAGGTTCTTTTATGAGTTTTTAAGTGTCTTAACGGTCTCTATCTGACCTACTTTTACCCTATCAGCCCTCGCGGACACTGAGGTCCTTCGGCACTGGCCTCTTAACCATACCAAAAGTAAGAACTAAAACACACGGGGAGGCGGCTTTTAGTCATTATGGCCCCCGATTGTGGAACAGCCTGCCGGAGAACCTCAGGGCCGCAGAGACTGTTGATGTTTTTAAAAAGAGGCTCAAGACCCACCTTTTTAATCAGGCTTTCAATTGATTTGTTTGACTCATCTCATTCCTTTAATCAGGCTTCTTATCATTTTTATTCTTTATTCGTATCTTATTTTAGCTGCATCATGTTTTAACGACATGTTTAATTATTATTTATATCATTTATCCATTTTATCTTATTTTATTTTATTTTGTTTTATTTTATTTTATTTTATTCTATTTTATTCTATTTTATTCTATTTTATTTTATTTTATGCCTTAGTCCCTTGGTTTTTAGCTCCAGTGTTTCCTCATGGGGGCCCCTGTTTTCTTCATGGGGGCCCTTGGTTTTTAGCATTTCCTCATGGGGGCCCCCCACACTGGGAGCTGCTTTTGGTCTACTGACGGGTGCGCTGTCGAGGGGACGGCTGTGGCCTAGACGGCTGGAGGCCTCTGCACCTTGGTGCGGGGCCTCCTGTGTGCCTGGGTCGGGGTGTCTCGGGCGGCGCTCCCTAGTCATGGACCGGGGGCCCTTTCAGTGTGGATGGCCCCCAAAGGTTGCTTATTCCTTGCCTTGCCTGTATGGGTGTGTGCGGGTGTGTGTCCTCGTGTGTGCATGTCTGTGAGTGTGTGTTTTTATATGTTCCGGTATGTTTTTATGGGGGCGGGAGGGCTGGGTTTTCCTCTTTGTTGTTTTTAGCCTCTGTGAGGCACATTGTGTTGCTTTTAAGTATGAAAAGTGCCATATAAATAAAGTTTGATTTGATTTGATTTGATATTCTCTGTTGCAATGATTGCCAGGTAAACAGCCAAAATATGGCATTCAGGTTGAAAAGTAATCCAACATGATTGTATGCTTGCTTAATAGAGAATGTGGTGGTTCCATTCAAATGAGATGTTATGACTGTTGGAACAGTGTTCAGGAAGTCGGGCACTGATGCTGGATGATAAGGTCTGGCTTGCTGTTGTGATTCCAGTTCATCCTAGAGGTAATAGATGGGGTTGAGGTGAGGTCTCTGCATGTGCAGACCACTGAAGCAGGAAAACCATTTCATTATGAAGGTGGGTTTGAGCACGGTGACATTGTCATGTTGAAACATGAAACTGTTCCACAAGGTTGGAAGCACCCTATTATCCAAAAGACTATTATATGCTATGGCATTACAATTTCCTTTCATTTGAACTAAGGGATCTAACACAAATTTTAACTACCCTGGCAGGTTTGGTAGATCTCACCTGTGAAAATTCTGTGGGCACAGGAAGTGATGAGTTGGTGGCAGCAAAACTGTTTGATTGACATAGTCTCTTTGAAGTACAGTAAAAAACCCTAAACACAACCATGTCCAGCAACTAATCCCTTGACAGATCTTTCTGTTTTTGTGAGGGCATTAGGTAAAAGAACATGCTCACACACACACACACACACACACACACACACACACACACACACACACACACACACACACTGAATTGCATGCCAGTTCCTGATACAGTCCATCTCTGTGGCAGTTATTTGATTACACCCTGGGGCACCATAGGAGTGAGAGACAATCTGACAGAGAGAGAGAGAGAGAGAGAGAGAGAGAGAGAGAGAGAGAGGAAAACCTGAGACGAATTTGAATCTGACAGTGAGAGAGCACAAGATGGAGAGACTTGGAGCGGGAGGTAGAAGGGCTGAGATAAAGAATAGGAGTGACAGTGTCTGGATCAATATTGTGTTGAGATATTCATTTGGACTCTGCTGGGGTTCCCGAAGTAAGCACACACTCCCTGTTTCACTCTTTCTGTTCCTCTAGCTTGCTCTCTTTGTATCCACATCTTATCCCCTCAGTCTCTGTTTCCTGTCTGCCTAGATAGTTCACCACTGGGTGTCACTGAGGAAACAAAAGAGACAACTGCAACCTCACTCTGCTACTGAGAGCCTCTGGATGGCTGGAGTCATTGAGTAGCAGATCAGAGCTGGGGTCCATTCACTATTTAATGAAGACAATGTTGTAAAATGAAGGCCACACAATTAGCAAGCTAGTGTGTGGTTCAATCTTTATTTGGAGTTGAATGGGTAATAAATAACTTGACCCCATCAGTGATAACGATATACTTGTGAAATGTCACTATTCAATTGTACATTGTATATCTGCAAATCCATGCAGCATTACTGCATCATAGGGGGACTTCTACCGCAGCGAGGTGCAGTGTCAAGGGTCTAGCTGATTAAAGAACATATGAATAAAGGCAGAGCAGAAACTCTGCAAAAATTAACCCAAACTGTTTGCACCTCCCACAAACAGGTATTTACAAAAATATATAAGACCAGCTCTTCTGAATTCTGATATATCATTATGGATGACTTACAGTACGGCATAGCACCGTTGTTCAGTTACTTGGGAAGATGCCTGCATGTAGTTACATCATTAATGTAAGTTGTAATGTCACAAGTGCAACCCTGGATTTTGTGCCATTGTTGTTTCACTTTGAAATTCATCTCAGTTCTTTGCCACACATGAAAAGTCGAGATTTTCAAACTAGCCTCTGCAAACAGTGTCCACCTCATAGTGACTGAAGTCATACTTTTCTTAAAATATCTTATACTATACTAAATACTTGCTTAAAATATCACAGCAACAAAGATTGAGTTAACTAGTTCCTTCATTAAATACGTGACTACAGTCAGGTGGTCAGAATCAGATACCTGGTTGAAAGTGAAATGCTGTGAACATCCCTGTATTATATCAATGAAAACACAAAAGGCCATATCAATTCAGCACTTAGTATTACTTGAGGGATATGTACTCATCACGTACAGATTATGATTCAGTCGTGATTGTGAGAGAGGCTATTGGCAAGAGAGCCAATTGGTAGCAGAGGGTGATTCTGAAAATGGATGGCAGAGATAGTATAAATACAGTCATTGGTGGAACATGTTTCTGTGCCTCTTGGGGGAACTTACGCTTGGCAGATATGCTGCCTTTCCCTCTGTGTGAGCCACTAAAATCTGTGTAGCATATTTTACAAAAAGCACGATTTTGACAACGTTGCTCTTCATTAAGTACTTGCACAAACTTTTACCTTTTTGGCAGATATTCCATCCCCCTTACATTCATCCATCTTCTTCTTTTCCTTCCTCATCAAATAAGACATACAGTTATGCTTCCTGTTAGAAAGTATTTAAACTGGAGGACAGCGGCAGAAAAAGGTAACATATGGGAGAATCCTGAGAAAAATGGGAGGCTTTACAGGTCTGCGCCTAACCCTGCTTTAGGAGAAATAAGGAACAAAAGAATAAATCAATCTTCAACAAATTATCCTGTCCAGTTGGAGAGTAACAGTAGTAACACAAGACAAGCAGGAGTCATTTTGCTATGCTCACAGTCTGAGTTTTCTTCTTAAAAATTGTCTGAAATAATCAGCACTTGAAATAACAGTACAATACGAAAGAAAAATGGATTGGCTCACAAGTAAACCTGCACAATACCAGCAATGTGTCTCAGTAATCAAATTCAAGTCTCCATATCGCTACATAAGGTTATTTAACATGCAAATATCAATAGTTTTTTTTTCCCCAATACATTTTATTGAACAGTACGCACATACAGCATATGTGTAAAAAATGGGAGGACTATTATAAGCTATTGGGTTGATAGCTATTACCTGTGCCTGTTTGCAGTCAGCTAATGAATGAACAGACATCCATCATTGGATTACTTTGATACTGAAGTAATGAAATAATCATATGTCTTTGTGCTCAAATAAGTTATGGCTCTGAGAAGGAGTGCCACCGGATACTAAGAGTTTCAAAGTACCTTAATGAGTTGTGTGTAACAGCCACTGCTGCAGCTCCAACTGTTGACTGTCCTGGTGAGTGGGAGTATTTCAGACTGTTATTGACATTTAAGCAATGTACTCACCTTCCTGACTAGTATAAGTTGTGATATACATAGAGAAGTAGGCATATGAGTAAGAGCATTTCAAGTGCAATTCAGTTGCTTAGTGTTTTACTGGGCTTACATGCCAAAGCAGAAAAAGAACCAGAGAATGCTCAACACATTGTTGGCATGGGGCAGACAGGTGTCTGCTGTCTCTGGCATTTCTCTTTCCACCTCAGCACCCATCCTTTCAACATCCACACAGTTAAAATACAAAGAACAACACAATGGTTTTTGTGTTTATCTTCAAGGCTGGTTAGACTTCGAGACTCAAGAGGACAATAGGATGGGGAGTATTTTCTTGTTCAAAGTACCCACCTTTCCTTTGAGAATAAAAGGTGGCCAGGGTCTGGAACCAACATGTTAAACTGCAGGTCTTGAAAGACCCAGTTTGTTCTATGTGATTGCCCCCCAAAACCAATACATCTTCCCTGATGACATGTAGAGTTGTAGCATGCATTAAAGGTTTCCAGACCACACCCAGAGCATACCATTTTGGTTGTGCAGTAGAAACTGGTATTCATCATACCAGACAAGCTTTAACCAATGAGCATCTGTCCACTGGAGTGTTATTTATTTATCTATTTGTGCTACACCATACACCCAAGTGTATGTTCAGCAATAGCTTGTTGTGGAAGAGTTCAGCTCATCAGTTCTATAGTGGAGTAGTGATACAGTATTTGTGAAGCCCTTAACCCGAGATTTCTAAGATTCATCTATTCATGGCCATCACTCACAAAGCACTGTTCTGATGAGCTGTTTTGTGCCTGAGTCTATCCATTGTACACCTTTGAGACCGCTCCCTTTGAAATGGCCGGTGGTTCTACAGTCATGGTGATGCTCAATCCTGCACTCCAGAAAACCCACAATCATGCCTTTTTCATGGTCTGTTAGCTCAAGTTTGAGGACCACTCAAAGTAATCCATTCACATGCAAAGCAAGTGTGAAAATGGAGTTGCTGTTGAATGCTGCTGTTTATGTAGAGACTTTTGCAGATGGAAAAGGAGAGCCCACTTCATCTACAGAGGCAGAGTTTGTGTCTGGCATATGTCTGTGGGTTAATCCTCTGTTGATGCAGTTTGTCTGTGTTTGGCTTATGTCATCTTGATGTCTGTGACTGCTGCGACATCTTCAAAACTTCTGAAGTATTTTGATCATTTCTTGCTGCAATCTGGACACATTCCATATGATTTACCATCTTTGGACCTCACCTGTCTCATTTTGCTTTGTCTATTCATAAGGTCATTACAGCTTTCCTCTAACTGTGTGGATACCCTGCCCAAAGACCTGAAAAATATTGCTTTCTTACTGTAATCAAATCAAGACTATATATATGGTTCAACTTTTAATGTGTCTAAGGACGACGTGGTTGAGTACAGGGTTGCTTACAAATAGAACCATTTCTTATATACAGGCCTTGACTTGTTGATGAATCCATGATCATTTGAAATGAATCACCTGGCCTACCCAGAGATAATGCAACTTCAAAAAAATATCTCTTCTTTGTCTAAAATATTAAACATAACTGAGCTCATTTTAACATCAATGGCAGATTTGGACCTCTTACTCCTGAGAAATAGCCGTCCTCATGTCTCAACCCTGATCCCAATTTAAGGCCTCAAAACTTGGATGACACCACTGGTGCCACAGTGTGAACTGCCATGTAGGTAAATTAGGTTGATCGGGTGGCATTTAGAGATTTTTTTTTTTTTTTCTTTTTCTGACAGCACGTTATAGAATAAGCTCTGTGCTAACCTTTTGAAAAGGCCTCAACTAGCAGCCCTGCAGATGGCATAGGGCTGCCACAACTGATCTGTGAAAAGGACTCTAGATAGGAAGTAAAATTGCCCAAATGTAGATGACGCATTTCAATGTCATTTACTCCTAACTGGGAACAATAGTGTTCCACGCCCTTTGAGTCTGTAATATGCAATTTGAACAATCATTCACATTAAAATGGCCCCTGCTGAGTGACATTAATCATAGGGTTCCTGATGTCCTGACAGTTAAATGGAGGACACCAGTGCAGTTGTCCAAGTTTGACGCTGTGGAATTTCTGAGAATTTCTTTATTTACTCTTGATGCCAACTGAACATATTAGAGCAGACTTACATATTTTTCTGAGATGGTCTGCTAGTTTTTTCACACCTGTGTCATGTCTAGTGCAACCACTTTTTTCTTTCCAACACCTTTGTTTATGTGTTCTGAGTTCATTGGGCTCACTTATATGCCAATGCGCTGCTTCACATGAAAGGTGCACCTAGAAATGCCCCACATAGCCACAGTCTGCTGGTTCAGACTGCTGAAAGGCTCCACTGGGGAAACCATCAGGAGTTTTACTTGAGGACATGACAGTGGTAAAATGGTTCTTGATGGAAATGTAAGATTACCAATATTTTTCGGGACTTTTTCCTCTGTTTCACAGCAGATGATAATAACTAATAGCAGTACTTTATACACCATCTAAGGTTCAGTAAGTCCTATGACAAACACTGCTTCTGCATACCCAGACCCAGACATACCCAGCATCATTGCAGTAGCAGCTGCCATAATGTTGCAGACCTGAACTTGCCTTTTAGTTGAAATTACAAATTGAGGCTGCAACTGCCCCCTCTCCTCAAATTGAAATACTGGAATTCACCTTTGTTTATTTTTTTCCTTGAGGGTATGAACACTAGAGTAGTCAGTGTACTTAGACTTTGGATCTTCAAACAATGTTGGAAACCCATTCCCCCATTCCCCTATTCCCCCATACCTTTCCAATTTTTCTGTATTTCTGAATGGGGTTGGGAGCACAGTGGATAAGGCAAACTCTGAATCCCGTCTTTTATTCTTCACACAACTACTTCAGTCACTTTCACATGTGCAGACAGGTACAACCACACAAATGTTTCTACGGAAAGATTATCTGAAAGTGTGTACTAATTTATCTCCATTAGAATGATTACCACATCTTGCCCGTTTCAGACATGGAATATGTAACATTGTTGGCTTTGTCTATTTGTTAAAGAGATGGCATATTGTCATTCAGACATAGGTGTCATTTTGATTTTAATGTTCCTAATGGCTTCATTCAGACATGATAGGACATTAATGGACTGAGCTATGATAAATGTATCTAGATTATTAAGGAAAGGAAGGAAAAATATGTTTTTATTGACTGATCTGATGTGAGAAGATCAATCTCCTCCAAACACCTTCAACACCTGAGTTTCCTAGTTTATAAAACCAATTTTGTGCAAAAGAGATGTTGATTGAGATAATAAATTCATTACCTTCATGTTAATCTGACAGCATTCAATTCAGATTTGTGCCATGTAGAAAGTGACACAGAAATGGTTCAAGTCCAATCTAGTAAGATTGACATCTTGACATGACTTTTACATAAATGTAACCATAGAGTATATTCAGAGATAAGACTGCCATGTTAAATTGCTGTCAGATTAACATAAAGGTGTGTATGTCTGCAAAGGGTTTAAGATTGCATGCTTTTCAATCTGCCTTCTAGTGTGGCTGTTTCGAAAAGCTGTAAACACATTTGGCTTCACACGACACCTACAGAAACACCAAATCTTCAAATCACCAAAGCTTGCCCACGCACAGAGCGGTCAAAAGAAGATTTTGTTCAACTGGGATGGGTCTACAAAGTCAAAATGCACCCAAAAAGGCATTTTGTCCAGTAACAGAGGAACTACATGACATAGATCTACTTACACATTCACGACTGACCAGCTTTTTGGTTCAGACAATTTTGAATTGGGTCCCAGACAGAGGAACATGGGACTGTACAAACTCATGAAAAGCTTTTCCAATTCAATTCAGTAGACAGGCTGCAAATAAAAAGGGTATTTCTGAACACTTTCTTTCACTTTCTTTTCAGGATATATATTTGAAGCAGGTGTTGCTTTGGAAGAAGATCAGTCAGTGGAAACTTGCCAAATAAACCAAATGACTACCACAGACAATGTGTTGTACAACTTATTCTCAGCACAGTACAATCTTAAAACCATAACTTTGTGCATGCTGCAAAGTTTGTTGGCTAAGTTGAAACACAATCCTGTATTTCATAGTTCCAGGTTATCACTTGATTGTCCAACCTTAACCTGAAATGAAAGATCCAGAATGGAAAGTGAGAGCCCCATTTTTCCAGTGTCTAAATGGACGATTCTTTAGCTAAAAATAGGGTGTAGTATCTGCATGTGTGTTTACAGGAGGATTATTTTAGAAAATCAGGTAATTTATTGTTGGTCATACATTAGATTAGAAAAAAATCAATAATAAAAGAATTTAGGTGCAATACAAGCATTGTGCATTGTATCCTCTTTTTTACATACTTGCTCATCGCATTACAAAAGGAAGCTTTTCTGATCTGTGCTTTCTGACATTAATTGACTCTGTATAGACAGATACATAAAACAATATACGCCAAAGCAGCTTTAGGGTCTGGAATTCAGACCTGTATGGATACTGTGAAGTGTTATGGATTGAGAATACATTTTCTAAGGTCTGTTTTCTACACTGGTGTCCTAGAAATGCTTGTGTACTGAATTTGTATGTACGGCAGTGTGGGTGCTGTGTCTTTGCATATTCCCTTCAAATGAATCCCAGCCTTACAGCATCTGCAGCGTACCAAATTAGATGCATGTTGGCCTGTCAGTCTGGGTTAGGAGTGCGTGACAAGACAACACACAGACAGCAGTGGCACTGGGGCATTTTGCATGCATTCAGTCATGTATGATCCTATTACACTCATTGTGCTAGCTGAGAGGGGAGAACACAGAGCAGTTGAAGGGCACTCAGTAAAACCTGCTCTTGCACCTTGTACCTGACTTCAGAAAACACACACACGCACATACAATTTCGCACGTCATGTATACATAATTTATGGCGACATTACATAGACTTACATTCATTTCCTTGAGAGTTACCCTAACCATAACCAAAACCACTACTTGCCTAACCCTAACCTCACCCTATGTACTTTTATCCAAACCTAACCTTAACCTCAGTCTTCATCCTAAAATTTAATGATTTACATTATGGGGACCTGTATTTTCTCCCCATAAGGAAGGCCAGTCCCCACAATGTGACTGTGTAAACAGATTTATGTCCCCATGACGTAAGGAATACATGATGCACTAAAAACACACCTAAACAAGCATGCAGACTTATACATAGAAATGCATAGAAATACATACAGCTTGAAGACACAGAGATGTAAACAAATTTGCTGACCCAGACATATGTCTTAAGACATGGATGAGAACACATGAAAACTTACAAAGAGAGTCTGCAGATATCTATGCTATATCTGCCAGCCTCCTTCCAAGTCATAAATTAGCCACAGTGTTATGAGTTTGAACTTCAAATAGCCCCATACCCTCCATCTCTCCCATTTAGAGACATTTGACATGGGAATATGGCTACATAATTTCAAACTGAATAATGAAAAAAAAAAAAAAGTGTTGTCGATTGAGCTTTATCGATGGAGCTGACTTTCACAGACAAGAGAGTTTGTAGAGGGTTTGTTTTTTTGAAGTATGCTCATTTGAGTTGAAATTATGCATTTTAACTAAACAGATATTGGAGTGATGAGTCATTTTGGAATCAATTTTAAATGTGATGGAGGCATCTCACTGACCTCAGCTATATCCCTGACCAATGCTACATAAAAAATGTCTGTAAAACTGCAAATGAAATGTGATTTCTATGCACATTTACTCATTTAAGTGTTAATTCAATTCTTTATTTAATGGCCTCATGTATCTCAGAGTTTTTTTTTTTCTACATCCCAATTCAACAAACTGTCAACCAGTTAAAAGATTTTCATTAATCTGGTCTCAGAGGAGATAGATACATCAGTTGGAGTGAATGGATAGTGTGATCGTCTAAATGTTTATTTAGAGGCTTTTTCACCCTGATGAGAAAACAAAGGAAATAAATACCAGAAAAAAGTACTAATTTACTTAAAGTAAATCTGTGAGTTGACAGGCAGCAACACAACAGAGGCAACAAATCATTTCTTCAAGATATGGCCAATTCTGCAATTAAAGCTGAGTTAAAATTGCTCCTCACAATGAACACTAGGGAGAAAGAATGGTAAAATGCACCTAAGGTGAAAAAATTAAATGTAACTCAAGCCAATATTTAAGGAGCCTTGAGGACATTTTCTATTTAATAGTAGAATATTCAATAATAAGTTTCTGTTTACATTGTCATTGAAACCCTCTGTATCCTTGAGATCTAACAAATGTATTTCCTTTGTCATTAAACTCATTGTCATTAAACTAAAAATAACAGTTATTTTGACTTATTTACGTAAATCTTTGTCAGTGGGACGTTTTCTCTACCTTTACTTTTGCAGACAGATTACTGTTTCTTTCCCTGTGTTAACAGTCAGCCAGTATAATGTAAACAGCAGTGGCAATGTGTATTGTGTCAATTGTGCCCTAGTGTATATGGCCCAGTTTGCGTGCAAGATACAAAAAACTGGGAGCCACTCTTAAAAATACTTAATTACTTTTTTAATGCTTTTGCTTGTCCAAAACTCCACGGATTGCCTTTAACAGTAGTGTATGAGCTAAAGATCCACCTGGCTTCAAAATGCGATCTACATATGAATTTCTGCAATCAAAATGCTATTGAATCGGCCAGCTGTGAATGGATCATGGCCAGGCACTAATGCAATCTGTATAGTTGTGGAAAAACTGCCTAACAAATTAAAAGGCCACCTTAATCCACTTCTTATTGCTAGCTCACGCTGCCTGTTTGCCAGCAGCACTGTTTAAGGAGATTCCTGTGAAACTGCCACAATGTGCAACACAAGGGTGCTGTGACCAATGGGGTGCATCAAGCTGGTGGTAGTACAAGCAAATTTATCAACTGACTCAGCAGCATTTGGTTCACTCAGACCATCTCTGGTACATTTGAAGTTGTTATTTTCCATTTCTTCATTGACACCTTGCAGCATCCTTTGCTGACCCACGGGTGGTTCAGTGTTTTCCAGACAGCCCCAGGGTGATCGTGGCTAGTCGTTATTCATCTGGGGTGATGCCTCTCTCCATCCATTGGGTTGTTTGGCTGCCAAGGTTGCTCCACTGGTTCTGCCATACAGTAATCATGGCATCAGTTGGGATGGTCTCCAGTACTTCACTGGTGTTCAGGAAACTGCTGCTGGAGCTGAGCCATTTCTGGGCAGCAGAGTGCTGATGGAGTGAGTGCAGGTTGTCATTGGCCTGCTTTGTGCACTCGGCTTTTGTGATGACTGCTCTGCGGATGTCAGAGGGAGTGATGCCAGACAGGGCATATGTACAGGGGTTGTTTTGACACACTATCCTGCAGGTCTTGTTGAGGATAGGGTCGAGTTAGCTCAGTTAGCAAGACTACCAAAAAGTGGTCTACAAAGGCTTTTGGCTGTTTATGACTGTCTTGAGAGTCACCTGCATTAAGGAAGTGAAAATACATACTGTATCATATATTAATCATACGTTAATACCCAGAACTGGACACTGGAAGGACCATCACTGAGCAG
Organism: Chaetodon trifasciatus; assembly: GCA_037975065.1. Lineage (NCBI taxonomy): Eukaryota > Metazoa > Chordata > Actinopteri > Chaetodontiformes > Chaetodontidae > Chaetodon > Chaetodon trifasciatus. Next base: position 4,436,268 of record JBBMOE010000026.1, on the reverse strand, counting down.
AGGAGGTGGTCTACGACACCACTTATCAGCCACTTATAATGCAGTCCTTAGATCTCTCTCCCCGGTGGCTTAACACCCATTCATGCCATGACTTATGTGACTCTAATGACTCATATGATGGGCTGATGGGTCAGTGACTTACATGTGACCTCAACAACTCCCAAGGTTTGAATGATTCTACAAGGCGATCTGGGACTATCCACCAGTCAGTTAGAACTGAAGAAACCTGTTGGATGAGAGGTAAAACATCTTCTAGTGGTACCATGACCTGCATGAATGAGCATCTTTACAGATAATTGAACAAAATCACATATACAGAACAAATTTCAAAACTACCGTGTCCTGCAAGCAACAAACAACAAGAATGGCTGAATTCATTGTGGAACAGACAGTGTGACAGTGACACATTTCCACTGTAACTACTATGGTCAGAGAAGATAAACATTATATATCTGTGATAAAAACTAATCAGTGTATATCTATGGTGCATCATGAAGTCGCTGTATAACATTAATAACACACTCTAACTGAGAATGATGCTAATTAAAACAATTAGCAATCATAGATTATATCAGCACTCATATAGCAATATACTGTACAATCATTTGAACTGAAAATATTATTAGGCTATACTTTATTCCAATAAGAACTACTAACAAACTTCTTGTACGTGCTAATGCTAATGCCTTTAGTTTGACACAGTTAGGTCTGTGTAACAAAGTGTCCTCTTCAAGCCTATAAACAAGTTGTCCACATTACTCCACACTGATTTCCCATTATTCCTGCTTTCAGCAGATTTAGAGTTATTTTTTATGCTAATTCAAACACATTTACTTATGTGATGTTTTTAATTGTTTAATTAATATAATAGTTATTTTTGCACATTTGCTGCGAATAGTAAGGGCCAGCAGAGTGACATTCCACCAGAATGAGACATCTATTTTCAAGTTCCAAGTCCCAACGACCACAACAACCGGAGCAGGAGCTTGATCCACATTGTTGGACCTGTTCCCAGTGCACGTTGGACTCCGGCAGGGCTGCCCTTTGTCACCGGTTCTGTTCATCATTTTTATGGACAGAATTTCTAGGCGCAGCCAGGGGCCGGAGGGGGTTCGGTTCGGGAGCCGGCAGATTTCGTCTCTGCTTTTTGCGGATGATGTTGTCTTGTTGGCTCCCTCGAGCCAGGACCTTCAGCATGCACTGGGGCGGTTCGCAGCCGAGTGTGAAGCAGCTGGCATGAGAGTCAGCACCTCCAAGTCCAAGGCCATGGTTCTCGACCGGAAAAAGGTGGCTTGCTCCCTCCAGGTTGGGGGAGAGTTCCTGCCTCAAGTGGAGGAGTTTAAGTATCTTGGGATCTTGTTCACGAGTGAGGGAAGGATGGAGCATGAGATTGACAGGCGGATCGGTGCAGCAGCAACAGTAATGCGGTCGCTGTACCGGTCTGTCGTGGTAAAGGAGGAGCTGAGCCGAAAGGCGAAGCTCTCGATTTACCGGTCAATCTACGTTCCTACCCTCACCTATGGTCATGAACTTTGGGTCATGACCGAAAGAACAAGGTCCCGGATACAAGCTGCTGAAATGAGTTTCCTCTGCAGGGTAGCAGGGCGCTCCCTTAGAGATAGGGTGAGGAGCTCTGTCACCCGGGAGGAGCTCAGAGTAGAGTCGCTGCTCCTCCACATCGAGAGGAGTCAGCTGAGGTGGCTCGGGCATCTCTATCGGATGCCCCCTGGACGCCTCCCAAGGGAGGTGTTCCAGGCATGTCCCACCGGGAGGAGGCCCCGAGGAAGACCCAGGACCCGTTGGAGCGACTATGTCGCTCGGCTGGCCTGGGAAAGTCTTGGGATCCCCCCGGAAAAGCTGGGGGAAGTGTCCAGGGAGAGGGAAGTTTGGGCGTCCCTGCTCAGGCTGCTCCCCCCGTGACCCGGCCCCGGATGAAGCAGGAGATAATGGATGGATGGAAGTCCCAACGACTGGCTTTGTGCTGTCTTCAAATCAGCCTCACACAGATTCACCGTGTGCTCTGGATGGGCCACCAAATACCACACAGACAGGCAAAATGAATTTGCAGATAAGGAAAATACCAAACTGCATTGAAAATGGAGCCCTCAAAAGAAATTAAGTAATCAGGACTGTACAACTCTACCTGTAGACCTACAAGAACAACCACAAGTAAAGCTATTACTGTTTATTCCTCGTCAAGATGGCACCACATGAGTGGCATCCTGTTGAAGCAGCTTTTGTTCACTATTGACTGTTCACCTGAATACTAACCAAGACAGGCAACCAAGTCCAGTTGCTCTAGCACCAAACCTCCATGGAACTTCTACTCAATCTTCCTGTTCTTATTATTCTATATAGTCTTAATTTTATTCTACTTAGTCTTCTTCTTTGTTGTCTTATTATTGTCCTAATCATTTGCATTTTCTACAGTCTCTGCCATCTAAAATTCCTGCTCCCATTCAGAGGGTCTCCGCTGTAAGCCAGCTGGGATCCAGTTTCCAGCCATTTTCCAGCTGCTGGGAATCTCTCTTCCTCCTCCTGTTGCCTAACAAGGCATGTCTAGAATCCACAGTAAACACGCCCATTCAAGCACCATTCATTCAACTGCATGGTATCACCAGGAGATAACACAGTCACTCACAAAAACACAGTCACAGCACGTGATGGCCCATAAAACACTGAAGTCATGTTTCTTTGTTTACACACTGGTTTGTGCAATATCTTTCCCAATGTTTGTTTCCCAAAACTAAATCAACATGATTCTGGATTCTTGCAGCCATGAGAGCATGAAAGCTATTTTGTTGCTTTTCCCAAACATGTAGAGAGCACATTTAAACATATATAGGTCTATCACTTATACAGCTATTGATTTGTGTGTAATGTGCAAAACAATTGTGGATTTAACTGGGACCACCAGTGCTGATCACTGGTTGTTTATGAGCTAAAAACAAAACATTATTGTCAATTACACTTGATTAGATTACAATTGATGACACTTTAATGGCCGCATGTTGAAAGTGGAACACTGGCACATTAAGTATGGAGTGGGTTGATCAAAACAGAAGAGGAAATAAATTAGGATGAAGCTCATGGCATTTTCAGATGCACAGAATAGATTCAATATTCAGTTTCAAGTCTTAGACATGCAGTACAACAGTAAGTGATTTCCATCCTAAAAAGAATGGCAAACAGCAGCTATACCAGAGGCAGCAAGGCGTCCCGAGACTGAGAGTCAATGTACTATATGGAAAAAGATGGATCCACTGTGAATAGTGACCTTGGAGTTATAAGGTTCTATCTGGGCAAAACACAGTTTCGAGATACTGAGAAATCCCAGATTTGACAGTCAGAACCTTATTATTTTCCCGCTCACAAAATGTGTCAGTAAAATGAAACATGAAATGAGGGATTTCTCTAAAGAGCACACAAAAAATACAGTATGAAAATGAAATTGCCCTCTTTCGTCTCCATCATCTCCTCCACAGACTCCAGAGGGTCTGGGAGTTTGCCACGGGACAAATTTTGTCAACGTCTGTTCCTGAGGAGGTAATTGATACCGATACTAAACCCTCTAATCCAGTTGATTGGACTGAACATCTGTTGAGGGTGTGTATGAGTGTGTGTGTGAGGGTGCTGCAGAGGCAGGACAAAGAGAGAGATGGAGAGATGTGTTCACTTTTTAGTAAGTGGTGTGGGTGATATACAAAGAGGGTATGATAGAGAAGAGGACATCAGTGAGGGAGGAGTGATGAAGATTAATAACTAAGACATGCAGTAGAGGGTAAATCAGTTTACCTACTTTTTTTTTTATAGGATTTACTTGCCTTACTAGGCTGACATTAATCTGTATTATATTGAATTCATAGTATATATCATAGCATTGGATATTATAGGAAGATACTGTATTTTAATAATAAGTGGACAGGCCTTTGAAAATTTGATTGATTTTTATTTAAATGTGCGACTGTGACAGCTTAGGTCATAGTTTACTGGAAAGAACAAATGCTACCTACATGATTAGGGAACAGGCCTGAAGACCAGACACTGAGGATTAAAAGACAAAGGACTGGATGCTAGGGGAAAGGATTGAAGACCACGAGTAAGAGACAGACTATGGCATTGTGGAAGAAGAGAGAATGAGCTACCTTAAATGTGCATCTGGAAATGGGGTCCCATGCCATCTTGTATTAACATACAATCTGTATATTTGGATATGTTATTTGGATACTGACATCTGATCATTTGGCTTTTGCATTTACATGTGGTATTTTGTTAAAAATTAAGAGCATTTGGCTAAAGTGCTAATTTGGTTTGTTGACAACTCATCAGATTGTCTAACAACTTACATGTCCTAGCCTGATGGAGCTCTTTGATGTCATCGTGTTCTCAGATCTCAGAAATCTCATCTTAATTGATAGAAACAGTGGCTACAAATATGAAAAGAAAATTCACCTTTTAATGAACCACAATGACCCTTTAAGGAAATATGAATGGCAACCCTAAGATTAGCACAAAGTTTTGAATCCCTGTAACTGCAGTATGTGGGTGGAGATGCACAATATGACTAAGTGGATCAATGGAGATTTGGTAGGAGAAAAGATTTAACTTGGCTTGAACTTTTCTGAGCTTTCGACTTATCACTTTTTATGATAAGCATTTTGTGAATCAAAGCTGTATTGGATTTCAGATAAGGCAAATCCAGTTGTCAGCTGAGCTGATAAGTAACTGTACATTGTAAGTTTAGGCTTAAAGCAGACTGTTCTCAAAGTATAGTGGGCATGATGAAACAACTGGCAACTGTTTTTTTTTTTTTTTTTTTTTTTTAACCACAGTCAGTCACACATGCTCACAGATGAGGCTGATTCAGTGCAAAACTTTGTTCAGCAGGGCTTTGACGTGCATCAGGCTGACAGGAGGAACAAGTGACAGCTACGTCTCCAACAGTGACGTTTCACAGAGGAATGATTTGATTTCTGTGTGGAGTGTCAAACTATCAAACACTGGGGTGGAGAGGTGTTTGATAAGGGTTGGTGTTTTTGTGGGTAATTTCAGTACAGTTTAGTCGAAGTAGTGGTATTTTTTGTACTGTTAGAGTATGCAGCATTTTCTCTATGTTTTAGTGGTCAGAGTGGAAGATGCTGAGCCATTTCAAGACAAATGATGCACAAGGAGATGTGTTGTTGCTCATTACTGATGCAGACACTCTTTGATCAATCAGCAACAAGCACCATCAAGTTCACTGACTGACGCAAATTTGTTTAGGAACAATAAAGCAACGAAAATGTAAAAATCTGCAAGCTCTTGATCAAACCATCTGTCTCAAGACTGGTCCAAGTCTGGGGGTTCATATTGTTATTAGACATAGGTGACACTGACCCACACAAGCACACATGCTCAACCAAAGAGTGGAGGCTAAAAAGCAACAGGTAAAGTTTACAGTCAGACATACAGCAATGCCATGCTGCTAATGTTGAGCTGCAGGTGTTTCAACTGGAACACAGGGAGGAAAGAAATTGTGCCATGGTTTTAACCTGCCGTAAGAGACAAATCCACTGTATGCTGAAGCGTGGACATTGACTCCCACATGCAAACACATCCAGGCTTTTCAATGCTGACACTGACTCCCACAGTTCTAATGAAATGCAGTGACACATTACACAGTAAGGAAAGTGGCAAACACGAGAACAAAGTTTGTTTATACACATTATTTTAAAAAGTGCATGGGTATGCAGACATCAGACCAATAGATATTTGATCCAAATTTCACGCTATCTTCCTCAACTTCAGATCTACCCTCAACTTGAAATAACCCTTGACTGAGTCAAACATCAGCTTTAAAGATAACTTTTTCATGTTCCAATCTCCAGCTGCATGTGGTGACTCAGAGGCCATTTAAGGGACTGGAAGATAAATAATCTCTTTCATAAACAAACTGCTGTGTCATGAAAAGATTGGTCACAGTTTTCTGGACAATCAGTATTTGGAGTGCTAAATAAAATGCTAGACATACAGAAAGGGATGATCTTCCACCCCAGTAACGTTAACTGGACCAAACAGCTCATCCACCAATAAATCACTACTGCTGAGTCAGCTACTGTGAGACTGTACTTTATCATCTGTTTACATGGAAATTATTTGACTGCCCAGTAAACAGATAAGGCCATAAAAATATTTAAAACATGAATATTCAAATATCCCTGCAGGAGTATAACCAGTGTTGTCCTCAACACTATGCTAGGAAAAATCACTCTGAGCCAACACCCTGAACAAGCTTGCACAACCCTTCCAATTCCACTCTTCAATAATAATAATAATAATAATAATAATAATAATAATAATAATAATAATAATAATAATAATAATAATAATAATAATCACCATCATCATCATCATCATCATCATCATCATCATAAATTTCCACTGCTCTATATAGTGTATTGATAGGCCCACAACTCAAAAATAATTTTAATTTTCATACTGCTGTTATTCTGTTGTTATATTAAAACATGATTAAATGTTTTATTTAAATTATGCAGCTATTGCCAAGGGGGAAATGTTCACGATATTACCAAACTAGCATGTGCATTCACATGAACAGCATGTAGTACATACTGCATACTGCATTTGTCAGTAATATGTAGTTTTAACCAACCAGTTCCATGCATGTCTGGAATAGAATTAATGTTTCTCTTAAATATTTGCAGTATATCTGGTTTGGGGGGACATGTGATCAATATAAAATGGCCAATATTATAATCCAATGTTCATATAGAATCAGAGGCTTGTAGTCTCTCATGCAACCAAATTAAAAAATGAAGACTTGGACTTTCAGAAAACTGCCCCTGTGAATGTAGTCCTATGTTCAACAGCATGTAAAAGTGCTATACAACAAGATACATGTACGCTCATATAGGACACACTGGAGAGCAAATATTAAAAAGCTTAGGGAGAGTCTTATGATAAATAATATAAAAACTGACCGCAAAAAGACAAAAAGATCATGAAGATGGACATTCCTGTATGGACAATGTACAAAAACACTGAAACTGATTAAAGTTAATGATTAAGATTCCTTTTTTATTCATCACAATTTTTAACACACAACATGCAGAGTTGAGGAGGGAAACTGCACACGCCATGCATTTGTGAAATTCTTTCTCCGCTTTTGACCCATCCATGGTCAAACCTTCCTCCACGGCAGACCAGGAGCGGTGGGCTGCTATCGACCAGCGCCCGGGGACCGGTTCCATTGTAGTCACCATTGGTCAGGTGGTGATCTTCTTGCATGTTTTTAGTGGGGGTATTTTTATGGAGGATACCCCAGGTGAGCACGGGGAGAACATGCAAACTCCACACAGAAAGGCCCCTTTTTTCCTCGAGCAGCAGGCACTGAAGGCATGGTGGAGGACACGCCACCAGCGCCCACAGCGGGATTCGAACCTGGGACCTTCTAGCTGTGAGGCGACAGTGTTACCACTTGTGCCACCGTGCCACCTAATGATGGTACATTCTTCAACACTGGTATAAAAGCTTCAAACACTGTGCCCACACAGGAGGTGCAGTGTGAGTAGCACGCTAGCAGCTTTCGTTTTTTGCCTGTGTCAACACAGGATCTGTTCAGGATCAAGCAGGGGTCATCAACTGCATTTATCCAGGGGCCAGGATTTTTTCAAGCAGACACTGTGGGGGACGGACTTTCAAAAACAAAATAGTGAGGGCTAATTAACCCATTATTGCTCCATTTTATTGCATTTTTTTTTTATTTATTTACAAAATGAATCTTATTTTTTAATTCCCAACATCAGTGTGAACAGACTCATAAAAACAGAAAATTGATAATGATAATTAGATACGGTACAAAAAAATGCTCTCAGACTTCAAACAAGAGGACAGCCAGTGCTCAGTACAAAACCCACAGCTCAACTACCCACAAATGAGTCCTGATCTGAAAAAAAAAAAAAAAAAGATCTCTTCAAGATCTCAGGAAACAAACAAAAATACTCAATTTGTGTCTCAGTACAATAGTTGGCCAACAAAAATAAACCCATGTGACATCTCTTGCATTAAATAGGCAAGCTTACTGATTCTCTATCAACTGAGCCGAGCATTTTGACGGGGACTGTAAAAGTAGAGAGGACGGAGTTGTAGAGTAATCCGATAGTGTAGAATGAGTGAATTATGAAATATGTATTTTTTGGCTCATTAAATGAGTGATCACTCTCAGGAGACTGGACCTCTTCCACTGGTGCGTAATGTTAGATGTGTGTATTTTCTGAATTCATGAGAATACCGTGGGCCAGATTGGGAAGCTTTGGTGGGCCGGATGTGGTCGTGGGCAGCCACTTGATAATCAAATGCTTGGTCAACTGCATTTCGACAGTGCTCAGACAGATTTGAAGCGTAATGCGTGTATAAGGTTGCTGCAAAGGCACATGAGACAAATGACTACAAAATACAATTGAAACACCATCTGTGTAGACACGCCATGAGGAATGAAAGTTGGTTATATGATGCTGAGAATAGCCGGTGTTGACGTGTTGACGTTCTATCGTATAAGCAGTGCATGCCTCTGGCATCATCAGCTAGACACCTCCACATGTCTGATGGTTTAGAAGTAAAACTGAATGCTTGAAAGTCCAACAAGGCTTTTGTTTGTACTCGAATACTAGAGTAGCAACTCTACTTTTGTATGTTGTAAAGGCTTATGTTAGTTGTATTTTTAGTACTCAAGTGTAACAGCACTAACAATGGCAGTCCAGGACATTCCTACTCTCATCTCACACTGAGAATGTCATGACTTGGTATTCTCCCAGTTCTACAACATGCAGAAAGCTATGAATTAGCTGTAAGTGTAAATGATGTGTCTAAATGATGATATATGTTAACCCTGTGATAGACTGTTAACACCTCTCAGCTAATGTGTGCTGGGACAGATTCTACCCCCCATGACTCTGGAGAGGGTTTAGAAAATTAATAGATGGATAGACTGCATAAAAGGCCACTTCACCAATTTTACACATAGAGATCAGTTTGGTTCTCATGGGGAGTAACTGCTGTAATGTCTTCTGTGGCTCTGTAGTAGCTTTCTAAAGTCTGAAAAAAGGAATGGTGACATCACTATTTCTTTTTGTGCGCTACACTTATCCATCAAATTAGTGAAAAGTGCAGTGTAGAAGACTCAAGAGACCGAGAGTCCTCTAGAGACTGAGAGGCCTCTTGGCAGAGGTACATGGTAATTTGTGCTAATGTGTGAAATTTAATATGGTAATGATTTATTGATATTCACAACCCATCATGTTACTCTTACTTTTCCAACTGTTTCCTCATCCTCACTCTCACCATGTTTCCTCCATCTACTTATTTACTTTACAGACTTTATTCACATGCCCTCTCACCCTCACTCATCCCCATCTTCAAAGTTGTCCATGGAATTACTTCAAGTAAGCTGTGTCAGATGGAGATATGCATATGTGCACACACACATGCTCATGGGTGTGTGTTAGTGTGCCTTAGCTTGCATGACTGGTCCCTGGTATCATCTCCACCTGGAGCACCAAAGGGGGTTTTGGCCTGACAGCTGTGAAGGGGAAAACTGGATGCAGATGTAATATCTTTCTATTGATTCATATTAGCTTAAGACTTCAAGGACAGTTGAAGGCACTGACAGGTATCTACTGCCACTTAAGACTCCATTTACTGTGTTTTACAGCCCAACATGCAGGCTGAGGAATACCATTTGAAATGGACAAAATGTCACTGTAAATTGGTGTAATAAAATGGCATTTCTGCCGTATGAGGCAATAATAAATTAAGACTTGATGTGCTCCTGGAGAACTGGTGTGATGAAATTGCTGCCAAATTCAAACCAGCTTGTCAAAAATGCATTGAATTAAGTTTACGGATGTATGTATAATATGTATCTTACTTGCCACTCCACTGCCAGTTGTTGAAAAGAAAACTGGGATAATATCTCTGCAAACAGGACTTCATGCAGAATTAATGTGGGACAGGAGAAGCCAGAGTGAGGCCACTTAAGAAACTTAAACAAAAATTAAAAATAAATCAGATATTGACACTCAGCAAAATCAATTTTTAGTCCAAAAAGCGTCACAGCAAAATTGATCTGTGCATTTTCAGGACCTATGTGGTTCTAGAAAATTATTGACACAGTGACCACTTGCAGGGTTAGTTGGCTAACTATTGTAGATAAGGAGCTAACTGCTAACATGGTAGGCAGCTGAAATCACGTCAGTGGTCAGTTAGCTTCCGGCTGACAATAAGACAGCAAGCCAAGTAATTCTGTTGAAATTATTTGGGTTTGCCACAAAATTTGGATGTTTTAAATGACAGCAGTTAGACAGCAGTCTAAGTGAAACATAAATTAAAGGAACTATTAAGCCAGCATCAGACTCATATCAGACTCTGATTTAGTTTCTAGGAGTTTTCTTTCATAGTATTTTATTGTTGTATTGTCACTATGCCTCTGTAGGGTACTGTATAACCTGTCTATCTATCTATAGTGGTGACAGGTGAAATACACTGCAGGTCTGTGATGGCAACTCTGGTCTCCTACATGAAGTTAAATGCACTTCACACCCACTCACCAGCCCGGCTTCTCCGCCATGACTTTCTACCTTGCTACATACTGCATTGGCACTGAATGTTAACATAAATATTGATGATGCTTGGTTGTTGGTGTTTGGTTGCTGTTTTTTTTTTTTTTTTTTTTTTTGCGGCAAGATGAGAAGGTAAACTGTGAAATACAGGAAAAATGACATCTATCTCTGCACTTTTAAAATGTGACAGTGCCTAAAAATAACCATAAAATTTTGTGAATGCTGTAGTCACTACAAGCGGATATTGAAAGAAAAGAAAAGAAAAGAAAAGAAAAGAAAAGAAAAGAAAAGAAAAGAAAAGAAAAGAAAAGAAAAGAAAAAGAAGAAAGAAAAAACAGTTCATCCATGTTCTGTATGGGTAGATTTTGTCTCTGGGGACCTCTACTACCAGTGGCTCACCACGGTCAAGCAGAGGTAAAACAGCACTGCAGGGGCATTTCATCTTTGTGACAGAGACGGTGTCATGGAGGTTTCACAAACCACACTTGTCTCAGCTAGGCAGCAACAACACATGGTCATGGTCAAGGTAAATTTATTTATACAGCGCTTTAAAAAACAACCTTGTTTGTACATTACAACAGACATAATTATTAAAAATGTTATCACAAGACTTAAAATACACACATAATACATAGTGCAAATTTCTGAGCGTTGTCCAATATTATCCCACGGTTTTTGCATCGAGTCTGATAATGACTGGATAACTGGTTTAGGAACTGGGGAGTAATGCTGGAGGAAGCAAAGAAATATGATCCCTGTCTTGTTTTCATTGAATTGTAGAAAGTTAAGTCATCCTTTAATATTACCCACACATTTAGTTAGGGTAGTAGACCTTGTCTGGTACAGCTTTGTGTCATCTGTGTAACAGTGAAAAGAGATACTGTGATTCTACAAATGTTTGCCTAGCAGAATCATCTAGATGGAAAGTAAGAGGGGACCAAGGACTGAGCCTTGAGGGCCTCCACATTAGAGATGCATCTTCCATCCTTCACAGACAGCTGGGATTTTGTCAAAGCTGTTCATAAATATCATACAAGATCTGAAGCCTGTCTTTCTGCCACTTGAGCTCTGCTCTCTTGCAGTCCCCTCTAGTCAATCATGTCTGGTTATTGAGCCCTGGAAAGGTTTTTCTTTTGCAAGGTCTTCTTGTGAGGGGGCAATTGAGTCTAAAATTAGGCTAAAGGATTGACTGAAGAGAGAGCAATTCCTCTGTGGTTAATGACAAGGAGGATTCAATTTGGCAGTGGGACACTTACTAGCAGTGGTTGAGCTGAAGATACAAGAGCATACAGGTGCAGAATTGAAGAGAGAAAGCTGTACATCAAATAAAATGGATTTATGATTCAAAACAGATATTGTTCAGGTGAAAATTAGTGGTGCAGATACCTGAGGATAAAATCAATCCAGAGAATGATGATTGACATGCAGTGGAATAGTTATTATTATAATAGTTATTATATATTACTGAACAAGATCAAAGATTCAATAAGGAATAAGAATTCCTTGGCAAGAGGTTGAGGAGGGATAATGTGATACATGTTAAAGTCACCAAGTACTGAAACCCTCCTTTGGTTTGACACAATATGGTTAACATTTCAGAGAATTCACTAATGAATGCATTTGATTGTTTTGGGGGTCTGTAAATCAAGACACAGAAGATAGGATAATGATTCATAGGATGTGAACTGGCCAACTGACACAAGCAAGACATGTCTCTGAAAATAACTGCTAATCCTCCACCTCAACTAGAGGATTAGGGCTGGTTAAAAAAGTGGAAATCGGGGGCGGTACCTCTGTCAGAATTAAAGAATCATCCTGGTTTATCCAGGTTTCAGTGATGAGGAATGGATCACGTTTGTGAGTGTCAATAATATTTGGACATGTGACGCACTTGTTGCTTAAGAACCTCACATTTAGTAATCCATTTTGATTAGATTAAGGTGAGTAGAGGCAGACTGTTGTATTCTGAAGTTAAAATTTATACTTCTTGGGTAGTGGGCAGGGTATCAATACAGTGACACTAGTGTAAGAATCCTTGCAGGGGTCTAGTTATTGACTTTAGCTTATATGGACAGGAAGGCTGGAATTTCTATTATCAGAGGTAAAACAACTAGAATTAAAAGGTGCAAAAAGATGTGAAATAACCCTTCAGTCAGATACGACTATACTGTTTCTTCATTCATCCCAGTTTGAGAAGTTATCTGTTGCAGTGGCAATTTAAACATACAAACACAAAATAAATACAACAATTGTTTAAAAAATGTAACAATATATAAACAAGAATAACAGCAGTTTGTTAAAAAATATAACTAAGTATAACTAAATATATAGTTATATAATATGTATTATAATGTATAATACATATTATATAATATTATACTG
>JBBMOE010000026.1:4351309-4418323 GCA_037975065.1 Chaetodon trifasciatus | reverse complement strand
TTATATAATATGTATTAGAATGTATAATACATATTATATAATATTATACTGATATAAAAATACAATATAAGTATACAAACAAGTATTTACAGTAGTAAAAAAAAAAAAAAAGTGCTGTAGATGATAAATAATGTAATGTAATTTGCAGCCAATAACAGAGCCAGCCTTCCTGATCAGTTTGTTCAGTCTGTTGGTGTTGCTGTTCCCCCAGCACACTGCAGCAAAGAAGAGTGCACTGCCAACAACAAACTGGTAGAAGATGTCCAACATCTTGCTGCACACGTTGAATGATCTGAGGCTCCTCAGAAAATAGAGGCTGCTCATCCCGTTCTTGTAAACAGCGTTGATGTTAGTTTTCCAGTTCAGTCTGTTGTTGAGGTGCACTCCAAAGTATTTGTAATCCTCCACCACTGCGACATTCTCCCCCAGTATACTGAATGGTGTGTGTGGTCCTCCTGTTCCTTCTGAAATCAATAACCATCTCCTTGGTCTTGGTCACATTAAGCAACAGGTGATTTATACCAGACCATTCCACAAAATCGTCCACCACTGCTCTGTATTCCTCTTCTCGTCCATCCTTTATACACCTCACCACCGCTGAGTCATCCAAAAACTTCTGTAGGTGGCATGATAAAGAGTTGTACTGAAAGTCTGAGGTTTACAAGGTGAAGAGAAAAGGAGACAGAACAGTCCCCTGTGGCACTCCTGTTCTACTTTCCATGGTCTCAGACAGAAAATTGCCCAGTCGGACAAACTGTCTGTCTGTCAGATAGTCAGTAATCCAGGAGATTGTGAGCGCGTCGACTCCCATCACTCACAGCCTCTCACCCAGGAGCAGCGGCTGAATGGTATTTAACGCACTGGAGAAATCAAAGAAAGTGATCCTCACAGTGCTGCTGTTACAATCTAAGTGGGAGTGAGAACACTGCAGCAGGTGTATGATGGCGTCGTCCACACCCAGATGAGGTTTGTAGGTGAACTGTAGAGGGTCCAGTGATGATTTTACCTGTGGTCGGGTGGGCCAGGACCAGCCTCTCCAGCACCTGCATCATGAGCAATGTAAGCTGGTGGAGGGGGTGCTGTGGGGGATTGTAGGGGATATGGGAGTTGAGTCCAAGGGAGGGATCCCCAGGGGGTTTGATGGTTGGAGAGAGACAGCTTGGGATAGTGATGAGGTGTGAAGGGGTGGGGGAATGTAGGGCCACTCCTGGCTGTGAGCTAAACCTGTTGAAAAAGTGGTTTAGCTCATTGGCCCTCTCAAAGACTGCCCGCTGCTGGTCTTTCTTTTGCCTTCATGATCTCCTTCATTCCTATCCACACATCCTTCATTCTGTTCTGCTGGAGTTTAGCCTCCAGCTTCTCCCTCAGCTTGTGTTGAACACTCCTCAGATCTTTTTCTCCCCTTATCTGAAAGCTTGTTTCTTCCTGTTTAGCAGACTTTTCAGTTCACTGGTCATCCAGTGCTTGTTGTTGGGAAAGCAGCGAACAGTCCGGGTTGGCGGTATGGTCTGTTCACAGAATTGATATACTCTGTGAGGCTGTCAGGCTGTTGATGTCCTCCCCATTTGGCTCACATAACACATTCCAGTCTGTTGTCTCACAGCAGTCCTGCAGTGACTCATTAGCCTCCTGAGTCCACCTCCTCACTGTTCTCGTGGACACAGGCTGCCTCTGGACATACTGAAGTGCGGTGGTATTGCTAGGGTCTCTTGGGGCTCCAAGCAAGAAATCCCTGGGGCCCCCACCCCACCCATGCACGCTGCAAAAATTTGTTTTTTGCACACATAAATGCACAATTTCTGGGGCATTTGAGATGAATACTGAAAAACTAGATTAGTGGTTTTCAAAGTGAGGTCCAGGGACCATCAGAGGTCCCTGAAAGCCCAGGCCTATCAATAATCATTGTTGTAAATAAGTGGCCAGGGCCCCCCTAGTGGCCGGGGCTCCCAGCAACTGCCTGGCTTGCCTGTCTGCACGCCCCACCCCTGCTGAGGTGTTAACAACACCAGGCTGTGACTAGGGGGGGAAGGGAAGTGGCACTGTATGCATCCTCGCATTAGCATACAGTAGGTCTAGTGTGGCGTGTCTCTGGGGGGACAGTTAATAAACTGGTTGAATGTTGGCAGAGTTTTGTCCAAAGTATTGTGGTTAAAGTCTTCAGTAATGACTACAAACACGTTTGGTAGCTGTGTTTGTAGCTCCACTACGGTGGAGTGGATGACGTCACGCGCTGCTTCCCCGTCAGCCTTCGGAAAGATGTAAACAGTGATCATGATGGCGGACGTGAACTCCCGAGGCAAATAATAAGGCTGCATCCCCACAGCTAGCAGCTCAATGTCTGGGCTACAGAAACGTTCCTTAACGGTAACATGACCGGGATTACACCACTTCTCATTCACAAACAGCACAATCCCTCCTCCCTTCTTCCTACCGCCACAGAAAAGCCACCAAAAAAGTTGTAAAACTGCGCACAAACATCACAACACAGTTACCAAAAGCACACTTAGGAAATAGAATATAAAAGAAACAAAAAAAAAACACACTAAATGAACAAAAACAAATGAAAATGGCAGAGCTACTGCAACAGGCTGCCACCTAACACAGTGCCATCTTGCATATTTATACAGATACGGAGTCGAGGGGCACAACTGAATTTGACATCGCCAAAGCTTGGGGAGGGCAGGAGGCTGGAGATGACGCATTGTTGACTGGCATTAAGTGGATGGTCAGTGGGGGTGATAAAGTAAAGGAGGGGTCCTGGGCTGAGATATGTTTGGCCTTGGCTGTGGCAACAGTGGAGAGACCCAGGATTAGTCATTGTTTGTAGTTCCATCTTCAGAAGAAGAAGATCACCACCTGACCAATGGTGACAAAGGAGAGCTGGATCCCCGGGAGCCGCTGTTGGCTGGCAGCCCACCGCTCGTAGTCTGCCGTGGAGGAAGGACGGACGATGGATGAATCAAATGCGGAGAAATAAAGTATGTTTCTTCTTTCTTAAGCCATTTGATGTCACCTTTCAGCAGTGAGTGTGCTTGCTGGTATTTTCCATGATTGTTTGTTGCTAAAGTGTCAGCTGGCTCAGTCACCATGCTAAAAGCTAACCCGGCTAAGATAGTCAGACACATGACAGTAGTGTGGTAGTCCACTTGAAATATCCCTGCTGCTATTTTTTAACTCAATTGCTACTGTATTTTACATCCTGTTTATTTATGCACTATATATTCAAAATTATTCTGTTGTTTATTTTGACATTCTTTAAGGAATTGTACATATTTTTCACTACATACTCTTCATTTATATATATACATATATTGTACATATTTGTATATACTTATTAACTATTTTCAATCCTGTGCTGAGCCTGCTGCAATAGAAATTTCGTTCAGCGTACACCTGCTGTTCACTGAATGACAATAAAGTTTGTCTATGTCTATCTATGTCTAAATACATTTGTGGTCAGGGGATCAGATTGGTGTAGAGCTGAAATTGAGTCAGTGCCAGATGACGCTGAAAGGTAGATGCAAATGTGCCGGTCTGCAGTTTATGTCAGAAGTATTTAATTCCAATGAAACATCCAAAAGCTGGGTGACATAGCGACCATGAAGAGCAGGAGGTGAGGGCAAAAGCGTTTTAACCCTAATGTGACATAAGATTACTGCATGTATATCAGAGTGCTGAGCAGCAATTGCAGGGTGAGCTGTCTACATAAACAGAGGGGAAATAGAACAGGTGAGACAAAACAAAGACAACAACTGTGTTGTCTTTTTGCTGCAGAGAGCTCGTTTTAGGGGTCACAATGAGGGGAACACATCAAATATTAGAGGGAATTTTGTGGAGCTTCTTTTCCTTTTGTCTGAACACAACAAAGGTTTATATTACAGCCTGTCAAACAATAAAGTGTTTACTGGCACACTGGTTACAACCTACAATGACATAATTACAGCTATTACTGACGTAGTGAGAGAAGAAATTAAAGATGAAGCATGCAAGGACAATTTGCTGTTGTTATGATGGATAGATTTACTCATACAAATTATTTGCAGAGCTTTCTTCTATGCTCTGCTATGTTTTAAACAATAATGCTATCAAAGAGAGGACATCACAGAAGGCAGATGGACAAAATGTTGCAGCCCTAGTCCTTATGTTTGGAAGACTACAATTATCTGGAAGGAATCCATGTCAAGATTAAGATCCCTCTGGCTCTATTAATCCCCACCTGAACCTCAATGTGGCTCTGAACCAAGGAACAGCAAGGATGATGGGATGTCAGATATTCTCCTCACACCTAACCAGCCTGTCTGATTTCTCTTCCAGGTCCCCAAAGCCAGTGCTTGATGACATATGTCAGAGACAACTCCCACACATTGCACCAATAGGGTGGAATTTTACTTCTCATAGAGTTCTATGTGGTGGTAAAGAAGCATCTACTGAAGGATTTTTTTGAGAGTATTGTGTAACATCAACCTGAATGATTCTCATGATATGATGGTTATATTGCTCATCTGGCCAACTTTGCTTCTAGTCATATCATTCTTTCATGTTTTTAATATGTACTGAAAAAAAACCTGCCCCAGTTTTTTGCACAGGCAGGTTTGACTTTGCAGATAATCTTCATTTCACAAACACACTGATTTACATCTACTCTTAAATGCAAATGAACACTTTGAGACATTTCAACCATCTTAAAACAACCATGCAAACTTTGTACAACAAACTTTGTAAAATTACAGCAGGAGGGGAAAAATCGCAGGACAGTGTGGGGAGCATTACAACACAGAGGAGACAACTTTCATGGAGTGAGAGAAAAACAGATGCTAAATGAGAAAACAAATGTTCATCGAACCACACTCCTGTCATGAACACTGTGGCACTGCTTCACAACATCTGGTGGTTTTCATACACATTACCAGCACCACACCTCTGTTCATTGGGCATATGAGGATGGATGAATGCAATTACACACACACACAGTAGACCACATATAGTGCTCTGGAATTTTGAACCACGTTGGAACAGAGAGTCAGAAATTGCTCAAAGTGCTTGTGTGTTGGGGCCACATGTATCTGCTTGAATACATTATCCTGTGTCTTCTCTAATCTTTGCCCCTTTCGGATTTCTGTCTCAACTGAGCTGAAAGCATTGTTTTATTTATTTATTTATTTTTTTAATATTCCAAAAGAAAATGTCTCAAACAATCTTCCATACTTAGAAATCACTGTGCGATGATGAGTGCACTTCATTGGCCAAATGTATAATCTGTAGATGGGAAACCAATAAAGAAAATAACATGAAGTTGTAGACCAACATATTATTGTGACCCATGAATGCAACATGCACATAGAGGTAGGTATCACGTTTTGCAATTTCCAAGAAAAATGGACAAATTGTATTTATTTTTTGCTGAAGTGAAAGTCAAGTCAGTGTACCTGAGTTAGTTTGTGGGTGCATACTCGCAGTGCTAAAAAGTAATAGCTATAATCCCAAGAGTCATTACAGCTACAAACATGCTAAAATGGATGAGCTCCAAGGACAAATGTGTATGGATAAATTTAATGCTCTTTGGCACAGTTTGGATTATTTCACAAGACCACATTCTGACAGAGACAGTGTTATACTGACAAGTTTTGTGGTAACCGAGCTAATAAACTGAGAAGCTGAAACCTGATTCAGAAGATGAAATTATGACAGAGTGCCTTGTTGCCATGGCAGAGCTACTAAACCCAGACATTTGTTCCAAAGTGTCAGTTTGTCCCACATAACTCAGAGATGAAGGAAAACCTGCTGTGAAGTCAGTGACAGCAAGTGGCTTTGATTAGGCCTTCATGCCATGTACTACTGTAAGCTGCAACCTCAAGCTCTGGCCAGCTTCTCACCTCTCTACTTTCAAATGTGAAATCATTTGAAGCAAAATTAAAGCTGTGGCAAGTGCAACTGGAAAGAGTAACACTGTGCATTTACCTGCTCCGTGAGAACAAAAGCCTGCTGTGGCATCTGAATATGCTGCTGGGAGTGAAAACGCCTTCAGGTATTTGGTTAGATGTTTGAGGGCATGAAAAGTGAACAAAATGGACTGAATACTTGGTACACTATTTAATGAGGAACCAGCTGATGTGCCTGACACTTAAACAGCACGTAATCACTGACGTGCAAAGCCATGGCCCACTGCTGTGAGTGGTTCTTTTCAAAACTGACTTTTGCAAAGCTCAGATCCACTCAAGACTGACTGACCGAACCCTCGAAAACCAGCCGCAAGTACCATCATCATCAATACCATCTGACATCAGAAATCCCGCCAAAGAGAAGCAGCTCCAGCTATCGAGGAGATTAGTGTGATGTATATTTTAAACAGTTTAATATGGCCCTTGAAGGATGTTGTAGAATCTGAAATGGCCTTAGGTAGGGAAACGCTTCCCCACCCCTGGCCTAAAATGGGAATCCATTAAGCTACATACATTACTAGAATAATTGTATAAAATACTATGCACAATATAATTATTTTCACGTAGTTTCTTCCATTGTAAGCCAACAATACAACATATCTATCGCAACATATCATCATGCATGTTTCTTCAGTCAGTCTATCTCTCTCTCTCTCTATATATATATATATATATATACACACACACACACACACACACACACACACACACAACATGAGGTTGTTAATACTGATGCAGCAATGTATGAGCACTATTTTACTGTTGTTGCTGGAGGTGGAGAAGTACTTTACATCTAGGTTGAGAATCATTGGACTATACTAGGCTTAAGAAGATAAATGTGGGGTGAGGGGTAATGAGGGGTCGTTCAGCAACACAAATCTGTTTCCATTTTTTGAGCTTTTCTCTTTCTTTTGAAATAATGGATAACTTAACCTTGTGGACCTCAAACAGATATTTGAATGAAACCATGTGAAAGGTTGCAAGAGACATGCCTCATTGATGGAACTGTTAAAAACCCATGTCTCATTTCCTGTGCATGGTACGACTTGGCTTGACTCTTGACTCAACTTGCTTGGAACTGTTTTTTTTTTTTTTCAGATTTCCATTGAAAAAAGCTGTGGACAGTACCTGGCATCTAGTACTTTTCTTGGTATCACTTGTTTCGAGTTTCCAAACGAGCTGAGCTGATACTTAAAGGTGGAGTTAAAAAAACTGCAGATCATTGACTAGTAACAGAGCAGCCAGAGTTGTCGTGTCATCTGATGTAGAATTCCCCAAGCTCTCCTATTTTTTCCACCAATCTTTTGCTTTGTTGCCTTCAGTCTTTTCTGAAAAAGTTTGTTCCTTACTGACAAGCAGCCACATACCGAGAGTCAAGAACAACATCCCTCCAAGATCCTCCACTGTTCCTGTGTTTGTGTTGCGTTGAAGATGATGTCAGGGCAATTTCATAGTGTCGCTATGATGATCAGCTGAGATACCTGGTACCAAAAGTGAGTCGAGTGGAGTCAAGCTGAGCCTTACCATACAGTGAAAATGAGGCTGCAGACATTAATCACTCCATCTTGCCAGGATTCAAGCAATGCGTTTGTGCCCAAACCTATATGCTTTCGGACCAGTCAGCACCCTGTGATGAACTACTGGCAGCTACGGGTTGGCATAGTCTAGGTGTATTGACAGTGAAAGAAGCAACCAATCATTCAATGCTATCAGTTATGTCAGAACTGGAGAGTATTTCTTCATTGCATGAAGAGCAAAGAATAGCACTGCAGACTTTTCTCTATTTAATAAAAGATGTTTCCGCTATTCTATTGACAACTGTATATCTATCAAATATATGGAATTGAGAAATAAGGTAGCATAAAATGGACATGCTCAAGTAAAGTACAAGTACCACAATATTTGAACTGAATACAGTTCTTGAGTAAATCTACAAAGCTACTTTCCACCCTTTCTCAAATTCAGTGCATTGAATCCAGCAAGTTTTTTTTTTTGGATGGGAGAGAATCTAGAAATTAGGAAAAGTATCATAACTCTATGGCCTCCTCCCTCAAATACAGACCATTTGCCATGACAACACCAGTAATGTGACATGGTGGGAGAACCAAAGAGCAGACCACAATCTGGGTTCAGTGTGTGGGAGACAAAAATGAGAGCTATGACTAATACAGTATATGACTTAAAAATAT
Source organism: Chaetodon trifasciatus (assembly GCA_037975065.1). Classification (NCBI taxonomy): domain Eukaryota; kingdom Metazoa; phylum Chordata; class Actinopteri; order Chaetodontiformes; family Chaetodontidae; genus Chaetodon; species Chaetodon trifasciatus. Next base: position 4,410,195 of record JBBMOE010000026.1, on the reverse strand, counting down.
GATACATACAACTGTTAGAAATAACTTGGGTTAAACATTTCACAGACTGACATTGCTGTTGGCATTTTGCGCTCCATTTGTGGCATTTGTTTTGACCAAAACAATATAAACTGACAAAAGCAGTTTTATCGGTGATTATGTTGGCAGGTGTGAAGACATCTGCTTTTCAAAACGTACTTTTCAGCCCACACAGTGCATTTAGTTTGTAGGAAAACTCTCCTGCTGAAATGATCAGTGTTGGAGGATGTTTGCTACAAACAGAAAACCAGAAGGCTGTCAGATTTTAAAAACAATATCCCCTATTTCAGCACGGTGATACATTGCTAGACACTTCTGTTACATAAGTGTCTCTGCATTGTGAAAACATAACTTAATGTCAGTAAGAGGTCACCGTAGCTCAGAGGAGAGAAGAGTGCTGTTGGGGAAGGAAGTTCTATTAATGTGATAATGCATGCAGGTTACTGATCCAGGTCATGCATTTCTTACTGCTCTTAATACCTACTTGATCTGTGCCTTCAGGATGTATGACCTTGCTCCTCACAGTAAAGTTCATCATCTTAGATATGTGAAACTTACCTGGGCCAGGATTTACCAAGTGTCTGAGAGTATAAAATCTGTCCAACTGGCCAAAGAATTTCAGAGTGGTGAATTTTTGGTCCTACTTTTAGGCCTGGAGGTAAAGATATTTTTATCAACTTTTTTAACTTGACTTTTAAAATGTGTTCCACAGTTGTCCTAGCCTGTTAGGAGTCCTCGGGAGATGGTGTTCAGGCAGATGTGAGCATGTATTGATGGCAATGAGGTTGTTAAAAGATACTGTTTTGGCAAACAAGTTCTTTTTGGCTGACCTTGTGTGGGATGAGGAGAATGCAATTACCAATTGACTCACAACCTTACAGCAGCAGGGAGATGTAGCTTTGAAATGTTTTGGGTCTGTCATAAGTGATAATTTTGGCAGTAATAAATCCATCTTTGATTGCTGCTCCCCAGATGCATTTATTTCCAAAGTACTTAGTGTGAACCTTTGAAAAACAAGCTGCATTCTACAAATTTGTGGGTCTACTTATTCATTCATTTATTTAAAAATTATGAGGACGGAGCTTCACTGAAGACACATGGTCATATTGTGACAGTGTGTTTGCCAACACTGGGTGTTGCTGTAAGGGACAATAAGTTAGCTGGAGGTTTGTGTCTTTCTCTTTGAGGTTAATGTTTTTCTACGTGGACCCTGACAAATGAATGTAATAAAAGTGACAATACACCAACAAAGCCCACAGAGGGTCTGCAACATCATCGCTGCATGTACTGTATTGCATAATACATGTGACGTGCAGCCCTGGCTAAGCAATTAAAGACTAAGGCTAACTGGTAAATGTCATGATGAGATATAGGTCATGTCATATGTAACATAAATAAGTTAGTGACCCGTATTATTTATCCACACAAATAAAGATTACAACCCACAACCCCTAAGCCGGCTCCCAGCTTAGGGGTTGAAGTGTTGACCATGAGCAGCGTTGTCCCCAGTTTGTGTCTGTTATGTTAATTTCCACTTTGTAACTGCCTAAGTCCTTGCTGAAAGCGCAGGAAGCTTCATAAAGATTTTTTTCACACTGTGAAGAGTGCAGGGATTAAGTCCAAGGATCACTTTCAGCATTCCTCTGAGTGATTCCTGATACATCTGTCCTTGTGAAGCAATTAAGTCCATACAGAAACTGTGTTACCTTTCTGTCCCTGTCAGCTTTCCTTAAGTCTCTATAAAGAAATTAAATAATACAGGAAATGGGATTACCCACAGATTTTTAACATACCACTTAAGTATGAGTGCTATTAAGATAATGCTAAGGTGTGAGCACTGGACTTCTCTGTCTCCCCTCCTTAAGAAAACCAGTGCTGTGGATTTCACCCTCAACTACCTATTATTTTGAGGTTGTGAAGAAGCCTGGAGGGCAGATAAACATCATGAAGATCTCTCGCACTAATTAAGCTCAAAGTTGCCATCCTAGCCAGAAGTTCCAAATTTGAGTGGGCTGATTTAGCTGGGGCTAAATCTCTGTGTTTCCACCCCAAGGCAGTACAACAAACATCAATACTGCATTTTTATGAGGATACATATAATTTGTAAGCTCTGTGATGTGTATTTGTTGCTTGTATAGAGACATAATCCATATTGTAGTGTGTCAAGCTGGGTCTGTAAATGATGTTGAAATATTTTATTCTATCTAAACAATGCTATTAGTCTCAGAGGCTCCAGATGGTTGTCAACACATCCAGTCTCCAATGTGTCAGAACTGGACAAATTACTGCAGTGCCATATTGTAGGACACTTTTCTTCAACATATGATACACACAGACTACTGTCACGTTAGTGTATCTTCACCAAGGAAAGTCTGACTTCCAATTAAGAGCTGAAGATGCACAAGTTGTGTCCAATGGCAAACACAGAAGTTTATCCTATTAAATCTGTTCACAGCTTTCTGTCAGACACTGAGAAGCAAGGCGTGACTATTTCTTGCATTTATCAGACTAGATCCTCTGCTCTGCGGCGGTCCTACACCTGAGCTTAAAATTCAGGTAAGGCTATAAGATGGTCATCTGAAAGCGGAGGGTATCAGTAGGCAAAGTAGTGAGAGCAGTGGTAAGTAAAGATTCTGGTGTTTTGACTTAGGTGTACCTCTTCTGCTTTGCTCTGCTCGAAGGCAAACTCCATGGTGGGTACAGCCAGCTGGTTGGCGAAGAAATTCACATCACCAGGCAACTGCAGCGAGCTGACATTGGGCCCAGGGCAGTTCCCACCACGAATACAACTCAGTAACTGTCTCTGCGAGAGAGGAGAAAAGATGGAGAGAGAGAAAGGCAGAGTGGGATGAGCAGATTCACTGGTGGAAAGAGAAAAAGGAGAAGACGGGGTGTCATAGAGCAAAAAGGCACAGAGGTTAAGAGGTTGCTGCCATGTTAATGGATTAAATGAGTTATAGAGAAAACACTTTGCTACAGCTGCCTGAAATATCAGGTCATAGTTCAAGTTTTACTGAATAGAAATTTATTAGAGCAAGAGAAGTATTACAGTCTGTGGTGGAAAGTAACATTTAATATAACACAAGTACATTTACTCAAGTACTGTACTTGAGTACAAATTTGAGGTACTTGTACTTTACTTGAGTATTTCATCGTATGCAAATATATACTTCTACTCCACTACATTTAAAAGGCAGCTTTAGTTACTAGTTCATTTTCAGATTACAATTTTTCATACCCATCCCATCCAGTGAAAACCATCTATCTCCATTTTGAATTTGAATTTTTCTGATAAAGATTAAGGATTACAGGTTCCTTTATGTGTTGAGCAAATGCAACATTCACATTAATGCAGCAGTAATATTAATCCAAAAACATCGGATGTAACAGTAAAACTAGGAACATTTTTCTGCACGAGCACTTTTACTTTTTATACTTTATGTTAATTGTGCTGATAATATTTGCATACTTTTACCTAAGATTGTGAATGTGTTGAATTCACATGCGGAGTATTTTCACAGAGTGGAATTGTTACTTTTATATAAATAAAGGATCTGAATATCTACCTTATGAACTTCCACTCAACTGACCTATCTAAATAGTGATGTTTTACATTGAAGTGCTGTTATTACAGTAGTACAACTTTTCTGTAGCGGCGCTTTCTTCCAATTATGTTTCAGAAATCAGAAATACTTTATTGATCCCCGAGGGGAAATTGTTTTAGTTGCAGGAGCTCCTTAAAAGAATGGAAAATGGAAGAAATAGAAGAGATGAAGAAGAGATAAACATGTAGTGCAATTAAAAGAGAATATATATATATATAATCGGGGTAGAAGATGAATGAATGAATGAATGAAAATATATATATNAGTGGGTCTGCTCATTAGTCAGTCGCTGCCAGCCAAGTCAGTAGCTATGGTCCTTTGGTATTGATCCTTGCTCAGATGATTGATTCCCCAGAGGGCGAGACGACAGGCTTGGCCCTCTGGCCAGCTGTCAACACACACTCTGTCACCACAAGAGGAAGAGGACAGGGGAGAAAGTGACGAAAGTAACAGGAGAGTGAGCGATAGAGAGCAGGATAAAGAGAAAAAAACAATCAAAGGAATGTAGGGCATCATGCCAAAATGCTATATATCAATTTTGGCAAACAGAGCTCTGAAGTATCACTCATTCATTTCATTCATTCATTCATCTTCTACCCCGACTATCCCTTTCGGGGTTGGGGGGGGCTGGAGCCTATCCCAGCTGTCAAGCTGTCAACGGGCGAGAGGCGGGGTACACCCTGAGCCGGTCGCCGGCCGACTGCAGGGCAATACACATACAACCATTCACGCTCACACTCACACCTAGGGACAATTTTAAGTCACCAATTAACCTAATGAGCATGTTTTTGGTCTGTGGGAGGAAGCCGGAGTGCCTGGAGAGAACCCACGCAAGCACGGGAAGAACATGCAAACCTCACACAGAAAGGCCCCGCCCGACCTGGGGATCGAACCGGTGACCTTCTTATTGTGAGTGCACTACCTGCTGCACCACCGTGCTGCCACACACACACACACGCACTGAGACAAAATATATATACTTAGACAAGGGCCATTCAGAGGGAGGAGTTGTACAGTTTGATGGCCACAGGCAGGAATGATTTCCTGTGGCGTTCAGTCTTGCATTTTGGAGGGATGAGTACATGAGCACATCATGAAGTGGGTGTGAGACATTGTCCAAGATAGTCCATAGCTTAGTCAGCATCCTCCTCTCTGACACCACCGTCAGAGAGTCACACTCCTTTCCCACAACGTCACTGGCCTTGCGGATCAGTTTGCTGAGTCTGTTGGCGTCCGCCATCCTCAGCCTGCTGCCGCAGCACGCAACAGCGTAGAGCATAGCACTTGCCACCACAGACTCATAGAAGATCCTGAAGTCCGGCAGATGTTGAAGGACCTCAGTCGCCTCAGAAAATAGAGACGACTCTGGCCCTTCCTGTAGAGAGCGTCAGTGTTCTTTGCCCAGTCCAGTTTATTGTCAATATGTACCCCCAGGTACTTGTAATCCTCCACAATTTGTGCAGACAGTTTGTTATTAGACAAGTCGGTCCCATCCCAAAATCAGTGTGCAGAGTGATGTTCAACAGGTGGTGGGCATTGAGTGCAAAATAAGTAAATTTAACACGAGATTGTCATACTTGCTGATCTAAGCACTCTGACATTCTGTGTTAAAACTGTTTCAGAAGAAAATTTTGAATAAACCCCATATTGTCAATTATTATATGCAGTGTTGTGTTTAAATCAAATTGAATCAATGGTAAGATTTTTTTTCACTCTGGGAAAAATGTATCGTAGTCACAAGAATTAATGATTCTATAATCACAGAACAGCTGCAGTATGTGTCTGATAATACGAAAAAGAAACATCTGAAAGGCCATAGCTGTTTCAGTGATACACATTCTAAGACTACAAATCTAAGACTGAGAGAAAGACTTCATGCAATACTTGTTAGCATAGCATAAAACACACATTGCAAACCAGCCTTGTAAGAAATTGGGCCTTTAAATATATATTCACGGCTTTCCACAAAAAAGTTGGAAAGAGGCCATGACAGCACTTTCCAGTGATAACTCTCTGAGGGAACATTTGGGCCCCAGTCATTTATTTGTTGCTTTCAGCAGAGGTCTTCTATTGTAGTTAACCAACAATGCAACTTCTTTATTAAATAGGGAACATTAATATATGACCCATTCGTTGTAGCATCCAAGTATGCCGCTGCAGTGTTTTGTGACTCACAAAAGGCATGTTCATGTGTGTGATTTGGTTTACGTAGCTCTACACTATGTTTGTGTTGTGTCAATGAGAAAGAAAGAGCTGGCTATAAGAACCATTTCAGCCATTAAAAAATGTACCGAGTTGTTTGAATGTTGAACCCAATTAGAATTGTCAAGGACAAGCCTAAATTGCAGTAAATACAATATCGGGCTGAGAGAGAGAGGGATGCGAGGTGAGAGTGTTATTAACATTTGGCATGTGGCTAATTGCCCACTTCAAGCTTTTGTCACAGTTCTCCACAGCTCACATGCAGCTTGTTACCTGAGTTGACTGCCTTCTGGTGTCCTCTCTAATTGAAAGAACAACACAACTGCTATATAGAAATAGTTGAGACCAGGTTGCGTAATATAAGGAAAGAGAATGCAACAGTCAATCAATTACGGCCTTATCTCAACTGTTCACATCTGTTGAGCCCGTCTGATGTCGCCATGTTCTTCTGTCACATTGCATTTAATTTGAATTTCCCTTAATTAAGCCCTGGTGTCCAATCATCCCTGTCACTGACACACTGTTGTCAGCATTTTCTGTTTAATTTTTACTAAAGGCTGTTGCTCTCTGAACATTAACTACTGCTGTGACACATTCCCTCTCTAACTGAATGAAGGCCAGTAAGTAACACCTTAACCTTGCTTTAACTTGCCCACATTCAACTCAGTTTCACAATGAAATTTGTCTTTTTAATCTCACTTTTTTCCATTTACTCCCACAAAAAGACTGGTAGGACAATACATTTACGTGCATATCAATATTCATGAAGGACATCTCATTATCCACTTATGGCTAATTGTGGGAGTTAACAGGGTGGGAATAAATGCTCGTTCATGTGTGCACAATTTAGATTGATTGAGATTCACAATGGGGAACTCACACACAGAGGACAGACATCAAAATATTGTTTGGCGTATTCAGCTTTCATTTTCACTTTAGCAGCTTATTAGTGTGCAATTCAAGCAAAGAGCTGTGCATAAAGCCTGTGTTTAAATCCACACACAGGGAATAGTGAATTTTAGATTTCTGGATAATTAGTGTTACAGCATTAAGAGCCACCATGGCTCAGCAGAGAAAGAAAAATGTACACACATTTAAACTTCATCAAGGTATATACATACTAGAGCACAGGCAACGCAGTTTGATCAACCAATGATCTCACCATGCCAATTCAGAAACCTACTAAATCAGTTCCCTGATGAAGTCTGGTGTATGTTTGGTCAACTGAACAGACTGCTCACTTCCACTCTCTGATGGCAGCTGTCAACCCAGAGAGCTGTTGTTACGCCAAGCAGGGCGTCCCTACAGATTGATTACTACAGATTCACAAGTCAGGATTGGTTACTCCCTTCAAGGGAAAGTGGCTGACATCTGTCTCTGGACTCTGAGGTCAAATGAAGTCACTACCTTGCCAACAGTGGCATAATTTTAAATGTATCTTCCTGGGCCACGCTGAACTGTCACGTGCAGAATCGTTCATATGTTTCTATGTCAACCACTAAGGGACATTCACTTTTCTGGACTGCCCTGTCTCAACGGTCTGCCGAAAAAGCCATTCAGTAGGAAATATTATATGAAGGGAGAAATATTAAGATGTAAAAAAAAAGAAGAAAAGATTATGTTTTTCCTATCCAAAAGGTTAAGAATAGTGAGAAAAGCAATAGCAGAGGATATTCCTGTGCTAACACTATTGTCAGCACAACTACTCACTTTGGCTGCATGCACCTGACACTACTTCTTGGCAAGCTTTATCGAGAGAGAGAGAGAGAGAGAGAGAGAGAGAGTAAAGCATTTCACATTGTTCATTTTGGAAAACAAAAACACGACAGTAATGAGCTTGTAAGGATGCAAAATGAAAAGAATCTGAAGTAGTTATCTTACTAGAAATGGCACCAAGTCAGTCATAAATCCCAGCACAAGTCAGACCAAGATATACTGAGATGAGGTCAAGTAAAAACATTGTTAAGCTGCTGCTGTTTCAAACTGAGACAGCCTTAACCTAAGAAAATGTAAGATTACTGTCTTGAAATCAAAATGAATGTAATATGAATCACCATGTTTTTAACACAAGGCTGCAACAACATGATTCATCTACTGCACAAAATCAATGAAGAGCCAGTGGGTGTCAAATGTGTTCAGTTGGGTTGAGATCTGCCAGCTGTGAAAGCCATAGCATTTGATTCACATCAATTTCACACGCATGTGTCTGAATGTATAAAATGTCTGCTAGCCATAATTCCCATAAAAATACCAGTGAACAGTATAATGGTAATACTGGTGCCTACTCCACTGAGTAAACATCTGTGATTACATGCACAGATGTGTGACCGTGTCAGAACTCAAAATCTGGTTGAGTGCGCACCATTTCCTGCCAACAGGACACAATTTGTTGTTGCATGTTGTTATTGTAATAACTAAGTAAGACTGTGCAGACCAAAACGAGCAGTGAAAACATAAAACGAACTGTTCTGGAAGAAAGTAAAATATTTTAAATTTGAGTCAACGTTAAAATTATGTAACATTGACTCATCATACCTCACAGGTTTCATGTAATTTTCTAATCACCCAATTATGGCATAAGTCACAGGATTTGTGAGTCACATCTGACTCACGTTGAAGTCATAAGGACTCAGTCCACTTGTGCTTTTCAGCATCAAATAGGTGTTTTGCACCTCATTGTGCAGCTCGCCTTGACTCTACTCACTCTTTTCTTTTCCTGTTGTGGAGAGTACCTGACAGCAGGGACTTTTTTAGTTTTACCTCGATCGATGTTCCAAGCCAGCTGAGTTGAGCCGAGTTGGTGTTGTGAAAACATGGCTGACCACTGACACATCAGAGGGAATCATTATTAGAATTGCCACTTGTGCAACACGTGACCATACGGCATCCTGCACAAGCCCAGCATTTTTAAATAGCCGATATCAGCAGCACAAACAACAATTTGTTTTCACTCATTTGACTCAGTGAGCATCATACAACATACAGCACCCCTTCGATATCTTCTGTTATAAGCATAGTGTACCTCCTTTGTGTGCGTAGTGAATGTGGGGTTGAGTGACTTAGAGAAAGACAGTGAATGTGAGTGGAGTAGAGGAAAAGCTTATCGATGAAAGTTGTCAATTTAGCAGTAAATGGACAGTGTAGATTACAGTTAGTCAGTGAATGAGGACTGCAGCTTCTCAAGACCAAAGTGAACCCCCAAATGCTGGAGAGGTGAAGGGGGGCACCCAGTCGAGCTAGCTACCGTGTGGTGGAAATTTGGCTAAGGGGGAGACAAACACTACGTAAATTTACTGAAGCCTGTGTACAAGCAATGGATGTGATAAAATCAAAAACAGTACAACTCAATGCAATTCAGTTTACTAGTCCTGCAATAACCTCTACCTCTAACCTCTAACCTTCTAAGCATTTTTTGTTCAGTGTTTAATTGACTGTATATGAGAGGTGCTAATTCAACTCTGATAATGTAATTTATCAGTCATTAGTTTGTGGTGCTGTTGCATTGGATTACAAACTGGGTATATATTTCATATTGGATTACACTGTGCAGCTGTAGCTTTCATTGTGTCCACCCACTGTACAGACTCAGTCGCTCTCTGTCACCAGACTGAATACAAGCTACAACTGTGTGTCCTCACCTCTGTATTCATCAGATGTGCGTTCTACTGGAACATTGCCGCTGAACCAAGATATTGGATGAACTTGATTTGAACTCGATTTGCATGAATGCCCGTGATTAGAAAAGGCACTATTACCACTAAGCAATCCAATTTGTGAGCAAGTACGCCATTGAACAAGCACTGACTGTCCACCTTGTATCTACGAGTGAACAAGTTAAAACAATTTACAGCAGTTTGTCCCAGGGTCAGCGCTTAAGAAAAACATTACATTGATGGTAACTAGAGAAGACCTAAATTAGTTATCAATAGACACGGCTATGTCTGCACATGTGGACACTTTTAAATGGGCCACGGTGGGAACAAAGACAAAATTGACTTGTACACCAACTGCAAATTTTTCCTTTTTTGCATTCAGTGTTGGACTGCTGTGTTGAAGGAGCTCAACTGACAGACCAAGCACTTAATTTAACAGTATGTTCATGAGCTCAGGGTCGTGACTGAAAGACTGAGATTGCAGATACAAGCAGCTAAAAGCAGCTGCTGTGGTTTGGCCATTAAATTAGGCTGCTTCCCTCCTGAGGTCTGGTGGGGATGACATTGTGGGGCAAATGCAGGACATGGTGGAGGGAATGCATAGACACATTTCTGAGTGACATCTTGAAATACGCTTACATCCAGGGAGTAGATAATAAACTAGAATGACAGACATTTTATTGATGCCGTATACATTCACTGTATGTGTACTGTACTATTTTGTTGAGATATTTTCCACATATTTCTATGCCAGTAACATACTGTATCTTTTAGTTTTACCACTACACACAAAAACAGCTTCAAAAATCCTAAAAATACATTGTTTTATGTCTGTCTGTTCCTTACAGCTCTGACTGGAGAGTTACTTCCACCTGACACAAAAAAGTACACAGGCCTTTATTTTCAATATTATTTCCATGCTGACGCATCTCCAGCTCACCTGCAGAGCATGATTAAGTGTGGATGCCAGTTATTTAAAAAAAATAAAAATAAAAATCATGTCAGGAGGAGCAGTTGTGATATTTATCACTGGCTAAGTGCTCTGCTAGCACATTTTTAGTTTTGTTTTCACCACAGTGCTTGGCCATGCCCGCTCTATGCCCTGATTGAACATTGCATTGATTCCACAGCTTAACTCTCTGCCTCTACAAAATAGGCTCACCATTTCCACCACTAAACAGGATGACATTCTATATCCCATCTGGCCTGGGAATGCCTCAAGAACCCTGTGCAGCATGTAGTTTGGAAGAAGGACATCTTGGCTACTTTGGTTAGTCTGCTACCATGGCAACCGAGACCCAGATAGGTGGTGGACAATGAATGGATAAATGAAAATCTGAAATCAAACAATAAATAACAGTATTTACTTATTGCTATTGGGAGAGTTTGCATGTTTATGTAGTTTTAGATAATATTTGGAAAATGTTCTAAACTTTCTTAAAGTGCTTTGTTAGATGCAGCTATGATCCATTATTTATTTTAGTTTGTGAACCATACAGGGATCGAACCTATATGAGAGTTTTTTTCTTTATTTTGGCTGCCATGTTATATTGTCTGTTCCAAAGGAAGAAAATATTTCAGTTTTCTGTGTGTTGAAAATCTCTCCTAACCTCTCACCTGAGTTTTCATCAAACTAAGATTTTAGAAAATATACAGCTGCTTTTGAAAGAATTTATGTGACCTGAGGTGACAGCATTCACTAAACACTTTAAAGGCCTGTGCACTCTTTGAATTCCAACAATAAAGAAGATGGGGAACAGAGAAAAATACCTCAACTTAAGGCACAAAGCAGGATTATATACAGAGATGGACTATAACTCCATCAGCTGGAAAGAAGATTTAAAGTCAGGCCATGTTTCTCTTCTCTCCTTTTCCTCTCTTACAACCAAACACAGTGTGTGTCGGAGGAGCAAAACAGAAACAGGGATGGTCAAAACGAAAGTAGAGTTCTTTGGAGAGGGAATAACAAAAAGAGAGGTGTAAAGAAAAGGGATGCAATGGGAGGATAGTGAGAATAAACAAGTGAGCGGGGGGGGGGGGGGGGGGTGAGAGAGCAGAGAGAATGGGTAATTTCAGCCCGTGGTGCCACACCAGGAATCAATATTTAATTTCTTTGTCTGCTATGATAAGGAGAGAATGAAATCATTTTGAGATCTCAGCTTACCACTCAATACCACTCAATCTACAAAATCATATGTGCTACACAGAATGACTTGCTGGACTTGGACCTAGATAATCTTCCAGAGTGAGAATATTGATGCTATTCTTGCTCGAACAAGGATATGTTTGATTTGAATATTTTTTTATCTATATTAGAATAAAAGCACAATATAAATCCGAAGCCATGCACACGTTGAACTCACTCATAAAAACAATCTTGGAAATATATGTACATAATTTTTAACATCCTATTTTCATGGCCAGATTGGAATAAAATCATTCCTCCCATTTTCCAAACAAAATACAAAGCCCTAACATTTTGTACACTCAGCGTACATCAGCATTATGACACATCAAACAAGCAGAGGGTGTCAGAGAGTGGCAGTGTACCATAATCAGAATGCAACCCACAGCAACAACAAAGTGCCAAATGACAAAAACAACTTTGCAATATCTGTGTGACGATAATAATAATTCCGTTCCGGACCGTGGTCTTTGGAAAAGCCATTTGCAGCTGTTGAACTGAAAAGCATGTCCCAGCCATCCAGAAATGAGTGACTGGGATATTAAAGAGACAAAGAGATAGAGGGAGGATGGGAAAGAGAGAGAGCGAGAGAGACACACACAGATGAGAGCAGATCCCAAGAATCAAAGTCTTTTTCTCTTACTTTTTTCTTGACCATAGAGCAAAACAAGGAAAGATGTAACAGAGTTGCATATCCTGTAGATAGAGAGGTAGAGAGTTTTAATAAAACAACCATAATGCTGAAAGAATGTGACTGAACATGAAAGATTGGGTGGAAATGCCCAAATTGTGTACAACCAATACATTTCAAATGCCCCATGAGTGAGCAATTGTTTGTACTATATTCAATGCTGAATAAGTACAGCAAAAAGGACACAACCTCTGAGGTCACACACACACACACACACACACACACACACACACACACACACACACACACACACAAACACATTCATATAGAGCATGTGAAGGCAGGACTAATATAGACAGAGGGGCACGTTTCTTTATCCTCATGCATGGTCCTAAAACGAACCATAGCAAATCACAACTTGTTAATTAAAAGTATTTTTTTAGAATCAAAAATTAATATAATGAAAAAGCCGTCTGGACTTTAATGAGTAGTTGGCAGTTTGGCCGGCAGCCGGTGCTTATGGGCTGGCTTTCTGGGCAGAACTTCAATATGTTATTGCTTTAACAGGAAATGGAACTGAAAGGCTGTCACTATTTACCAGACAACCTACAGACAATACCCTACATTTTGTGAGTACATTCATTCATTCATCTTCTATACCCCGACTATCCCTTTCGGGGTTGGGGGGGGCTGGAGCCTATCCCAGCTGTCAATGGGTGAGAGGCGGGGTACACCCTGAGCCGGTCGCCAGCCGACTGCAGGGCAACACACACACAACCATTCACTCTCACATTCACACCTAGGGACAATTTAGAGTCACCAATCAACCTAATGAGCATGTTTTTGGTCTGTGGGAGGAAGCCGGAGTGCCCGGAGAGAACCCACGCATGCACGGGAAGAACATGCAAACTTCACACAGAAAGGCCCCGCCCACCTTCTTGCTGTGAGGCACACGCACTACCTGCTGCAAATAATGAGTACATCTGTGAAATAACCAGTGATTAATAATAAGTGTGGGAAAATGCACATTAAACAGATGGGAATGAACATAAAATGTATCCCTCAAGATAACTGGGTAATGCATAATGTACTGTAAAATACATAGTAGGCTACATTATGTATCACCCTCATGCATACATACATTTTTCCACTCACAGTAAAGAAATCCTTTGGAACTGTCTCTCTAGCAATTGATAAAATGATTACTGAGTGGGTTAAAAGTCAACCTTGCAGAAGATTGCCCACAGAGAAATAGTGCACTTCAGGAATAGGCATTGATTAATTCTAGCTAAGAGCAATTATGCATATTCAGGGCCATAGTTTATACACAAATTAGGCTGTAATGTGTCTTTAATTCATTTAGGGGCCATTTATTAAGTAGAAATGAATCTCAAGCAAGCTCTGGCTACATGACTACACCTGCCTCCACCTATTACAAACAATAAGTCTTCCATGGCCTTGCACACTTAGTAGTTTGCCTCTTACCAGGCAAGCTGCAATCTGCTGCTGGGCAGATGCATCACACCACAGCACCTGACGAATGTCATAGCTGCAAGTACTGACAGTGCTCATTCTTCACCTAACACACATTTTCATATGCGTTCCTCTGCTTATGTTCTGTCACTATGATATGAAACTGTGATGGAAGGGCCATGCTGGCAGATGCATAAATACCTTCTGAGGCCGAGCAGCTTCTCCACGTGATTATGCATATTCATGGCGCCTGCCACAGTTTCCTGACAATTCAAGAACTGTGGTAATTCAAACATATTGCAGACGGCGTACTATTTCAAACATTATGCCAAGTGTGCTGTCGAACCATCTTGCATAGCTGCACAGCCATAAAGTCAGGGGCACATTCTGGTGATTTATTGCAAGCTTCTTTTCCACTGGTTTTATGTGTGAAAACATATAAATTAGACAGATAAATTAGAAAAAAATCATCTTCCCTAATGTGGATGATGTTCATATTTACCATTTACAGTGTGATTCTGAAGCCGGTCCACTGTCATCCCTTCTTCATGTTTAAAAACCTGTCATAGTGTTATAATTTAATTAAAATGTCAGCCGTAATTTTTCCAGTCAGCACATACTCTAAGAGCCAGTACAAGAGGATGATTTGTCACTGTGAATACAAATTGTGTTTAAAATACAGCATAGTGGAAATATGCAAAAGGTCTTTTGGCATTTGAGATCCATTGTGTGGATGATTTAAATTATGCATGGTTATTGTTCTGGGCGAACAGTCTTTATATGAGATTCTAGCATCATGGAGTGGAAGAGGTGTGAGGATTCAGTCCAGACTAGTATGTATATGCAAAAATGTTTGGTATGGTATCCATAAAAGTTACCCCTTTTCCTAGATTTGACCAGCAACAGTTAATCTGTATTTATTTCTGTGAGATGAATTTTGAGTGGTCTCCATAGTGGTGGTGGTCTCCATACCTTTCATGGTATTATAGAAACTATTATTCAGTTCACTGTATACAGAGGCTTCGCTGACAGACGTTTGGACTGAATGTGGGTGGTAGATTTTGATCAAGAAATAGAAGGGGGCAGGAGGACAAAGCCCTCTCAGTCATGCCTGCTCGAGATCTCCTTCTGATAGCTCCAACTGTGACAGAATTACAGTCATGAGCCAACATATAAAATAAACCCAGATAAAATCAGCACTCAGTTCTAAAGCAAAAAAGAAAATAAACAAATTGGATAAAAGAAATCTTTTAGATGAAATCAAACCATATTTGAGTATTTATAGCTGGACATCTGCAATAGCCATTCGCTGATATTATATTCAATGATCACCTCTCTATATGGTAGTTGAGTGGCAGTCTGTCAATCCCCCTGTTTTCCATTTATAAGCAGTACATAAAGCATGTAAAAAACAAACAAAACAAAACTGAAATAAAGAAAGGTTCATGACACACGGTAACATAGTCATACAAAGCTACAATGATATTTTTCAACATTTTCTCAAGTGTAACTTCTCTTAAGAGGACGTATTTCATATTATCACAACTGTGCTTTACTGTATTGCCATTCATTGTCTGCTTACACACAAGCTTCCATGTATGGGTGCTTCAAGGGACAGGTTATAGTTGACTGTACAAGGTTCAAAGTTTGTTTATCATTGTACAACACAAGGTTGCACAACAAAATGCAAGCTGCAGAACATCCATGCCATGCGCGGAACAAAAAACTACTATTTATGGTGGAGGATGAATTGAGGAGTCTCACTCAGGCTGTGAGAGTCAGGCTGTCAACAAATACATCAATACTTACAACTGCATTATATGTATATTAGTGTGTTAGAAACTATTAATAATCATATATAAACCAGACTGCAGTGTTTGTAGCTCCACCTTTAAGCAGCTGATCAGTATATATCTATATAAACACACGTATGTATATGTGAATGTCTATATCTATGTATGAATCTATCTATCTGGAGTATACACACACACACACACACACACACACACACACACACACACACACACATTTCTCAAGCTGAATCAGACAAAGGGAAAAAAGGAAGGAAACCCACAGACATCACTCCTGCTCTAATCAGCATTGACTCACTTGAAAGGATTACAACTATGCCTGTTTATTCCTGAAAGGACTGCATCAAAATACGATCAGCCTGCCGGACTCTATTGATGTCAGTGTGGTAGAGACAGGTGGGTGTGTGAGAGACAGAGTGAAACACAGTGATAGGTTGTCAGACAGAAAAGCAGAGAAACAGGAATATAAAGCCGTGGTTGGTTTGAGATATGTTCCTCAGAGTGACTAACAAAGGTTAAATTTGTGTCTTTTTGGGGATGTAATGTGGTGTATCTACAAGAGACACCAACGTATAATGGGTAACAAATTCAGCTCCATGATTCATACTGAAATAATTAAGGCCACCAGTGTGGCTAGTGGGAATGTGTTTCATCAATACTCTTTCCATCACTATCCTGACTTATAGTATGTGTGTTCATGACACTACTGATGGCTGGAAAATCTGTCTAATCACATCAATCAGCTTGACTGTGAATGGGCTGGCATACTGGATGAGCTGGATGTGGACATCTATCAAGACATGCTCCAGACCTATTCAAAGTAAATTTAATGTGAGACAGCAACAGGGACAAAATGGCTCACAAGCTGGAGGTGGAAGCAGGTTTGACGATGACCATGAGACAACAGAAAGTAGCAGTCACACCTGTTTCTCACTCACTCAACCACATACTCTACACAAAACTTCACAAACAGCTAACAAAGACTGAGAAAATATTCATTATTATTATTATTATTATTATTATTATTATTATTATTATTATTATTATTATTATTATTATTTCAGTCTGTTTTTTTTATACAGTACAACAACAAACATAGGTTTTGCACTAAAATGGTTGTAATTTGGCTTATATATATATATATATATGTATATCTTGGCTTTCTCCACTTTCTCATCATTACTCTCCTACTCACCTTTCCAGTAGAGGTCTCTCCCCTCTCACTCCACTCTCTGTGCTCCTCTGCCCTGACTCCTACAGGTCAGTAGGGGTGGTGGAGTGATTAATATTAGTGTATTATTATTATTATCCACTGATGATAATCATTCGTGAATGAGCTCAGCTCCTGTACTCATCCATGTGAGAAACACAGCTGATGCTCCAGAAGGAAGTCACCCTAAAGATAGTATATGGTAAAAAGAGTGTACACTTAACTCTATAAACAACCAGGACCTTCACAATGCATTTCAGACTAACTAGCTAGCTAAGTAGCAGTGTTCTTTTAGAGCTGGAATGTATGTTTTGACCACAAAACAACAAAAGTAAGACGTGTGCAGAGATTGTCTATTTTATTTGTCAAACACAGAGCATTTGGTTTATTAAGTAGATGGGACTTTCTGCTGTTAGCTGGGGGCTGGAGCTAACTAATTGTTACTACCAGCAGTGATAAATACGTACTTTCTTGAAAAACTTTCTTATATCCATTCTTCATCCATCCGTTCACGTTCTTCTCCAAATGCTGTTCTATTCGACTCTGTGTGCTTCAAAGGTACACACACGCTGCAGGTACCGACTGCAAGCAAGGTCACAGGGAAAACGTGGACTGNTGGTAAAAAGAGTGCACACTTAACTCTATAAACAACCAGGACCTTCACAATGCATTTCAGACTAACTAGCTAGCTAAGTAGCAGTGTTCTTTTAGAGCTGGAATGTATGTTTTGACCACAAAACAACAAAAGTAAGACGTGTGCAGAGATTGTCTATTTTATTTGTCAAACACAGAGCATTTGGTTTATTAAGTAGATGGGACTTTCTATATATATATATATATATATATATATATATATATATATATATGTATAGCCTATTGGGGTGCTAAAGCCCCCCTAAAATAGGCCTAACAATGCCACTGCTACAAACAAAAAGGCATGGAAAGAAATGGTTCCACAGCTTCTGACAGTGGAAGTGCAAACAACCATTCAAATGTGTAACAAACTGAACTGAAGGGAACTGGTCTGTTTGGTGGAAACATAGCTATAAACAGCAGCCTGGTGTGCACCTGAAACCTCAGCAACTAAATTACTAATTAATGGTTTTATGACATAAATGTTTTTTTTGTTTGTTTGTTTTTGTTCTTCACATTACCATCAAAATGAGTTTGATTTGACTGGCATCCAAATGAATCTAGATGTTTTTTCTTAAATTGACAACATCAGACCACTATACAGACACTTTCTGTAAAGCGGCATTCTTAAACATTCAACCTGTGTTTTTTCATCAGATTATGATAAGATGAAATGTTATGTGAAATAAATTTGGCTAAAATGATGTGAAATGATTGGTTTTGGCTCAGCTCGATTGGCTGAAATGGTCAGCATAATCTGATGACTGAAAAAAGTAACATGTCTTCATTGACTAAAAGTTGACTAAAATAGTTATACTTTTCTGTGAAAAAGAAAAAGGATGAAGTTGACTAAATATGATAACAAATGACACTGACATTTGACACAAGACTAAGAGTAAAAACAATGAAAAAATTGACAAAATTAACATTCATGACAAAACAGGTTGTAGGGCCTTTAAGACAGGCTGTGGTCCAGTCAGGGCTGCTTCACAAAGTGCACATTTCAACGCTGAATATGTCCTAACAGGTCAAAAAAGCCTGACCAATTCCAAAGAAATGCCTCCTTTTCCAGACAGTTTTCAAGCTCAGCCCGTGTATCGCTGTTATGTCCCACAATCCAGCGCATTCTGCTCAGTTGTTTGTCAGCTTGTAAAGGTAGTAAATATCATGTGACCATGGGATTCACGGTGATGATAATCCAAACACCTAGAAAAGAGAAGATGCTGTCTGGGATATGTAATATAAACAACTTAGGGCCCCACACAGAGCTCAGGGGGGTTTAAATCACACCATAATAGCCAACTAAACTTCATGTACATCTACACACACACACACACACACACCGAAGCATAACACGTCTGCACAGGCCCATGACCATTTCTTGGAGAGCGAAGAGATGAGGGATTTTCCACTTGGGTCCTTTTTCAGTCTAACAATGCGCCGTCCACTGTACAGCCATTTGTTTTCAAATGAAGGTAAGTGGTACAAGCCACCCACACTCCGACTGGAGACGAGACACACATACATCTTTGGAACAATACCCAATTAAAGCACAAGCCATTTGTTTTGTATTCTTCTAACCACCAAAGCTTCTCTCTTTCCACCTTTGATTTTCTTCCACTTGCCTTCTTTCTGTCCATCTACCCCCTGTTGTCCCTCCTCACTGTGTAAATCCCCTACAACAGAAGTATCTAGTTGTATTATAATTGGTTCCCAAGCACCCATTCCAAAACTATCAGTGCAGCAGCATCTCGATTTGGAAGACAGGTCCCAGCAAAGTAAGATAAGTAGGAAGTATTATGGCTGTTGTGCAAACATGATTAACGACATGCTTAGACCTGTTTCTAAATATTGGGAGGTGGGGAGCGTACCTGGGGCAGCTCAGAGACTGTCAGAGATGATGAATAGAGCAATAGAGTGTGCCAGAGATACAGCTGTCACTGAATGGTACAATGAGGTGAGGCGAGATGAGACGGGAAGGTGAATGAAAAGTAAACACTGAGGAGGGAGTCTTGGAGGATTCTTTGGTTAGCGCAATGTTCGTCTGTAGAGCTGTTCTGATGCATTGTACCCTTTTGATTTCTGAATACACCAAAGCAATCTTGGTACCATAAAGGTTATACAATGCTGAAGTGGCTACATAGAATGTATAGAGTGCTGCCATAGAGAGTTTCCTACAAGGATGTGTCAGAGCACCAAAAATAATTTTGTGGTGGTGCAAATCCAATACAAAGATAAAAAAGAAGAGCTGGAACTATGAAAACAAAATGGAAATCCTGCAAAAAAGCTCAGCTGAGGTGGAAATGTTGGTGTATCGTTAAAAACAAAATGTGAGTGCTGGAGAGCGATGAGGATTCTGTACCTTAGCTTTCCTCAATGAATACATGAAACAAATAGAAATGAAATATTTCCATCATG
The DNA here is from genome assembly GCA_037975065.1 of Chaetodon trifasciatus. Taxonomy (NCBI): domain Eukaryota; kingdom Metazoa; phylum Chordata; class Actinopteri; order Chaetodontiformes; family Chaetodontidae; genus Chaetodon; species Chaetodon trifasciatus. The sequence goes on along the minus strand of JBBMOE010000026.1, from coordinate 4,390,356 downwards.
TGTTCCATATAACATCTGTGTGCTCAAAGTTTGACCGGTGCTCTTTTAATCATATTATCTTGTTATGCTCTCTCCTTTTGTAATGGTTTAATGGCACCTGACTGGAGAATTAGCTCCACCAGCTGTTGACCAACTCCCAGTATTAGCATACCAATAATGGACAGAAATGCACACTAATTCACATTTTCTTACACTGATTTTCTGGAAATTGCGATAGAAACAATGAGGAAACCTGACCACTCAGATCTTTGTCAGTGAGTGATGTCATCTTCCTTTGCCTGAGTCAGGAAAACACATGGCAATTTCCTTAATTAATTAAAGTTGAAGTAAAAAGTTGGCCAACAAACTGTGACAGACATCTCTATGTATCAGGGAAAAAAAAACAACAACAACAACAAAATGACAACTGAAGAATGAAAAATGACTGGATGGTAATATCCTCTTAGAGATAAAGAGTGCATGTCTGAACATGGTTGTAGTAACATTTCTGTAGATTTCTGTGATACAGGGACATTTTAATGGTAATGGCTTGCCAACATTATCAGGTAGGCTTTCTCTGAAGGTCTTATTTTCACTAAGCAAAATATTGTATGGAATGGTAATATATTCTTCAGCTCCATTATGCATTATTACAGCATATTTCACTAATTAAATCATCATTGTGACCAAACTGTTGCATTTCTCAAGTGCAGCTTTTCACAGGAGCAAAGCCAGCATTCACACAGAATACTGTACATGTACAGTGGTTGCACTAATGGAGCAATATGTAATATGAGAGGTAATTATGCTCTAGCTAGCAAGATTTGAAATGAAGAAGTGTGGAGTTGAGTGAGGAATTGTCCTTGGACAATGAAGAGAGAGCCAATCAGACTGAAGCATGCTGTATGGAAGTTTCTGTAAATTTCCTCTTTCCTACAGCAGTATTTACAGCAGCACTAATGTCCTTTGGGTATTTATGACCACGAAGAATGATGCCTGAGCGTAAGGTTTATAAACACTATATAGGAAGACAACACTGGAGCTGTATGACAAGGTTAGCATGAAGCTTGTCAGAATGAATGAATATGAGAGCAGAGGCAGAGATTAATGTATGCACAATGTTTGAGCTTTTTCTTTTTTTTTTTTTTTCTGTGAAAGATATTTCATTAAAGACCATCTAAAAAAACAAGTTCCTTCGTCTCAGTGTCCTTTTCTTTTCCTCTCTTTATATGACGTTGGCAGAGGCTACAGCAGCTGAATGTCACAGGTAGACTGGACCATTCCAGCTAATTAGTTAGTTTATGGTAGAGCAGAGAATAAAGGGACATTACACTATACTATCTGTCCATTCTTGACCTCTTGTACCTGGGTGTCTGGCAGGAACATGAATCTTCCCTAAGGATGGATGACTAACCTAAAGACACAAATAAGAATACTGTATATTATAACCTGAGGAGACTAAGAGAAACAGCAGAGGAGAAGTGAGAGGGAGATTTTAATGAGGAAAATGAGAGGGTGCAGAGATGCAGTGCTTGCTGCTGATGAAAGAGGAGATTAAGAAATGATAGGAGAGGGAGCAAGGCAGAGAGAGAGGGATGCAGAGAGAGATGTAGTGCTGAAGGGAGAAAGGGAAGAACAAAAAAAAGGAAGGATGAGGCAGTGGAACAGAGGAAGGAAATGAGAGAGAGTGAGGATGAGGTGTTTTTTAAAGGCAAAAGTTTTCAAAGTTTAAAGAGATGGTGAAAGTTGGAAAGAAGTCTGCAAGGGTTGAACATATCTGCAAAACACCCCCAGGTTGGAATAAAGAGACAGTTTGGGAGGCTGAATCACAGAGCTGCTATACTTAATCAGTAGAATGGCCATTGCAGATTGTGTGTGAATGTGAAGTGTGGGATGGGGTGAGAGTGAAGTTAGCTTTATTTAGATCATATTGAGAGTGTCATCCTCTGCCTCTCACAAAAAAGGTGTCATACTTTAAAGAATAGTCAAAGTCTCCTTATTTCTTGTGATTATGCTTTGCTCATTACTGTGTTAACTATCATGGCACAAAGCTAGAATGTGTAAAGACAGATGGATGAAAGTGGAGCACAAAGAGAGCACGAGGAGAATGAGGAGCTGAAGAGATTAAAGTGGAGTAGAATTAGAAACATTGAGGAGGTAAAATAAGCCTGATATGGGTGAAAAAGTCAAAAGGGCATTTCCTATGATGGAGGCAGCACAGCTGGTAAGAAAATAAGCAAACGGTCTATTACTTTACTAGGTACTGTATTGAATCATAAAGTATAAGATGTCATTCCTTGTACTTCTTGTACCGGCTTACTTGTACTTCTAGTTTCAGCTACTTTACAATTCTACTCCAGTACAATTCAGAGGCAACATTGTGACATCAGGAGAAGGTGCGAGCTGGGAAATAAGGTGAAGGGACCTCAAGAGTCACAGCACCAATAGCTAATTAGCAATGCTAATGTTAGAACAACAAACAAGCAATCAATTGATCCAAAAATACAATATACATTATTTTGAAATGGGGCATCATGCAGAATGAATACTTTTACTTTGGGTACTTATAATTTCATGCTAATACTTTTGTACTCTTACTTACTAAATGCATGACTTTCATTTTTGCACTGTGTTATTGATACTTTTACTTTACCAAATACCTCAGTACTTCTTCCACCAATAGCCTGCATACATCTGCAATGAGTTGTGCTAATGGAAGTCGTACGTACATGTAGTTGTATTCATCTGTCTAGGTACACTTTGCATGAGGTTTGTCGCAATAATAGAAGCAGGAGTAACTGTAATGTAATGTAATGTAATGTGTAGGTGTAATGATAATGGTATGGCTAGTAATGGTAACTGTAATAGAATTAGTTTAGGAGTAGCAGTAGTAGCCACAGTGGTAATAGACATAAAAGCATTAGTGGAAAAAGTAGCATTGTTAGTTATTCTCTATAGTTGATTTAAACTGCAGTAATAACTAAAGTAATAGTATATTATAGGTTATTGCTAGTCGAAGAAGCAGTAGCAGAAGTCAACAGTTCTAGAAATATCATATCAAATCTATGTGACACAAATTGTAAATCATTGTAAATCATTCTAAAGTCTACTTCTTCCTGCAATATTAAGGCTCATGTCATCATAGCATCTTTCTTTTTTAGGAATAAAGCTTTTAGTATATGTGCTGTGTAGCAGAACTGACCTCTAACTGACCTTCCCTCACTCTCTCGGCATTTCTCAGAGGAAATGAGAAATGTAAAACAGTCTAACTTTTAGGAATTATTTACCACCTGAAATGTGCACAAACAGAGGTTATCTCGGAGAGAGACAGGATGTCTGGGTCAGAGATAGTTCCTCCACACTCTTCCAAGGAAGCTGGATTACCAACACCTTCACATCAAAGAGCACCTGGCCCAGTATGTTTGTCACAGAGATGCTAAGGTTCTCTTGATAGCCCATAGGAGACACGGACAATAAAACTGGCTGGGAGAACAAAGGCCAGGTCTCAGACGAATCCACAAACCAGTTAATGCTGGGTGAATGATGGGTTAATGATGGGTTGTAAATTAGACGGTCCTGAAACAAACTGTTTTGTAAGTCTCTGTGCCATGTTTTCTGGTATACTAGGATAACTGAATCTTTATATTTGATTTAACTTGGGATGTTTTCACCATATTAAGCTCACAATCTGTATAATCTTAATGCTTTCCCAGTGATTCTAGCTTATAAAATGACAAAGTTGTGATTTTAACCTTGATTGCAAAGTTTGTTCGAGTTTTTACTATGGAACCAGACTGCCATCGAGGGGTTCGTAGTGGTGAAGTTGAATATACTTTATAAGACATTTATTAATGAATCATCATAATAGTGACAATCATTTCGGCAAATGTAGCCTGTTTTTCTCTTATTTCGTTGATATGTTGTGGTAATTGTGTCTTGAGTCATCATATATATTAGGATGAGTATTAGGAATGATTATCTTGATTATTGTTGAATGTTCTCATCCACTCATAAGAACTGCCTAACGCATGTTTTTGAACAATGTTAAAATGCCATTAAAAATTGCCCATCCAAAATATATGTATGATTGACCATAGTGAGAAGCAGATGAGCCCTCGTCCGAAGCATGAATCAGTCTTCGCCTCATAAAATGAAATGACGTCGCGCACCTACGAACCACCCCACATGAGAGACGGCCTATTGATTAGACACGCCCCGGAGCGAGATTTAAAAACTGGCTGTAGAGCGTGGCAGGGTCACTTCTACTTCTTTCACTTATTCATCTACTTAGTCTTCACTTACTCTTCACATACTCTTACTTTTTCCTGACCACTTCTTTGACTTCTTACACTTCTTTTAATTCTTTCATTTTTTTCGAGTCTTAATTTTCACCTTGTCGCTGCTACACTTTTCCTGCGCAGCCTTAATTTTTCTTCGCCTCGAACAAATGTTTTGTTCCGTTGTCTTTTTTTTTTAGTACTTTGCGTAACTCCTAGCCACGTCAAGTCACACGATTGGTTTTTGTAAAATACTAGTCAAGTAATAATAATTTTGGAGACACTTTTCAACCGGCCATCGAAGAGGCTATCAATCTTATTATTATCCATTTAAAATTGTACTTCACGGTTACCAACAAAGATGACAACCTGCAGCCAGCTGCTGAACCCTTGAATCAGGGTAAACAACCACCTGAAGCCGTTCCTTGCCTGTCACCGACACCGGAGAGGTCCAGTCCCTGAAACATCATTGTCCAATTTCAGCTCTCAACCTTGTTGTGTCTGGTCCTTACACCGGACCGCCGAGCAGATTGAGCTACGGACGACCACTGGAAGCATCTTCGGGCCAGTTTGGAGCCGGCCTTGATGAGAACGCTGCTGACTAAGTGGGCATAATAAGCGGGTTTGAATAAGAGTTGGTCCGTGAGGTTATGATACTGTTAAATTGTCTAAATTCTCGCAACGATTTGTTCCGTAAATTAACTTCACATTCGCGTCCCCATTTTTCCCCTTTGAAACTACTTCTCACTATCGCCAAACTTAATTTGCCATTGTTTGCCATAAGTTTCTCTCTGCAATTGCTTGTGTTATTTCACATCACCTATATCATCTGTCGTACTATTCATGATATATTATTCATTATCCATGATTGTGTTTAATAAATGAGTTTTCTTAATTCAATTCATAGTCACACGGTGTCCTTTTGAGCTGAATATAGACGATCCCTATATCTAGAGTTTACCCTTCAGATTATCAGACTGGTTTACTGTTGGTTCATTCGTTATTATTACATCAAAAAAAAAAAAAAGTTGGCAACCCTGATGAGTAGGTGAGAGCAGCTGCACATGTGGTCAACCAATCAGCTGCAAGGCAGAAAGGGAATGATCTGTGAATGCGTCCCTAACAACCAATAACTTATCACCGCTGTTTGTCCAGGGAACTTCTCCTTTTGTTTTGTTCTAAATCATGAAATGATATCAATTGACTTTTTTTTGTTTAAACCCAGAGGTTACAAGTGTGAATTTATTCAAGGGACTAGACCAAGACATTTCAATTCCGCAGCACATACAACAGCCATCATTACATCACGTCTTTAAAACTACAAGTGGATTTAGATGTGGATACCATAGATGAGATGGCAGCAATAGCAAACAATGAAGCTAATTAGAGTCAGTCAAGACTATTGTCAGTTAGCGCCATATTTGAGGTGATTTGCACTAATAGGAGTAACATTACATGTTACCCTCAATATCTGTGTGTGCTGTTGTAGTAGAACTAGAACAGTTTGCATCAGTTTAAGTACTGCAGCAGTAGCAGCAGTATGGTCATATTACTAGTTAAACTGTACATCTGTAGTGAGTTCCTTGATGTTAGCAGTCATTGTAGTGCTAGTTGTGATGGTAGCAGTAGTCAGTAGTAGTTAGCAGAAGCAGAAATACTTACTCTTTGTATATCTGAAGTGAGTTGCAGCAGTGTTGGAGAAGCTGTAGCTCTGAGGGTCTCTGTCCCTCTAACTGGAGAGTTCAGGCTGACATAGGCCACAGCACTGCTCTTCAGAACAACACTGTTATCCTGAAGAGAACACATACACACACACATCATTATACTCCCAATGATGTTCAGAATTCTATTATTGTTCTCATCGCACTGGTCACACCATCATTACTATCATTACCTCAAGTCCACAAAAAGTGTCCTTGCCACTTTAATCTAAGGATTACATTATTGTCATGTCCTCTTATTGGCAGTCATTCTTCATCCTCTGCTGTCCTCACAATGTAATTTAAAACCATAAGATTATTATGATCATGAAATTTCATGAGGTGCATGTAAGATTCCAATGTTTTTGTTGAAAGCTAGATGTTTTTATTCTTACTCTATAGGAAGTGACTGTCATTTTCAAGAGTGTATCAGTCTTGCTGACAATGACTCCCTGTGCTTATGTGGGAATAACAATAATGAATCATGAATGAGACCTACTCAATCCAAACAATACAGTCTGACTGTAGCTGTAGTGGGTTGTTCTTCTGTTGTAGCAGCATTCCTTTCTTGAGACAATACAGTGGGCACTGGCACCCACTGTTCTGACTGCCTTTCCTCTTTCTCCTTATGACTGGTAATTGTAATTGTTGTTTCCACTGACATTTGCAAAGATGGTACACAAGTTTCAGTTACATTTCATGCGGCCAGTACTCTTGTGTCAGTACAAGCTGCTGCACGGACCCAACTATCATATTTGTGTTAAGTATTTTGGCTGTTAGCGGGCTAACTGCTAACAAGCCCCAGCAGTAGCATATGTTGGAGAAAGAAGAACATTATCTGAAAAGATGAAGATTAAGGTGCACTGTATGGTGATCCTTATACAGTATGTAGTGTCATGGCATGGTGTACGTACATCTTTGTTGCTAGTGCCAACTACATCTGCCTGAGTTGAAATCATTCCAGAAGCCACAACCTTTTTATCTCTGAGCTGACATTTAGTAAAGCAGATGGTCTTATGCTTACTGACCTTTCCCCACTCATAGGACCCGATGTTCCCCAGGGCTGAGCCTCCCCACGAGCAAAACACAGTGGTACGGTCTGGCACCCATCCTTGTTTGGTCTGCTCTGTCAGTGCAGCAATGAGCTGATTCATAATAGCTGAAGCCCCGCCTCCCTGGTCACTGTCATGACGACTGCCAACCAGCACATAGCGATCTGTAAACAAATAAATGGAGAAGAAAAATATTTAGCTTAATTTATTTCTTTGGTTGTGGGTGAATATTGCCACCTTATGTATTTATTATATGTTTCTCTTATGTCTACATTTATTAAATTAAAAACAAACATGGCAGTTATAATAAGCAGTGATGAGGGTAGTGCTGCTGTTCCATGTACAGAGTGGTAAATCTTGTGTTGCATTGGAAAACTTGAAAGTGAATGTTGAAGAGGGAGATCTGTTGGCATTTGTCAATAAAAATAATTGTGAAACAGAGGTAAAGGTGAATCGCCCCCAACCAAAAATTTGTAGGCATTTCCTACAACTATAAATCAGTGACCGTCCTTTTACATTCACAGCCTCATGGAAGTTGCCACCTGTTCAGGTTATCGTAAGGTGAGCTAGATCAATACACTTTCAAAAAAATATATACAATAAAAAATATGAACATTGGGAAACAGAGGCTAGTGAAAAAGGAGGAAGGCAGACTTTCCACAGCAGAATTTACAGAGTACATCACTTCTACGATTTTCTAATTCTATCTTCATTGTAGCCTCTATTTTCTTTCAGCAATAATATATCCAGAGTGGATCTCAATTTAATTTAGAATGCAAATTGCAATGCAAGGTAATGATATACTCACAGTAAGGCATGTCAGGCAAGTCATTAATCCATATGTGCTAACGGTATGTGCAGCCTACCATACCTTTATTGCACTTTCTGCCATTTCAGGTCTTCAAAACTCAGAAAAACTAAAACTTTGATTAAATTAAGGTGATGTAGCTCTATACAGAGAACAGGCATGTTAGTGGTGTGTGTTCTCCTCACGACTGACACCTTTGAATCAGTTTTACCACATTTAACTGTAGGGATATATTTGATCATTGAGGAATTCATTCAAAATGTTATGTATTGTTAACTCTTGGTGCAGTGAGACCCGAGCATTTCCCTAATGTTACCTTGTTTGAAAAGATGACATGCTCGTCTCACTTTTTTGGATCAAAATCAGTCATAACTCCAGACACTCTGAAAAGCAGACATATAAAGCCTCTGCTTCATGCATTTGCTTTAATACACACAGAGGTCATTGTATAAGGCCATTGAGATCTAAATGGAAAAATATGAAAGCAAAAGGTGAATAGAGAGTTAGAAAATGAAAATATATACAAGAGTTCAGTAAAAGTATGACAAAATAGTATTCAAGCACAGTGTAGTTTTCCATGGAAACACACTCACACTCAGACACACACAAACATGAATGCTTCAGGCTTCTTTGTATGTCTTACATTCTCTACAAAGACAGAGTGTTGAGTATGGATGCACAAAGCGGCTTCCTGCAGGCAAAGAGGGGAACAGAGCAAACCTCATCACCCCAACACAGAGTGCTGATGACTTTGTTTGAGAAAAGAGGTGCTTAGAGAAGCCTGCTAGCTTAGCCTAAGAATCTGACAACATATTATTACACTGAGAGCGGCTTCCAGGGTAAATCAACCATTACTGTAAACTGCTTCAAATTAGTCATGTGTGAAAGTGCAATTTGCTTTATTTTTTTATTTGATCTTTTTCACGGGTATACTTCTTGTTGAGAACAGATTAACACACTAAAAGTCAAATGAAGCATTTATAAGAAGCTCTTATTAATAAAAAAAATAAAATAAAAATAATTAATACATGAGGTCATGTTCTTGCTGCCCTCAGGCCATGACAAATCATTCATGGTTCAGCAGGCACCAACTAATGTTTGGTGCAGTCGATGGAAATTATTGCATCAAATACAGTTTGGCTTTACAGCCTTATTCCTTTGGGATATAGAGCTCCATTACTTGTCCTAAAACAAGTAAAAACACATCAATGAGCCACACTGTTGTGTTCCTTCATTACCAGGAACATAGGCAGAGAGTTAGGACAGAAAATTGATGCCACTCGTGTCTTGAGGGTAACTCTGAATTCATGCATAGTAGTCGGTTAGCTTATATTAGCTTAACTTAGTATAGTAAATACTGCAAATGGGGAAAGAGCTAGCCTGCCCCTGTCTTGCCAGAGTTTGTGGCACTGTGATCATTAGATTGAACATGGTGACCATTGTTAAAAACAGAAATGGCATAGTCTGATACTAGCATTAGGCAGATTTTGTCACCTTTGGTCAGAGCCAGGCTAGCTGTTCCAACTTGCTTTCAGTCTTTGTGCTAAGCTAAGCTAACCAGCTGCTGGCAGTTGCAGATCTTGTTTAACTCTCAGCAGGAAAGCAAACTATTTTTTCAACTGTCAGCTATGAAGGTGCAATTGTACTGAAAGTAAATAATCACTATTCATAGATGTGTTTTTATCATATTTGAGCAGTTACAGTCCCAATTGTTTTAGATTTCTTCAGGTTTTTGCTTGTGTTAAATCTAAATTACCTTCCTTTACTATTCTCCCTAGACATGCTGTGTGAAGCAGTGTGTGATCATTGGTCTAACCTACAGAATCCTTCATCGGACAGACGATTTAAAAATCTGCATGAGACATGGATCAGGGATTGGGTATAACAGAAAAGCTGTCTGCAGAGTCTATGGAGTGAGAATAAGTCTTCAGTTGTAAGAGACATGGCCTGATGTAGTTTAAGATGCTAAAATTCACTAATGTTTCCTATGATTTGGAATTATCCACTTTTGCAGCTCTATTTTTAAAACTGTCAAATGATGGACAGCAGGATCTTTTGGGCACGAATAGTCACAAAACTGGTGTCAAATATATTGTTGTGACCTTTTCAACACTAGCATGTAGGCTTTAAACTTCTCTCACTCTCTCCCTTTTTTACTGTTATACTGTCATCCCTGCTGCATTTGTCACATTTTATGCCAAAATCAGTGAACTTCATTAGAATGCTCAAAAAAGGTTAGTGAAAAAGCAGTAAGTTAGGTTCTCATTTGCTTTTCTCTGTAAAAATAATTGCTTTAAATTAGCACTGACTTTGGGAATCTGTTATTGTAAGTGAAGTGAACTGATGTTGGCATGTTGATTTGAAGTTAATGTTTTACATCTCTTTCTTCGTTATAGTCCAGACCTTCATGTCAAATTTGATATGAATACCCTTTATTGATTCCCTGTTAAGGAGTCAGTAGAAATTGTTTAGTTGAACACATTTCAGCAACTATGAATGTTTAGCTAATTACAGTCTCTTCTGCCTGGTACACCTTCCTGTTTTGCTTCTCCAGTTACCCTGGAGCCTGACAAGCTCATCTAAGAACAACAAGAATGTACCCTAATGCAACTTTCTGGTCCAAGTGGACATAGGTGCTACAAGACCATGCTACGAAGTAGTGCAAAAAGTGCATAAAGTCGATAGAGGTTTTTTTTGTTTTTGTTTTTTTAAAGAACAAGGTGTCCAGTAAAGAGCTTGGTCTTGAGTCGTTTTCTAAAGATCGCAAGGGACTCTGCAGAACAAATGGAGTTTGGTAACTCGTTCCACCATCTGGGAACCACAGAAGAAAAGAGTCTAGCTAGAGACTAATTATTATTTACAAGACCTTGAAGGGGACCATACATGTACAATATGTGCTGGTATGTAACAATAGTGAGGTTGTATGACACATGGGTCTGACATCATTTAGAAACAGTGTCACCATTACACAGTTTGCCCACCAGAGAGCACTGAGAAGATGATTTTTCAACTATAAAAATCCTATAAAATCCTATAAAACTATAAAATCCAGGATTTTTGCAAAAATATTGCAAAAAGAAGCCACTGTGCCAGCAATGAAATGGTAGAATGATAACATCATTCAAATAGGTGCACTTTAAATAAATGCAATAAAACTGCCTGTGCGCCAACATACATTTAAGAGCATTATCCACTCTTAGCTCTCTAAAACAGTGTGTCGAGGGCCCTGCCATGGACTGTGAAGTGTTTGTGTGCTAGTTGTGTTGGGGTGCTTTCACATTGCATTTTGTCCCTCCATATGAGCAAACAGCATTTTATTTAAGTACTATTTGCATAGGGCAAAACAGATTCCTACAAAATAACCCCCTTTTGTCAAGGGCTGTGTGACTCAAAACCTTTGCAAATGTGCATGAATATTCATTCTGTTTAGGGTGGAGATCAATGAGCCTGGAACAGACATATGATCAAACGCCAACAACCAGTTAAAATGTCGCTCCTTCCGGAGATTTGTGGCCCATATTATCTGCTTTAGTGGCCCATAATGGCTGCCTAATATCACAGTGTAAATCAGCAAGGTAATTTTCCACCACTGACTGGGCAGGACAGGTACAGTAACAATGCATTGCTATGAGTAGATGGGAGAGCAGGAGGGGAGGATGACGGTGGAGGCCAAGGCAAGGACAAGATAAAGGGTCTCTCTGCAGAATGACAATTAAAAAAGGAAAAGGGCAAAAACAGCTAAGCAGAAGAGGCTGAGCTGCCATTTAAACGTTAAATGGACAAAATATGGTAGGAATTAACCTGAGCTGACACAGGAGTGGGACAGGGAGGGCACCAACAAAGGAGGACAAAGAAAAGCATGGATTCATTTAAAACATATCCCTGATCTTACTTCCCAAACCTTTTAACATTTTCTTGACAGATAATTAAAATGTTTTCATGTTTTTGAATCGCTCAGTACATCTGATGAATGGGCAATAACAAAGAAGCTCTGGAGTGAAATAACCTTAAAGAAAACAGGGACAGGAAGAAGCCATTACAGGGAAGTTAGTATTGAATGGATCAAACGATGACATGCAATTTCAAAGAGGCCACAATAAAACACAGATAAATCCACTGTACACTACCTTTCAGGCACCAAATGGCAGATGGACTAAGTCAAACAATGGCTGGTGAACACAGCGGATCATTTAGCAGCTGAAGAGCCAGATCACACAGGGCAGCTGTGGCTCAGGAGGGAGAGCGGTTGTCCACCTCTCAGATCAGCAGTTTGATCCCTGACCTCGGCAGTCAACATGTCCAACTTCTGTATCTTCGGCCAAGTGAAAGGGTGAATGTAGACTTGTGTTGTAAAAGTGCTTTGAGTGGTCGTCAGACTAGAAAAGCACTGTGTAAATACAGTCCAGTTACCATTTTTGCCTCAGGAGTTGGTGGGGAGCAAAAACAAAGCTAAAAGGTCAGTAAAAGTTCAATACTTTGGGATTCATCAGATAACATGACCTCAAATTAAAGCTTCTGTCGTTTTGAGTCTTCTGGGTATGAAACAAATGCACTTCATTGCTAACACTGTCACCATGACAACTTCATAAACTGATGATATGATAAGAGTTGGGCATTTAAAGGTTGTTGTGGAGTTCTTCCACTGCTTATTGGCCAGTATAATCATTGCTTCATATGGGGCATTTTGCCACTAGGGCTGCAAACTACAATTATTTTTATTGCTGATTAATGTGCTGCTCATTTTCATATTTAATTGATTAAGACAACTCTGATAAAAGATTTATTAAAAGCTTGGTCTGTAAAATATCACAAAGTAATGCATAATAGTGCTGTTTGAGAAGCCACAAGATTCTTAGTCACCACACACATATGCAAACACTTTATTATCACACACTTGCATAAAATTCTGCTTGAAGACACACACACACACACACACACACACACACACACACACACACACACACACACACACAGAGTTCCTCTTATTACGTAAACTGGGTAGTCTTGTCTGAAGTCATTAACATGCTAATGTGAACTCAGAGCCTGTTTTTTGGGTTGTGTTGTGCTTTAGTTCATAATACATATTCAGCGTCCTAAAATATGCATAGTCAATTTAATAACTAATGTATTCATATACTTATTATTTATAATAATATCCTTAGTAGTATTTTGTATGTTTTCCATTGCTATATTTTTTGGATTTAAGTACTTTGTTACCACCAAATATTGCTCTTCATGTCTAATCATCCAGCAGTTCAGATGTCTGATCGTGAACACAATGGGCTGAGTCATTCTGGTTGCCTCTATTTAAAAGCCACCTCAGGCTGAGGGTATTTGTGGAACACTGGACTAGCACATCCAGTCCCTGTAATTTGTTCCTACATTGAGAGACAGCTATGAAAAGTGCTGATTTTTTTTTTTTTTTTAATTCATACACATTTGGATCATGTAAATACACACACATGAGAAGTAAAGCCAATGACATTATTTTTGGAGGCGACTGTTTAATCTTCAAACTGAATCATATCAACTTGTTTACTGTAGCTGTGGACAGTATGACTAATGCATCTAAATCTGAGCAAACACAGAATGTACAATGTACACTCTAAAATGTACCACCAAATATTTACATTTTTTATGTAGAAAAAGTAAGGAGAATGACATATAAATAATTTCTGACTTAATGCAAATTCTTAATGATGTGTTCATCTAACAAGCTGCATCCTGGATTTCACAAATTTCAAGTCAAGTCATGTCAAGTACACTTTATTGTCAATGCTGCTATATGTACAGGACATTAACAGAATTGAAATAACATTTCCCTCAAATCCTTGGTGCAAACAGCAATAAACATGAAATATAAAATGTAATATAAAATATAAAATAAAAAATAAATAAAAGAAATATATACAAGTAAAAAGATCTAGTAAAAATATGGCAATCTGAGATATAAAATACAGTATGATACAGTATGATAAGGAAATACTGTATGATATGGAGATATGAACAGTAAAAAAATGTGAAATGTATACCAAAAATAAATAACGGATTTACAGTAGAGACTGTAAACAGATTGTCTACAGCAATTGACTGTCCGTCCGTCCGTCTTCTCCCGCTTCATCCGGGGCCGGGTCGCGGGGGGAGCAGCCTGAGCAGGGACGCCCAAACTTCCCTCTCCCTGGACACTTCCCCCAGCTCTTCCGGGGGGATCCCAAGGCGTTCCCAGGCATTGACTGTACATAGTGCAATTAGGTTTGTAAAAGAGTTTTTGAGTTTGTAAAGTGGCTGGTGCCATTTGGTTTGTGTATGGTGGTGGGTGGGGGTGGGGGGTCAGTGTCCAGAGTTTGTGAGGGCAGGGTGTAGGGAAGGAGAGGGGGAGAGCTGGGAGGGAGTTCAGCATCCTGATGGCCTGGTGAATGAGGCTGTCTCTCAGTCTGCTGGTTCTGGCCTGTAGGCTCCTCATTCTCCTCCCGGAGGGCACCAGGCTGAAGAGGCAGTGGGTGGGATGGGTGGAGTCACTCACAATGCTGAGTACTTTGCGGGCCAGGCGTGTGCTGTAAATGTCCTGGAGGGAGGGGAGGGGGCACCGATGATACTCTCAGCTGCTCTTACTATGTGTTGCAGGGTCTTCCGGCAGGATACAGTGCAGCCGCCATACCACACAGTGAAGCAGCTGGTCAGGATGCTCTCGGTGGTTCCACGGTAGAAGGTGTGCATGATGGGTGACTGGTGCTCTGGCTCTTTTCAGAGGAAGGAAGTAGAGGTGCTGCTGAGCTTTCCTGGCTGGTGAAGAGGTGTTACTGTTCCAGGAGAGGTCCTCAGTGAGGTGCATGCCCAGGAACTTGGTGCTGCTCACTATCTCCACAGCAGCACTGTTGATGGTCAGTGGGGGGTGCTGGGTGGAGGCTGTCCGGAAGCCGATGACAATTTCCTTCATCTTCTCCACATTGGGAGAGAGATTGTTGTCTCTGCACCATGCGGCCAGTTGGCTCACTTTGTCCCTGTAGTTTGACTCATTGTTGTTACTGATTAGCCCCACCACACTAGTGTCGTCCGCAAATTTGATGAAGAGGTTGGTGTTGGTGTGTGTTGCTGTGCAGTCGTGGGTCAGCAGGGTGAAGAGGAGGGGGCTGAGTATGCATCCTTGGGGGGCCCCCGTGTTCAGCATGAAGGTGCTGGATGCGTTGCTGCCAACCTGGACTACCTGTGGTCTTCCGGTCAGGAAGTCCAACAACCAGTTGCAGAGTAAGGTGTTTAGTCCTAGGCAGTCCAGTTTCTGTATCAGCTGCTGGGGGATGATTGTGTTGAAAGCTGAACTAAAGTCTAAGAACAGCATCCTCATGTATGAATCCTTATTGTCCAGGTGGGTGAGAGCTGAGTGGAGGGCGGTCGAGATTGCATCATCAGTGGACCGGTTGACCCGATATGTAAATTGGTAGAGGTCCAGGGTGGGAGGGAGGACAGATTTGGTGTGGTGCATGACTAACCGCTCGAAGCACTTCATGATGACGGGGGTCAGTGCCACAGGGTGGTAGTCGTTGAAGCAGGATGAAGAAGTCTTCTTTGGAACAGGGATGATGGTGGTACTCTTGAAGCAAGTGGGGACAACAGCTTGGCTCAGAGAGGTGTTGAAGATGTCTGTGAGGACATCTGTGAGGTCCCCTGCACAGCCCTTAAGCACACGACCAGGAATGTTGTCAGGACCTGCAGCTTTGCAAGTGTTGATCCTGGAGAGAGAGGGGGATAGCACTTGGTCATCTGGAGGGGGTGGTGTCTTCTGTGCAGGGGTGTTGTTGTCAGCTTCAAACCATCCAAAGAAGTTATTTAAACTGTTCAGCAGAGCGATGTCACTGTCACAGGTCTGTGGTTGGGGTTTATATTCCATGATGGTCTGTATCCCCTGCCACAGGCTCCTTGTGTCTCTGCTGTCAGTGAAGTGGCAAGTAATCCTGCTGCTGTACTGCCTCTTTGCTAGTCTGATGCCACAGGACAAGTTGGCTCTTGCTGATCTCAGACCAGCCTCATCACCTGCTCTGAAAGCAGCATTCCAGGCTCTCAGTAGCCTGTGGACTTCCCCCATCAGCCACAGTTTCTGGTTGGCCCGTCCTGTGATGGTCTTGGTGCCCATGACATTATCGATGCATTTGCTGATGTAGGCAGTAACAGTGTCTGAATACTCCTGGATGTTGATCTGGTGGCTATAGGTGTCTGCCTGCTTAAACATGTCCCAGTCTGTGGTGTTAAAAAAGTCCTGAAGTGCTGAGGAGCCACCCTCTGACCACACCCATGCCTGCTTCTGGACCGGTCTGGTGACTTTGACCTTCGGCCTGTATGCTGGCATTAGCATCACAGTGATGTGATCTGAAGCACCAAGATGGGGCAGGGGTAAGGCCTTGTATGCTCCTCTCAGTGTTTTGTAAACCAGGTCCAGTGTGTTGTTTCCCCGTGTTGGAAAGTCAATGTGTTGGTACAACTGAGGAAACACTGTTTTGAGATTTGCATGGTTGAAATCTCCAGCCACGATAAGAAGTCCCTCTGGATGGGCTGTCTGCTGGTCACTGATGGTGCTGTACAGTTCACTCAATGCCTTGTCTCTATCATTGTTGTTGCAGCAGGGAGGGATGTAGACTGCAACTAGCAGGATGGCAGAAAACTCCCTCGGTAGATAGAAAGGCCAGCACTTGATGATCATAAACTCTACGAGGGGTGAACAGTGTCTACAAATCACCACAGTGTCTTGACACCAAGCATCCCTGATGTAAACACAGACCCCGCCGCTGTGGGTCTTACCTCCTGAATGAGGGCTCTGTCTGCTCGGTTAGCCGGCCCAGCTGGATGGCAGGGTCTGGTATGCTGTTATTGAGCCATGTTTCCGTAAAAACGAAGACACAGCACTCTCTCATGGTCTGCTGGGTCGATCTCAGAAGGTGTACATGGTCCAGTTTATTGTCAAGGGGTGTACATTGGCGAGTATGATAGATGGTATAGCCGGCTTGTGTGGATTCGCTGCTAGCCTGGCCCAAATACCCATACACTTTCCCTGCTTCCACCTCCTCTCGCACCACCTGCAGCGCTTCCTCTGCAGGTGTGCTGCAGTAGTGGGGGTAGTGGGAGTAGGCCGAGGTCGAGTAACTGCTTAGCGTGTGCCGGGTTTAATTTGCAGATTGCTGTGTCGCTGATGTCAAAAAGAGTCCCACGGCTGTATGTGCGCATTGGGTCAGACAAGCGCGACAAAAACATAAAGTCACTCGAACACACCAACGAAGACAAACGTGTAGACACCACATTATCCGGACAGAGAGGAGCCGTTGTGTCCGCATGCGCCACCATCACTACTATGACAGGGACTATATTATGTCCCTGTCAATATTGTTAGCTAACGTCAGTTTATGGACTAAATGCATTCGCAGTCATTTATTAAAAGGTCAGTTAATGCTGACGTCGCCAAGATTCTCAAGGTCTGGATGTGGGTGTAATACTTTCAGTTGACTTATTTTTCATGTTGATATGTAGGAATGGGTGCGCGAGTAAAGTTGGTTGCAAATCTCCACCATGATGTTTGCTGAATTACATTTAATGTGACCCAATATTTTTGCTGCTTGTCTGAAGCTAAACCTGAACGACATTTACTAAACAAGAAAGTCCTTTTTTTTGTCACCTAAATCTATACTTAAAGTAAAAAGTACCACATGACCGAAATGTGACTAAATGTAATCTACATTTTAAATAACTTTGAGTAAATCAAGTTCATGAAGATAATTTTAAATTTGGGGCACACTCTTACTTTTGTCTGCCTTGTCGAACACTGAGATATTGAGACAAGCAGTTTTTGCTTTAAGACAAAACTTTGGAGCATTTGCACAAACCTGGGTTCCTCCTTCCTTTCAGGTATCCCACAACATTGTAGATTTTCTTGTAGGACAGCTGGTTTCCAACCGTCAGAGTAATCTTCTTTCGTTCTAGGAAAAAGAGCAGACAGACTTTGAGATGAGCTACAGTGGGAAAGGAAAAACCATTTTGAAATTCACTGCAGACAAACTTCAAACATGATCCTAATTTTGACCAACCTTGACCAATTTGATGTTGTTACGCAAATATCAGAGTAATAATGAATCAGAATTTGTCTCCAGTGTGACGATACTGGAGTACACTGAACCCTTACTTTAATCACCCAGAGAGAGACACAACATGACTCACAGGCTGTCAAAAACACTGTTGCTGTATAAACGTATATGTATAAAAGTGATGATTATACCTCATCCCTATCTCCTACTGAATACCTTTACGCTGCTAGATATGTTTTGTAGGAAACATAATTGCTTCCTGATCTGCATTTGTTGGCCAAGTTTGTTTGTTTTCTTCTTCTTCACTGCTTAGATGTCAAAAGTAGGACATAGTGTACTCACTTTTCAAATAATAAAATTAAATTTGTTGACAAAGAACATTTTGCAGATCAGTTCGATATTAAAGTTTCCTTGCTACGCGGGTAAAATGAAACAGAATTAAAAAAAAAATAAATAAATAAAAAAAGCATCATGTTTCCCACAAAACATATTTCCTAACTGCAAATTAGCTGAATATAAATGTGCTCTTTTTTTTTTTTTTTTAATACGTCATGGGGTTTCATCTCATGCAGGAGAGAAAAAGAAAAGAACAAGTAGAGCAAAAGGTGTTCAGAGGTATACTGGTGTCCAACATGGTTTTCATATGGGTAGAGCTTTGCCCTATAATGTCATGTTAAGATTGATCAATACAAACTGCGCAACTAGATTAGCCAACACAATCAAATGAAGTACAATAAGCACACACTCTCACACAGTATTTGTTTCTGTCAAATTCCCTGTCTCACTCTCAAGGAATAATTGGATTATGTCAAGTGGATGAGAGTTGAATGAGAGCTCTAATCGCGCACACACACACACATATGCATGCAAAAGCTCCTTTCTTAGAGAAAATCTCTCTTCATAAGCATGCTGTGTGTAACTATGCTTTATCTCACTTTAATTCCAAATGGGTATTGTCAGACAATGATGCACAATATACAGAGAAACCATACATCACCAAATTTGTGCAACCGCAGAGGAAAACATACTGCACTGACACACACATACACACACACATAAACATACAATATATCATTCAGATGAAAACCTACCATAACAAGGCACAGATAAAACAGACGTACCAATATTTTTCACATGACATTATCATAGATGGTTTGTCATGAAATGGACTAACCCACTTTGGACTGTCTCATCCCCTGCAAGCTTGATGTACCAGAATGAAATAAAAGATTTTTTTTAAATTTATGATGAGGACTAATTGGTAGGTTTGAATAATGTCTGTCAGATTAACATCCATGTGTCTTATAAAAAGCCCATAACCCTGAGCTTTTCAATGGGATGCATCCAACAGTACAACACTTATGCTATTTTCAAAAAAAGTATGATATTTAAAAACGAATGGGTTCAAGAAACCTTGTCTTAGTTTAATAATGATTTGACAGATACAATGTAACAAAAAAATGTAATTGTAAATGTAATTTAGCAATGTGTTGATGAGCAGGTTCTCATTTACTGCTTTTCATGGATGCAAATCTGTGAAGAAAACATTTCACCTCTAATCCAAGGGGCTATTTCGGGTCTGACTGACTTGGGGGGAGTCCCAGGTATTTAACTTCTGTGGGGTTGTTATAATGGTCATTGAAACTACCTGGGTGCGGCTGGCTGTGTGAACGACAGTCATTAGGGCTGTCACCTGGTGCCAGCTGTGAAAAGTCGTTAAATCTCCTGGGAAGGGACTCAGGGACAGGGTTGTAGGTGATGGATAAGTGATGTTGTAGACCTCCTCTCTGTTGAAGGATGGTTTCTTTATTTTAACATAAATAGCCTCCTTCATTCCTCTTTCAAACCTGTTTTCACAAAGGTCTTCTAACAGCCTCTAACTTGATGCTTCTGTGGGTGATGAGCGTCAAAGCATAAGTATTGGTCTGTGTGCGTGGGTTTCCTGTAGACTCCAATGTGATGACTCCTGTCCACTTCAATGTGTACAGTGCAGTCTAAAAAAGTCGTGCTTTGTTCCTGATGTCCTCTCATGTGAAGTTGAGATTACCATCCACTGAGTTGAAAGCTTGCACCTTCTGGGAGAGCTTGTTTAGTTATTATCAGATATTAAGGATAGTTATTGATACCAATTACTGTATTAATATGAATTAAATTATTAATAAGAATTAATCATAATGGGCCACCAGCCTGAAATCAGGAACCAATAGCCTACTGTGAATAGAGTTTCAGCAAAGGGCTGTTCACATAAAATGGCAATATTTGAAATTCATTTTTACATTTATCAGATGAACAGTGAAGGGTTGAATGTGAGCACTGACCCTCACAACCAGCTTTTACCACAACACATACACACAAATATCCTTTTCCTATCCTTATATCCTTGATGAAGTCTTTGCCATATTGCAGGGACTACCCTGAGTCTCAGAGGGTCTCGTCCAATGGGAAACCAGGATTTGTATTCAAACCAAATCTTGCACTCGGGTGAGATTTGCAAGGTCTGGTGGGATTTTGGTGCTATTTCTTTGTTCTGTGTCCTGAGTTCTTCATCAGACTTTAGTCTTTGAAGGTGTGCCTCTCTTTGTTTAGTCTTTTTGTCTTACATGGTGGCCTCTTTGTTCATCCACATGGCGAGGTCCCAACATGAACAACAATGTTCACATGCATGCTGACGATGGAAGCAGTGGAAACTGTAAGGAAACAACTGTTACAGAAGAAGAAGAATCGGGGGGACAATCCCCTTTATTTGTCACACACAATTACATACATGCAACACACATTTGTCCTCCGCCTTTAACCCATCCTGGCCGCCTTCTTCTGCGGCAGACCAGGAGTGGTGGGCTGCCATCCGACCGGCGCCCGGGGACCCAATCTCTTTTGTCACCATTGGTCAGGTGGTGATCTTCTTGCATGTTTTTAGTGGGGGTATTTTTATGGAGGATACCCCAGGTGAACACAGGGAGAACATGCAAACTCCACACAGAAAAGCCCTTTTTTCCTCGAGCAGCAGGCACTGAAGGCATGGTGGAGGACACGCCACCAGCGCCCACAGCAGGATTCGAACCGGGACCTTCTAGCTGTGAGGCGACAGTGTTACCACTTGTGCCACCATGCCATCACTACAAGGCAACAGCCTCAACAATAGAACCATCCTCAACCCAGACCAGCTTTGTGAACTGCAGGACCTCTATCTGAACACCACCTACTTTCAGTACAATGGGGGGGTTTATAGACAAAAACATGGCGGTGCCATGGGCTCACCACGATCTCCCATTGTGGCCAACCTCTCCATGGAAGTTAGTTGAGAGACAAAAAAATTCTGTAACCAAATCCAGTTGCCCTTGATTCCACCCTCCTTTGATACGGATGCACATTTGCATGAGAACATGAGTATGCAGGTGATGCATACACATTCCTTCTGAGTGTGTGTTGCATGCAAGCTGTGTGATAGATTCATGCTGTTCTACTGATTGACTTTTGATGGCGGTAAGTGAAGGATGTTTCAAAAATGTCAAAGAAATGTTTGATGAGGAAGGAAATGGATTCAACACATTTTTAGCCAACGCAATGCATTTTGGTGAGAAACACAGAAAACATCACTATGTTTTCATCACACTCTTTAAAAATGAAATGAAACAAGGAACAACGGAAATGACCTCTAGTAGAAACAGTGCCTTTTCTGTGAAGGTCTAAAATGCAAACTGGCTTTCACAGAAACACACACGCGCACACACACACACACACACACAAGTAAGGGACATTACATAGATTTACATTAATTTCCTGGAGACTTACCATGATCATAACCACTACTTGCCTAACCCTAACCTTAACCCAAGTCTTCAATCTAAAATTCAATAACACACACACACACACACACACACACACACACACACACACATAGCAGTCACTGTATACTGTGTCTGCCAGTTCTGCTGCCTTGCTGGATGGCTGTGAGCTCTAGGGGGGCTGATGGCTCTATATCTGAGGGAAATACAGACAAGGTGCCAGTAAAGATGTGAAGCAGGGGCTCAAACTGTGTGTGACAGAGGTCCCCTGCCTACAGCACAGCAGTACAGCATGACAGCCCACTTTCCCAGCTCCGCTCACGTCCTCCATTCCCCATGCCTGTCTCCTCGCCCTCCTCTCGTGCCTGTTTAATACATTATAAAAATTCACTGCTTTCTCTCATAGGCACCACATAACCCATTTATCACTTTTGACATTGGCACAAATGACTTTGGCTAAAAAGCAGGGCTGGAACATGGGGCCCGTTTGTGTATTCCGTTGGCAGACTTATGTACAGAGATTTGTCAGAGAGTAATTCCACTTCATGATGAATGGGTTTATAGATAGGGTTGCCTCTACAGGTAAAGGGTGACTCTGAGTTAAGTTCTGAGATTTTATGAAAATATTTAAAGGGGCTACAGTTTGAGTCTGATTTTCACGAGTTAAATAAAATGTGAAAGCAGATATTTCCATAGCCACTCTCAGTAGGTTCTTCCTGAGAATTTGAGAATCATGATTTTCCAGCTGCTGCTCTTAGAATAACTCAGTGGAACACTGAATATTGATGGTAATTTTTTTCCCAAGTTCGCCAAATGATTAGGCCAAAAGTGCTCTGTTAAAGTGTTTTTTTGGCCATTTTCTCTGACAGAGTTCATGATTTTCCCAGTACACAGCAGGAAGGCAGAGTGGTTAGAAACTCAGGAACACAGGTCCTCCTCTTGCACAGTTTTTCAGTGTCTGAAAAAGCCCTTAAACAAGATACTTAACCTTGTCTTCTCCAAGGAACATCACACATGACTGACCCTGAAAACATAACCTTTTCTGACAAGACCTCTTACTAAAGAGGTGGTGGCACGGTGGAGCAGTGGTAACACTGTTGCCTCACAGCTGGAAGGTCCTGGGTTCTATTCCTGCCAGGGGCACTGTGGGCATCAGGGGCGTGTCCTCCACCATGCCTTCAGTGCCTGCTGCTCGAGGAAAGGGACCTTTCTGTGTGGAGTTTGCATGTTCTCCACGTGTTCACCTGGGGTATCATCCATAAAAACCCCCATTAAAAACATGCAAGAAGATCACCACCTGACCAATGGTGACAAAACGAACTGGGTCGCCGAGCGCCACTGTTGGCTGGCAGCCCACTGCTCCTAGTCAGCTGCGGAGGAAGGAATTGCCAGGAGAAAAAGAATTTCACTAAGCATGGCGTGTGCAGTTTCCTCTGTTAACTCTGCATGTGGTGTGACTAATAAAGGGCTGTCTTCTTCTAAAACTACAAAAGAGATTGTTTAGTATTGCCTTCAATAACACTTTCCATGAAATATTTTTAACTGTTTCCTTTTTGGGAGTTCAATGAGAAGATTGATATGACTATCAATGAGCACTTTGTGTTCATGCTAAATTTTGATGATAAATGTCATACCTGCATCCATGTTAGCATTGAGTTATTGAGCATAAGTATGGTGTCTTTTCCATGTAGCTCAATGCATGCTGCACCTAAGTACAAACTCTTAGAGCGACTAACATGGCTGTAGATGCTTAGTCTTATTTTCACTTTAGGCAGAGCAAAGGTTAGCTCATTCCATCCTACCAACAGTCTTTAGCTAAACTAGCTAGAGATGCTGCACAGAAGTACTGGGCAGATGCATTAACTAGTCATGAAGAAAAAAATCCAACATGTATTTACACAGTAAAACAAACAAGTAAAGTAAAACTTTGACGCAAAATGAGACCAAGAATTAGATGAACAAGGAGTTACCAATTGTTATCATAGCAGGCACATGGACACACAACCAACTAGTGATGCCATGAGGCAATTTAGCAGTATTAGTCTTTGAAACAAAATCTGTTTCCACAACAAATGAATCACATCTTAAACTGACACTAGCTGATTTCATCACCCCTGGACCCATACATTTAAAGGTTCAGTAGGTTACTTTTATAAAAATAAAAATAACCTTTTCCTCTAACTACTCCCGGTGTTCCTAATGGTATTTGCAAACAACACCCAACCAAAACAACCACCCAGTGCCAATTAATTTTTGAGTCTCATTCCCAGGCTGTCAAATACTTTGGACCAGGGAACTGGACCAAAAGTGTCACTAATGGATGACCTGGGAATACGACAATCAACTACCATTCTCCAGAACTGTCTACTGCACCTTGAAGCCAATAAATGCCACCAAATGAAAACAGTTGATATATAATCAGAGTCTAAATTCAGAAGCATCTCTGCGCCATTCTCTGCAGGGTATTAAATGCAGAATTGAGAAGAAAAAGCAGTAAGTGAATGTGGGAATCCTGCACAAAGCAATCAATAGTGGTGTAATTAAAGGGCCTGGGAGTCCTTTCTATAAAGCCATTTCAAGTTGTTCTGCTTCACTCGCCTCTCCCTCCGTGGCCTCACAATGTAATTGCCACGGAAATTTGTTTCACTTTTGGCATTTGTTCTGAGTGGTAGACAGAGAGAGACACACAGAGAGAAAGATAGAAAGAATTGCATGTGTTAAAAACTTAAGTGAGGAGGAAACGAGACAAAGAAGGGATTCAGCAAAGCTGACTTGCTGAAGTCCCATTCTTCAGCTATGATTTTACTTCCAACATCAATTGGTTTAAGATGAATGTGTGTGTGTGTGTGTGTGTGTGTGTGTGTGTGTGTGTATGGTGTGTGACAGAGAAAGAGAGAGCCAGAGAGAGAGAGACAGAGAGAGAGAGAGAGAGAGAGAGAGAGAGAGAGAGAGAGAGAGAGAGAGAGAGAGAGGCTGAATGGCATTTGCACCTGTGGTCTGTCCACTGTTGACTGCTGGGGCCTCATGTATAAATGGTGAGCACATACTAAAAAGCTGCGTCTGCAGGCTTTCATGCACATGTGGGATGTCTAAAAATGAATGTGACATGATAATGTGTTGACAGCACTAGAAACTGGGAACTGATGTTTCAAAATAACATTTTCACTCCAGTTACTATGCCATATCTATGAAATAGTATAAAAAACATATCTAATTATGTCCACTGATACACCATAATAGTAACTGCATGCAACGAAAACCCATTGAAACTAATCTTCCACAGATGAGACGTTCCTTACTCACTGTGCCAAAACCAAGATCAGCAGTAAACTGAACAGTTTTGTCTGTTCGTGTGACATGAAGATGTTAACGCATGTCAGGGAGTGCAGGACATAAGGGGAGGCAGGGTAAATGTATGACTACAGTTTTAACATTTTCTCACTCTTAGATAGATGGGCAAGATATGTTGGCTATAACATGCTACAGCACAGTGAGAGGCTACATAGAATAATAGCTACTCTTACGCTAACTGTAATGTGAACTACAAGGTTGGTGGTGCCATCCTCCTGCCATTTATTGTAGGTGTGGCAAAGAACTGCTGCACTACCATCAAACACAACACAATAAATAAGATTCAAACATGAAATGTCACAGTAGCCTATACAGTCAGACACAAAAGTAGCCTATGTGGCTCATATTGCTAGACATTGTTGATTAATTATGTATGATTAGCAAATGTTTTGTTAGCATTCAGTGAGCATAACATTAGCTAAAATTGACCCAAACATTAAGTAAGTTTTCTCATTCCTTTGCCTCTGTCAAGACCTTCTCTTTATATTGGCATTTATCTTTCTTGTATACTTTATACATTTCTGATGATGAATGACTGACCTCAAAAACTGCTACCCCTAAATGATTCCCACTCTGTATGTGTTGTTACTGATTACAGTGGACAAAACACCAAATAATATTGTTTTATATGTTTTTTTTGTTTGTTTGTTTGTTTTTCTGGCCTCCATCTCAGTAATCAGCACCTCAATCTCATACTGTGTGTATACTGTGTCAATTTCATATTGACTGGAGTGTATAAAAGAAAGGCGCACATGATCTGGCACAGTTTTACATGTGGAGATTTCTGTGTGCATATATTTTCAAATTTCAGTTTGAAAGCTGCACTGTCTTTCATACATGAGAACCCTGGTCCTCATTTTATGATTTAGGATAATATTAAAGATTAAAAGACAGCCACACCACTTAAGCAAAATTAAATCCATATTGTAGTAATGTATAAATGTAAAGCCCCAACTATTAAGTATTAGTATACAGGCATTACCTATATACCCATTATATGGCCAAAAGTATGTGGACATTTCTTTTATGTGCTGTTTGTTTTGGGTTGTTTTTCATGGTTTGGGCTTGACACCTTCTAATCAGGAGGAATGTAAATGCTCCAGGTTATGGTATTTATAGCATTCAGTCATGTTCGGTTTTGGGAAGGCTGTTTCTTGTTCAAACATGGCAAGACCGCTGTGTTTTCCCACTTTGGTGAGGAATAACTTGACTGGCTTGCACAGAGCCCTCACCTCAACCCCATCCAATACCTTTGGAATGAACTGGACTGCTGACTACAAACCAGGCGTTTGCAGCCAAGATCAGTGGCTGATCTCACTGATACTCTTGTCTCTGAATGGAGGCAAATCCTCGTATTCGACAGAAATATACCATAACGTACCATTGAAGCATAACCGTGAAATATCTGGGATGTAGCTCAGTTAATGTGAAGGGTAATTTTCAGGAGGTGTGAGAAACTTATTTTGCTGTCAATAAGGTCTATCAGAAGACCATAATTAACCACAAATAAAAATTTAATGGTTGAAAATGAGCCAACTTAGCCAATCAAAAACTTAAGTGGTGGTTTATGATGTGTTGGCAGGGCACTATGACTCAGAATCACAGAGTAAAGTCTCTTTACTGCTTAGTGAAGCTTGTGGCTTCCAGTCAGATAAGAAGCTTGAACGCGCATGAACATAAAGCTGAAAGTAGCAGGATGTGTGTTAATGTGTGAGTGTGATCAGTCAGCCTTGCCAGGGTAAACAGGGGCTTGCAACACGCCTTTGAGGTAGTGATTGACTAGCTTGGTAATTGTCTGGTCAACAGACAGACCACTCAGATAGAGTCAGAGCCAAAGCCCCAAGGCCTGATGGGGACAGGGTGTGTTCAGCGAATTAATCAATCTTAAAGGGCTGAAAAGATGGGAGGGGTGGACAAGCTCTCTCAGACACAACACTCACACATACAAACACATACCTACAGACGGATATATGAACACGGACATAAGGACACACAGAGGGTATTTATACAGAAGAGCAAATAGACATACAAGACCGATACTGAATACTCAAGACTCTGAAACTTGCTGCATGCTAAGATGCAAATAAGTCTGCATATGCAAAAAACACAGAAAAATGGATTTATAAGGAGGGTAAATGCAGGAAATAACAGCTGTTTATTCACCTTTCTGGGGAGTTATGCCATAAAGAACTGTATATAATAAATATTGTAGAACATTTCTGAAAACGTTTTTGTATATGCTTGTTTTGTGCCTGTTTAAGGCATATTTTGTTGTTCGCTTGTTAGCTCTCACTTTCCATTTCAAAATGGTAGCTCATGTGTTGCGATATATTGAGACATTGCCAACTGGTATTTAGCAGATGGATGCTAAACAGCTGATAAGGCATCGTAAGTGCTTTTTATGAGGTAAGTCATTGGTGGTTAGCAGGCTTGGAGTCGATGGCTCATTGTTGAGGGGCCAGCCTATAGACTGTATAGAGATGCAAGACAGACCCAAAGTGAAACATTCGAGGACAGAAGGGCAGCACAGAGAGAAATGCGGATGAATGAGGCAAGCTATTTCAGCACCACGAACAGTGCTGTGGATTTATCAGTGTCTGCTATTTCAGAACCATGGCCAGCACCATGGAATATACTCAAACCCCAGTCAGACAAAGGATAAAAAATAAGGCAGACTAAGTTAAAAGGGCTGGCAACCAAGGATAGGAGGCAAATTAATACACAGTTTGACATTTATGTGATGTTGGATGCACAGCCATATAGCCTATAGGATCAGGCCATCAACCTCCACAAGCCAACAAACTAAAAGTGTGCAAGCAATGTGTGGCCTACAACAATAACCAAGGAGACACGGCGGTCTACTAAACAAGTAGCAACAAACAGTGCCATTTTTGAAAAAGATTGGCTAGTCAGACTGAAACAATCTACCAATAACATTTTCTATTCAGCAGTTGTGAGTTTGAAGCCAATCCAGCAAAAATTCCATGGAATCCATTACAGCCCACACAAAATGTCTAGCTACACACAAAACAAGACACAGACACAGCATGCATGCACCTGCACTTTGAAGTCAGGGGTCACGTTCTCCAGCAGTGGCAGTGCTAAAACAAAGTTTGGAGTTAGGTCTGGCTTTGCGAGAGTGCATTTATCAAATGACACACATACACACACACATGCACAGAGAGAGAGAGAGCGAGAGAGAGAGAGATTGGTGATGTGATGTCACATCACCTCTTGATTTTAAACTATAACAGAAATGTTACAAAACATTACAAAATAACAGCATGGGAAACAGAATTACAGCAGACAGCCTGTGAGCTTTTCAAACTCCCGGCAGCCAAATCAACTCAGAGTGGCGGGGGCCCTATAAAGGGGTTTACTAATGGGGTGGAATCAACGGCAGCACAAACAGGCCACAGTGCCCCACTGGTGCTGTTGGCTGCGTGAGTTGAGAAACCCTCGGCAGTGGTGGTGGTTCGTCTCAGAAGATGTAGAAGTGGTCTGAGTCTGACTTTTTATTTTTGCCACAATCAAGACACGAAAACAAACTTTATTAAGAATATTTAACTAAACAACAAAAATGCATGTTCAGTCAGGAAGATAGGGCCCATGGTAGGCCCCTTTGTAGCTGGAGAAAACTGTTGGCCTGGGACAGCTGCAACCTCTGCCCCCCCACACTCGCTCCACTACATGTTAGTCATTTCTAGGGTGTCAGCTCTGTTTATTAGTGCAAAAGGTGCTATGAGCCACATATATTCATGAGGTTTTGTGTATGATTTGGCAACGCTACAAGCTACAACAATGAGCTTTGTGGCAAAAATGTGTTGAGGAATAATAGTAAAAGGAATATAAAGTATGCAGCATTACAGTGCGTGTGCCTGTGGGTTGCATAGCAAGGACACAATACACAATATACTGATAGAGATGCATACACACACATGCACATGCAGTGCTGAGAGTAATGTGAAGTCTGCCATGTCATCTTGTTAAGGTCTGATGATCTCCATGGAGAGCCCCTGGGCAATTAACCAGTGGCCTGCCAATATAGCCAGCCTTAATTGAAAGGGAATTTAAAGAGAAAAATAAGGAGAAAAGGCATTAAAAAGAAAGAAAAAAAAATGAAAGGAGGCAGACAGATGGAAACAAATGATAGTGGGATCCCAAGAGTGGTCAGAGGTGCAGCCAATCGATTTGAGACAGATTACATCTCTCTCACTCTCTCTTTGTCTCCCTTTTTGTCTCTCTCCCTTTCTCACACCCATTCTCTCCCTCTTTCGAACTCATTTGATGTAATGGAAACACTTCAAAAAGAAGCCTACCTTGCAGAAGCGTTAGATGTACATTAAGCTCAGTCTTCAGAGAGTGGGGACAAACAAAAATGTGCACACAACACACACACACACACACAAAGAAACTGTGCACTCCAAAACCAGCATTACTTCTGGCAGAGCTGGAACAGCTTCTGACAAACAATTTAGATTCAGTGACACACGAACGATATCAACATGATGACTTAGATAAGTTTCTACACACCTACAAGTGGCCAACAGTGTCAAGACAAGATCGTCTTCAAACAACCTGACACGTCACACTAACACCATTGGCTTTTGCAATTGAAAACAATAGGAGGGCGAGAGTGGCACACATAGGCACAATCTGCCCCCCAACACTGAAGGATCAATTGCACTCATGTCTTTGGCCACTGGGTGTTGGGGGTGCATCATTGATTGTCTGTGTGACTCACTGAGGAAGCATGGGTGCATGACAATGACGAACTGTGTGCCTGTGTGTGTGTGTGTGTGTGTGTGTGTGTGTGTGTGTGTGTGTGTGTGAGACTGTTATCTGTGCAACATGGGAAACAGCAGAAAGCAGTGTTCCAGTCAGTGACCAGCTGCTTGGATTTATTGGGGAATAAATGGAAAAGGACAGACCATACACACGTACAATGGGGAAACATGCTGGCAGCAAGAGATGACGACTCCCTGCCCCCTAAAAAGTGCTGGGGTGGGATGGAGGGGGGAGAATGAGAGTGAGTGGAGGCTCAAATGAAAGACAGAGGACTCAGAATGAGGGAATGAAGGAGCAGAAGGTGGCAGTGTGGTAGAGGCCTGCAGCGACAATGCTGAGACAAGAGGGACTTAGGCTCTCGAAAGCAGGAATTACTACTGTAAAACTATATCCGTCTCATCTCTCTCTCACTCTCTCTCACGCTCTGTGTCTTACACACATATACACACTATCTTGCCGCAAAAACCAGTACACGTAGTTATACTACTCAAAATGCTATTATCCTTGGTACCCTTAGTGGAGCTGTGTGGAGATCTGCAGTCTCCTCTCCTTTTGTCTCCTGTCTCCTTGTCACCCATGCCCTGTTAGTCTGGATTCTGCCTCGTCCAAACTCATAACCTGCATTATATTCTTTAAATGGTTAAACTTCTATCTGCCTTCTGTCTCATCTGTCTGAGTTTGGTATTGTGGGTCCTGTGAACTCCACTAAAAACATAACAAGCTGCCCCTTTTCAGGCCAAAACTGCCAGATCCCACTAAATCTGATATTATGGCAAAAAATGACTTTTTTTTTTGTAATTTACAATTACAATTAGTCATTTGGCAGATGCTTTTATCCAAAGCGATGTACATATGAATTCGCACACCGATGGCACAGAATTAGGGGCAGTTTTTGCCCCAGCTGCCCTTGCGCTGCACTCCCAAACTGATTGAATCCAGCTTGAGGTGTCCATTGCAATGTAAATGCCATACATGTGTAACATTGACACAATGTCCTTCATGTAATTTTGTATATAGAACCCATTTAGTGTTGGCTGACCCTCTAGAAACTGAGAAGGGATATCACCAATGGTGAATCTTTATTTTCTACATTAAATGTATCTGGTATTTCTAAACGATGGTTCACCCCAAATTACTAAAAGCAAACATATTTTGTAATCAATGTCTTGTGGTATCTAGCCATGTGAATAGTGGTTTGGTATTATTTGCCCAGATTTTGAAATGTCTGTCATTGACATTTCTGCCACCACTTCCTTTTTATTTTTATTTTGCTAAATCTTCAGTAGAAAGTTTAATGTTTCCACAGTGAGGTCTGAGTGATGACATATTCCTGAAGATTTAGTCATGCTAGGGACATGAATCTACAGATGGCAATGTTGGGTGGTTGACTACTTTGGTCCAGACTGTAATATCTCAATAACTGCTGGGTGGATTACCATGACATCTTCTTTCTCTAGCACTATTATTATATTATATTTACATCTGTGGTTCAGAGCACAATATCTTGACAACTAGTATGAATTATCCTGGAATTTGCAACACATATTCAGGGTTCCCAGATGATAAATCCTAATGACTTTAATGTTCATTGACTTCTCCTCTACCACCAGTGTTAGTACCAACTACTTCATGGATTGCCATGAAATTATACCTGCTAAGCATCAGCAGGGTAACTGTCACTGTAAGCAAGTTAGCATGTTTATGTAAGCTTTTAACTCTACATATTGCTGTGTCATAGAACAGCCTCATAGCATGGCTGTGCATTCTTAGTCTTGCTTAAATGTCATTTTCAGTGTTCCAATACTGTATAAATAATTCCTCCATTGTACTAGGTCTGTTTGTACTAGTGGCTGAAATGGTGTTACCATATATTTTAAAACAGGTATTTTTTTTTTTTTAAGTTGACTGAATGAGACCTTTAAGTCATTCCCTGAACACCATTATCACATTATTTATCTCCATTTTCTTACCCCCTGTTTGGCTTCTTTCTATATTTCTACCTAGCAGCCTCCTGTTCGAATGATGGGAAAAAATTCCCACTACCCTCTTATCATCTTTTCATCTCTTCCCGGCACAGGAAATTCAATATATTTAACTCAATGTATTTCTGTCCTTTTTGTTAGACTGCTTTAATTTGTATGTGGGTTGCTTAAAATGAGATAAGCCTTCCTTTCAATGTGAGATAAATTACTTTGCTGGTAAAGACACTGCTGCACTTGCTGCTAATTTCTGTCTTCTTCTGGAGGAGTGCTTTTACACTGTCAGTGTTTCACAAGCAGTTTATGGTCATTTTGACCCTGAGGATGTGGACTGTCCTGCCATGATTCTTTCTTGTTTTAGTGTTTTTCTTTGCCTTCAAGGAGGAGTGTTGAAACCCCAGTCACAAGAACATATCTCTTTTATTTAATCCATCTATCTATCCATTCTTTTTTTGTGAGAAGGAAGTCCCTGCAGCTCTTCTCTCACCTCATTCACAAGAGGTTAATTAACATCTGCATCTCATTTATGATGACCTTACCAAGAGGTCCACCCAAAAATCGTCACATTTCAAGACAATCAAAACTGTGCTGCAATAAAAAAAAAAAATGTTCAAATAATTAAACAGCACAAACTAACAAGAGCTCTGATGGCATACAACTACAATAAAAAAGCAGATGTAATAAAATAAGGGTTAGAGAGCAGGTCGAAATATAATACTACTATGAATTCTATTTTTTTTTTTTTTTTTTTTAACTGCACTGTATAAGGACAGACAAGAGAGTAACATTCTACATTGACCATCCTGTTGGGCAACAGGTTCAACTTCCTACAGCATATAAATTGAATGTTATCTCTGCATGCCTGTTTACTTTTATTCCTCGTGCTCTTTCCTTATCTGCACATAGGGTCAAAAGACATGAGCTCTTGAGGCTCAATTCCAAAACACTTTGGTTTTAGGTTTCTTAGAGCTTTTACTTTTTGATGAAAATGGTGGTATCAATCCAAAAAAACAAAAGGACTTCAGCTGCATCATATCATTTCAGAAGTCACATTGCTTATTGGCAAAACATATGCTAAAATGACCCCTCTCTTTTTTAAGGGAACCATTTTCTTCTCATGTCCATTAGTTATGGCTGCATCATGTTCTGCCTGGACTGCAACTCCGTTCCATGTAATGTGTCAGTGTCCACTGGACATGTGAGGGGAGTGTCTCAGGCACTTGCCTGCACTGTGCTATGTTTTTGTGCCCAGTTTACTGTATGTTTGCCAGTGTGTCTCTCGTCTTTGAAGTGTGGAATTAATTTGTTATTGTATCTGTATATGAGTGCCTTTATTTATGTACAATCAATGTAAAATGTAGTATATTTTTCTGAGTCCCCTCCTAACCAGATCTCTGTCCTCTTTTCTGTTCAAACTATCTCCCCCTGCATGGCTATGGAGTAAAATTAGTCTCAATAATAATGAATGCAAACAGACGGATGCACAGATACATTTTGGGATTTATACATAAATGACTCTCTCCACTTAAATGTTTTTCAATAGACAGATTCATTATATACAAATGTAAAACAATCCACATATGGAAAAAAAAAATAAAGCTAAAAAATGTGTTTCTGATACACACGTAAATATTTCTTGTAACAGAAATTCACAAATACATGTTTTTGAAGTATTAAGCAGTGCAATTTCCATCCAAAACATATTTGGATGTTGTTGCATTTAAATACAAACCGTTGGATTTGCATTAACAAACTGCTTGTCATTTGTGAACTTCAAAGCATTTCTGTGTTTTTATTTTCTTCTGATGTGGCTTTTTTTCGACAGGGACTCATTATCTGTAGCTAATCAGATGGCTCCTTCATGTAAGTGTATATTGAAGGGTACCAAAGATTCTCTGTAACAGCACACTGTGGATGACATAACTTTCTGAACGTTGGCATTGCAGGTCAACCTTAACATGGAGTCTGGCAGCTGCTAAGTGATAACTCTCCTGTCATGCATGATTGAATATGAGTAATGAATACATTAACAAGTTAGCTCATGGATGATAGCTTTAGCTAACTTGCACTACACAACAAGAGTTCCGACATACCTGTGGAGAGCAGCGACCAGAGCTGGGCAGCTGTTCGAAGTTTGTTCTCTCTTTGTATTCTAATTTATTATTGCAGACTGCGCAGAGGTAATGCTATGTGACATTAAATGATACCATCAAAAGTCTCAAATCCACATCAAAGGAGTCTTAAAAAATAGTGGCTTTAACATACTGCCAAAGTAGTTTTATTGTCCTGCATATAGATGCAAAATGCAGGCAGTTTTTGTAAAACTGAAACAGTCTTTTCATTTTTGATAATTTCTTTCTTGCCAAAAAAATAAATAAAAATTAAAGAAACAAGCATAAACAAGTGAGTGTTGATAAGCTTCTTGCAGGACATCACAGCTACAGTGGAAAGTCTGGCAGTGGCAGTCAGGTCACATCTGTGACTCAACCAAACCGGTTTTGCTGGAGACTCCAGGTTATGAACTCAATGAGTCACCTTACAGTGTTAGTGATATGCTAGCAGAGGTAGCCAGAGTGACACTGATCCATTTAGATAGAGCAGAATGATACAAAAACATCAACTCAGACCCACATTAGTCCTGAACCAACAATTTAAATGTTCTTTGTGTGAATAATTTGTTATTTTGTTGGTTTGTGTTCTCTTTTTTGAGTTTCCCAGTGCTCTCAACTCCATATCCAAGAATGTGATGCTTGGACATTAATAACAGAAATTGGATCGATATGCGGTGAGACTGCAAAAAGATATCAATGAAACAAATATATCAATCATATATTAATCAATGAACAACTTTAGCCACTTCAATTAAAGGCTGTATGTCCGAATTAGGGCTGCAACTAATGATTCATTTCATTATTGATTAATCTGCTGATTTAGTTTCTTGATTAATCGCTTATTTGCTTTGTCAATGAAAGTGTCCACAGAAAAGCATGAGCAACGGCATTCGAAATGTTTGAAATCCAAAGTGAGTTCTTCAAATGTCTTGTACCATCTGACCTGCAGTCCAAAACCCAAAGATACTCACTTTATAATTATATAGACAGAGAAAAGCATAAATGCCCACATTTTAGAAACTGGTACTGAGGAATGCACAGTATATTTACATGAAAAATTGCCTTGATTAGATGATTATGAAAGTTATTGCAGTTTATTTTTTTGTTGATTGTTGAATTGCCTCATTATTTCAACTGTGGATAAGATTCGAAAGGCACCTTTACTGTACTTAGATAAAAACCAGTGATGTGCCCTGGTAATGCATTCAATATCATTGAAAGGGATCCCTACAGAGCTTGTAATTTGATGCAGCAGGAGACTGCAATCATGTCAAACACTTGTAAATTCAATGTTTTATGTTTTTTAGAATTAACTCTGCATGCTGACACAAATACACACAAAAGAATGACTTTCTGTCTCTGTGGAGAATGTGGTAGCAACAGGCTAAACAGACATTCTTTTCCTCAGCCTGATTCATATGTCCACCCTGGACATTCGTGGAATATATCCACAGGGAGGCACAGTGAGTATATCCTAATCATCTGAATCATCATTTTCATTGATGATGGCAGAGTGTTTTGATGTGGTGGCCAGTAGCAAACTTTGCTACTTTATTTGATTTTATCTGTTTTGAAAACCTTGAACCTTGAATGACCTCAACTTGCTCCTTGCAAAGGAACAGCAGTTTTAATCCAAACACCTGTCAGAGCTCGTCAACTACTACCTCAGGGTGAGCCCAGCCACCCTGTGATGGAAGCTCATTTCTGCTGTTTAAATGCACTACACACACTATCCAAAACTCATGACTGAAGTGGAGGGTTGAAACAGAAATCAACTGGTAAATCAATCCATTGGCTGCAAGCACAGTTTCTACTTCATCACAACACTCCCCGGTATCACTGCAAATGCAGCACAAATCTTCCTGTCAGTCTTATGGTCCTTACATACTGTAACTCAACCATGCACGAAACCCTGCATGCCTTCACTTGAGGTAGCAGCTCAGTTCCAACCAAAAGAGGTAAGTGTGAGTTTTTGATTATTGTAATTATTCAGAAATGGTTCTGAGGGACAAGTTAGAGTGCACCTCACAACATGGATCAAGGACTACCTCACCAACCGACCATAGCATGTGAGGAAAAAGGACCGTGACTCCAACATTGTTGTCTGCAACATGGGGGACTGGACTGACATTACAAATGCACTACATCAGAAAGGCCAAAGCAGACTGTATCTACTGAGGAGACTCAGGTCTTTTGGAATGCTAGGGGCCACTCCTGATGATCTTTTTTGATTCTATGCAGTGTTCTGATAGTGGCTTCAGAGACTTAACAGAGACTGGTCAAGAAGGCCAGCTCTTTTCCTGTGATACCCCCTCGACCCAGTGGAGGTAGTAGGAGACAGGAGGATGATAGCCAAGCTATCATGCCAGGTGGACAGGTCCCACCCCATGCAAGACACTCTGACAGCACTGGGTAGCTCCTTCAGTGACAGGCTGCTTCACTGACAGTGTGTGAAGGAGACACTGCAGGTCCTTCCTTCCTTCTGCTGTCAGACTTTACATTCAACACTGCTCCCAGTAGACCACATATACCCAAACTCACAAATTCACTCACTCACTGCAGTAGCAGTGGTGTCCAAATGGTGCAATATCCATATTTACTATGTGCAATAATATGAATTCTTATGACATTCAACATTAACTAAGTGCAATGGTAAGCCTCAACACTGTGATTAATAAAGGATTATTACTTATAACATACCTCTGTCATACTGCATTTTGTGTATTTACCTGTGTTGGGAGGCATGACAATAGGAATACAGGAGTCTCCCTGCCCTGTGGATGGAGAGGACAGTAATGTCTTTGCCAGGAAGGCAGAGATGGGCTGAACCAGCAGAGATGTCAGACTTCCTTGAGTCTCTTTTGATACCTCAGCTAGAAAGAAAAACAAGAAAACAGGAGAATCAGTGGCAAAATCAAGGCAAAAACCAAACTGAAAGCAGAGCTGTCAGAAAAAAAGAGAAAGTTGCCCCAGACAATTTTAGTCCCTCCATTACAGATATTATGGAATACCTCACAGGTCTGTTTTGGGTCTCCTTCTGTTTTCTATGGTACATTTGATAACATTCAGTCATAGTGTCTCTTTCGATCGTTTTAGCAGTAATTATATGTACCTGTGTGTCCCTTGTAGACAGTGGTGACATGTATCCAATTACATTTACTAAAGTACTGTACTTAAGTGTGATTTTGATGTATTTGTACTGTATTAGAGTATTTCCATGGTCTACAACTTTCTACGTCTACAACACTACATCTCAGAGGAAAATATTGTACCTTTTACCCCAGTATAGGAGTGTGTCTCATCTTTTTGAGCCACGGCACATATTTTACATTAGAAAAATGACAAGGCACACCACCAAACAAAAATGTCACAAAAAGTATATTTATTGAAATATAATATAATGGGCCTGTTTAGTTGAACACAAAGCTGATATTCTTGAAGGAAATGAAGACAGACACACAGGAAGATTTCACCTGATTGGTGCTCTAAGCCTTATCTTATCTCTAAGCCTTAGAGCACCAATCATGTGAAATTGGATAATCTTCCGTGGCACACCTGATGATTTCTCACAGCACACTTATGTGCCACGGCACAGTGGTTGGGAAACACTGCAATATAGTAATCTTATAGCAACAGATCAATACTACAAAATAATGTGTAACCAACAAATGAAATATGATGCGTTATATTGAAGATGAAACTTTATTCATCCACGGTGGGAATTCACAAGCTATATGGCAGTATATGAAGCCATTATTAATTAAAATAACTTTCACACACTTTAAACTTGCAGGTATACTAGCATCAGCTGGCCACAATATCAAAACTTTTAGTGTATTTTGAAATAAGAAATCAAAGGCTCTGTACATTAGTGTCATGGTTGCAGTACATGCAAATGGTCAAAGGAAGGTCAAAGACCCAGTTTTAGTTTTTATCTTTGTATATCTTGTAGCTACGACATAAGAGGGGTCATGCAAGTATTGTATTTAGTTTTAGACAGCTTAAATGACAACTTGTCACTGTCAGGAGCTTGTAAGTCAATCTGATATGATGGGAGTGCAGAAATATCCTTTCTTTATTCTACCCTTCTCTTTCCACAGTATATTTTTCATCAAAATAAAGTTGTTAGAACAAAACATTACAACAAAACACAGTCTATCACATGATAAGGAGTAAGTTGTTTGTATGCTGTTTATTCTGTCTCTCAGTAATTTGTATGGACAGCAGGGCCTGATCAGCCTTACTGCACTCTTATCTCAGTGCTGCTTGTCCTTCACAGATTTAATTCATCCAGGATAAAGGTGTGTGTATGTTTTGGCACCGGTTATCTTCATTCCCATTGTTATTATGTCCTAGTTGTCTTTCTCTGCATCCTTGGCATCTAGTGGCTTGACTGCTAATAGAGATGTCCACTGAACTTTTCTACAACCCTAATTGCAAAAAAGTTGGGACACTGTGTAAAACATAAACAAAATAGAATGTGATATGAGGGCATCATCAAGGGTAGTATGGCTTACATGAAGATGTCTCTATGTCTGGACAGGCTCCATTCAATGCAGATGACTATTCAACAGTTGTTTCTGATTGGTTGTCATGTCTCTCGTCTGCCAATCATGCATAATCAGTATTGAGTACTGCTGTGAGGTTTACACTGCCCGGTTTACATTTACGCTTTGAGGACTTTATAGCTTTACTGCCCAGTTTAAAACATTTGAAAAGTAATCAAAAGCAATAAGTTACATTCCTTTGATGAAGTAATCAAATAGTTATATTATTACATTTGTAACAGGCTAACTAGTAATCTGTTAACTATTTCAAAATTTCAAGGTGCAAGATTTCAAAAATACTGGAAATTAGATGGTTGTTGTTCCTCTTGTGGCCCCTTAAAGTACTGTCTGTTCAGCAGACACTGAAAGGAGGAGGGAGAAAGGGGAGGGAGAAAGAGGAGAAAGGAGAACTGCTGATGAAGACTGGGACCTGCAAAATGACAAGCAAACTTTTCAAAGTGGAACACACCAAGGTAAACTGGAAAACATCTACAAGTAAACCCCAAAATGCAAACTGTTCTTACCCAGGTAGATATTATATTATATAATATCTACCTGGGTGTGTGTGTGTGTGTGTGTGTGTGTGTGTGTGTGTGTGTGTGTGTG
>JBBMOE010000026.1:4337545-4350948 GCA_037975065.1 Chaetodon trifasciatus | reverse complement strand
TTATTATTATTATTATTATTATTATTATTATTATTATTATTATTATTATTATTATTATCATTATTATTATCTATTTCAGGAAGTCTTCTTAATGTTATCTCATTGTCAGAATTAAGGAATAAAGAAATTGCTGACTTGAAAAATAAAGTGTTCTCTTGCATTTTGTTGCACTTTGGCAAAGTTAAACTACAATAACTCCAACAACAAATGGGAGCTGCAATCAGCTATAAACAGCAAAGTCATAACTCATTACAAAGGCATCTCCCAAATATCTAATTTCCTCAGCCAGTTGCATCTTGTATACCCCATTAACTAAAGCATATTGTTACTTTTCTGCTTCTCTTGCAGCTGATCCATACTTTGTCCAAGTTTGTGAACAATCTATATTCTAACCTTAGCTGTGAGGACAAGTTCAGTAACCCTTGAAAAATCCCTTGTGGTTTCTTTGAACAAAGTTCTGGTCAATAGCTTTCTATGGCTGGTCTAGAGAGTGTCAGACTGGCGTTCTAGCTCCACAAGGTGATTAATAATCCATGAACAACAAGGGAGACAAGACGAGGGGGAGAGGGGGGAAAGACGCAAAGGGTGAGAAAATTGAGAAGGGGAAATAACACAAAAAGTAAAGATGAAAAGAGAGGTCGGGACGGTTTGGAGAAAAAGTTGAGAGGTTAGAGGAGAGCAGAAGAGAGGCAGTCAGAGAAAAGTTGATGAGGTGACAAGAAAGATGAGGGTTGAGAGAGAACAAGAAGAGTGGAAGGAGAGGACAAAAGAGATGAGAAGACAAGGGGGTTGGAAGGGAAGAAAGATGCACAGCTGGAGCAAGAAAAAGGACAGCAGGAATAGAGAAATTAGGGGAGTAGAGGGAAGGACAAATGGTGTGACAGCATGCATAGAAGAGAGGATAACACTTAATATGGCACTTACCAAGGAACAAGTTAACAGACAAATAACTGGTAACTGATATATTGCTAATAAGTAGTTCCTGAATATCTTCAATCACTAATTTGCACCATTGACAGCGCTGATGTTTGAGGGAACAGTGAGCTGGAGAGTCCAAAACACAGGGAGTAACAGTTACTTCTTCTGCAGGAGCATAAACTGCTCCACAACAGAGGACTGGCTTGTGGACAGCAGTCGATGTTACACTTCTCTCAAACAAACTGTGTGAACTTGTTGTCTTCTTAGATAGTGGGCAACTGAGTGACTCACAGTTAGCAAGCTAGCCTTGTGATCGTGTCCCTGGCTTGTTCATCAAGTAGCCCTGAAAATAGCCCCTGTGTCACCTCCTCTAGCACCGCCTTTTTCATGAAGATGAATGGATGCATTTTGCTGTGTCACTTTCTGGTGTGATTGGGTCATATTTCTCAATATTAACATCAACATGTCGTGTAAGTGTACAAATAGCCTAAAACTCCTATCCAAGGCATAGCCAAAGTAAACTGAAAGCTGTTATTGAACCATTTTTAGTACATGAATTGTTTTTGGTCTCCTTTGAAGTGTAATACTCTGAACTTTTACCCCC
Organism: Chaetodon trifasciatus; assembly: GCA_037975065.1. Lineage (NCBI taxonomy): Eukaryota > Metazoa > Chordata > Actinopteri > Chaetodontiformes > Chaetodontidae > Chaetodon > Chaetodon trifasciatus. Next base: position 4,349,426 of record JBBMOE010000026.1, on the reverse strand, counting down.
TGCAGCCACAATCACTGTTAGTACTGTCACTGAGTAATTAAAGATTAAACACACTGAAGTAGGTGGTTTTTATTTCTGCTTGAATAATTTTTTTTTTTTTTTGCAAATAGCTGCCTGCAGCAGACTATATTTGGGCCTTATAAATTGGAAAACACAGTAGGATAACAGTATGAAGCCTTACTCTAGTCCAAGTTCAGTAAGATTTTAGACCAATATCACAGAATATTTTACATATGTTTTTCTAACATGTGTTCTCCAAAAAAAGGTCATGTACTATGTTAATCTACATAAATATCTATATTTCTATTTAGACAATCTATATCTGGCCATCTATATTTTTATTTAAATACACTATATTAAATATATTTCTATATCATCAAACTGAGGAATTCATTATACACAATTTATCATTTCAAACCCTATGTAATGTACTTATTTGCACTGAAATCCTTGATTTAGCTAGTTGGAGTGTTATCAATCACTGGATTACTCAGAGACCTCATCTGTGAATTGCCTCAGTTTTATAATTGTTTGTTAGTTGTTACCGTTGATTGAACCCACTGTTGTGATTGTATCTTTAAATGGTTTGCTCCAGTCGAATTACAAAGATTTTACCTTTCCGACAATGTGTGATCTGAGTATAAACTTAAATGTAGCAGTTGTGTATATAGATTAACATTGACTGCAGGAGTGTTGAGAGCTTAGTTAGTACAGCTAGAATTAATACCAGCCATATATGGTATATGCCAGTAGGCAGATGACACATTGTTGTATATTCTGAACTTGTAATCTAGGCTAGGCTATTTTGATTCATCACACTATGGGGAGTTCTGTTTTTTGTGTCTGGGTCATTGTTTCATTATAACCCCTCAAAACTGAGTATGCCATTGTGAAGTGTGACTGAAAAAGAGAGATACGTTGAACTACATGTATTCTTACACTACATGTATTCTAACACTCCATTACATTGCTTTTGCATAGTAGTGCTTTGCATTGTGATTCACAGCATTTCATTACCATATTACCCAGACTTATCTCTCAACCCTTCATTAAAAGACACTTGATAACCATTGTCTTTGGTGTTGGATTTCTTCTTTCTCACCCTCATCTTCTCCCTCTGCAGGACTGCTGACACAAATGTTCAAGCCAAATCATATAGAACAACAATAAACATCAACACAAATAGTTATCCTGATCAAGAAAAATGCAAAACCAAACAGACTTACAACAACAAAACCCAACATAAAACCAAAACAAATCCAAATTATCCACAACAAAGCACAAAAAGACCTGCAGCCAAAATGATCAGGTCAAAATAACAAGGTGGTGTTAAGGGACAGTATCTGACACGGGTTAATGTGTCATCGCTTTGTAAAGAAGGAGAGATAGCCAAGAAAATGAAAAAGAAGGGTCATGATCAGGCAAGGGCAAAGAGTGATGTGAACATTACTGTGGCTTCCACTAGGGATGAGACCTCAGAGTGGGAAGGCATGGATGTGATGTTTGTGATTTGTGCATCAGGTAACATTAAATTACTTGCCAACAGAAAAGAAACTTACTTTCTAGTTTTCCAAGATATGCTGTTGTTGTGATGTTCAATATAGTAGCAGGAGAGTTGTGTGTGTCACTGTTTGGAGCTGGTGTGTTTGTGTACTCTGGAAAACTGCCGTCCTCTCTGCATAAATGCATGCATATTAGCATTGCAACAGGAACTCTAGTGACAGTTTGCCAACTAACTGCTTCCATTACTTGCTGCTGCTGTTTGCTCGATATCATGGTATTTATTAATACAGTGTTTGTTAAGGGTTTTATATCCATGAAGACCTAAAAACCCAAGTTTGCCAGCACAGTAGGATTATTTGGATTGATGCATAATACAAAAAACAATGCTAGATAACATCACCTTCCTTGGCAGCTTAGCTACAAACTATGGCCCTGTGTTTGGTCATTGTAGTGTTGCTAAAACAAGCTAAACAACTTTACTCTGTTGTGTTTTGGATGCTTTGTTTGTGTGCTTGCATGTTACTCAGTTGATGACTAGTGATGTGTGGGTCACGAACAAAATGGCTCTCAGAAGTGAACGATCAGAGCCGACTCCTGCCTGGGAGCCAGAGCGGGAGCCGCTTTGGGTTTTTTTTTTTGTTTTTTTCTCAACTTTTTTTCTGTTCAATCCGCATGTGATTGGTCAACTACATGATGTGTGGTGGCTTCTGTGTGTACGCACTGAGCAAGAGGGGGAGGGGCGGGGTACAGACACAGCAGGCACACACACACACGCACACACACACACACAGAGCCGTGACAGACAAAACGCTGGAGAGGTGAGAAAACGAGTGACCGCAGGAAATGCAGTAAAATTAGATATAAAGTATGTTTTTTCATTAGTAATTACTTTTACACATAATTTTACATTATTTTTGATAATAAATTAATTCAAACAACAAAAAATATGAAGAGCCACCGGAAGAACCGACTCTTTTAAGGGAGCCGAGCCATAAGAACCGACTCTCTTTTATTTTATGTTTGTTTTGCTTCTGCTATGAGGAGGACACAGCCACTTCCATGCCTTATAAGGCTGGAATGTGAAGACCATCTCCATCACCTGTGAGAAGCTTTTGTCTTTCTGTCTTTGTCCGGTGAGGTAAACTGTTCCAATAAGATATTTGACTTTTTTTTAGGGCATAGATGACTTTTCCTTGGAAGGAGTAGAGGACCTTGGCTGCTACTGAACAGTTGGAAGCCAGGTATAGTAAATGTAGAATAATGACGACAACATTGCTGAGTGTATTCATTGCCATTCAGGCTTTGACTCAATGATGACAGCTCCTTAGACTCTCAGCCCTTCTTTTTCCTGAATTTACCTTATTTGCATTTTGATAGTTGGCTGATGTGCCATTGCAAAATAAGGTTTTTTTTTTTTTTTTTTTTAGACAGATTGAGTTCATATTGAGGACCTCAGACAGAACCCAACCCACACCCTCCTCACGTGAAGCTGTGTATTCTGCCTGGATCACTAGTGCTTTCACCATTTTTCCCAGACACACATCTTTCTTTCAAGTAAGGTTTTACCTGGCTGTGACATAGGATAGAGCTGTCAGACAAGTGCAGTGTCATTCTGCTGGTTGCCACTGTTTACCCTACTAAGTTGACCTCCATCAAATGTCTTGTTATTTCATTGAGAAAAGGACAATTTATACTATTCTCACTCTCTTGATGCACTTCCTGAAATTAGCATTGATGATAATGTGCATGGTTGAAGAGATTTGAAGAAAGATGCTGCAACAGCCAGCATTTCCTGACACCATCAAAGTTATTTGTGATATAATTGGCATTTACGTATTTCACAGCTAACCACACCTAATTATATTCCCTACACAGTTGAATAACTTTTTTGTGTTGGCGGTGTGGTGTGGTGTTGTGTTGTACACTTGGGAATTGTAATTGAAACTCTAATTCTAACTGGAATCGATATTTTCTCAATAGTGTAGGACCTGTACTCTCAAAAGGGCTACACTTCCTGTACTTTGCAACAAATACAGATCCTGAAATGTTCTTAAAACTGAAAATCTGCACCTGAAGCTCAGCCATTGTGTCATTTCAAGTTCTTTGCACCAGAGCACAAAGCCAAAACATATAATGTGTTTTTGTGTTTAGCAGGTGACCACAGATCAAAGTACAGTCAAATTAATGGTTTGTGGTGAGATATGGTACTCATTATTTATTTATTATCATTAAGACAAGTGTCTTATTAATAATGGTAAATTAAGACACAAAAGATTTTGAACAAGGATTGTGGAAAATAAATGTGGTAGAGTAGTTATTGTTGAAAAATAGTAGAAGTGTGATGCTCAATGTGGCAAGTAGCACAAATCACAATAAATACAGTTGAACTAGATCACAATAAATAGAGGGCATATGCATCCAGTAACATACCACCATGTTAATATACACATGTCATTTGTTGTCGCACATCAGATGTAACTAGAGCAACAGATCCAATGTACAACTGTATAGTGGTGTAATTTTTAAAACCCTGTAAGGCCCACAACTGCAAAAATGACATACATCACTAGCTGCTTGTTGCACATGGCTTGGACCTGAAAATTTTTAAAAAATGAAAAAGCCTTACAGTGTTAGGTTTTACACAATGCAGTTAATCATGCTCTTACAAAGATATGTGTGATGCTTTATGTTGCGGGAGGTTAGTTATCAGCCACAGGGTTAAGATCATGCATCAGGGCTGCACGTACTCCTCCTCCATCAGTCTCTGCACCAGGTGGCAGTGGCACATCTGGCTGTGGAAAAGGGATAGGTACACTACACTCCTCTCTGTGCTCCTCACCGTGGCTCTCTTATGGAGGACACAGCAGGTGGATATCATGGATTTCACTCTCTCCAGAATGCAGTCATTGTGCTTCTTTATACATCTCCCTCTTCCTTTCAGTTGGCCAAATTTATTTTCAACTACAAGCCTTGCCTTGCTTGTTATATGTTTAACTTCTTGAAACTATTCTATATGTATGTATCTATCATATGGAGTGTACAAGTATGTGAAAGCTTAAACAGATGCTGCTTTTACACCAGTCTGATGTTAAACAGAGAGCAAGGGTTCTCATGATGGTTTAAATATTTTAGCTCTCAAGACTTAATGATATAACATTAGTTTTGTCTGCTTCTGGCTCCCCCAACAATTCAAAGTCTTAAGACTAACTGTCAATCCAATGTAGCTGTGAAACATTCTGTAAAGGCCTTCTCTTTAAACAGCTGAAGTATTGCACTTCCCTCCCCACCTTTTCTCACAGTCTCCTCTTTTACTGTTCATTTTCTTCTCAGACTTTAACCTTCTTCAGCCCTTCTTTTCTTCTATTTTCTCCATCGTCTGAATGTTCAGTAAAGCGAGAACTCACAAATCAATACCCGGGCAGTGTCCATGCTCTGTAAATCAGTCTTTCCATTACTGGACACTGATATTAACTGATACCTGGATTGACAGACTGGCTCTATAGGGCCAGTGTTTCTTTGCGTGTGTGTGTGTGTGTGTGTGTGTGCGCGTGTGCGTGAGTGTGTGTGTAGATCAGTGCAGGTAAGTGAATACCACCAAGGTGGTGATTCCAAAATCACAAAATCACTTTTTAACGCACTTTGTCCAGTTTTTCCCAGGATTCTCCCACATTGTGCCATTCTTTTCCACTCAACAAATAAAAAATTAAAAAATGCTGCATATTTAACATGCTTGCTACATTCTCCTCCAGTACAGTAGGTGGCAGCATGGAGAACATTAGCTGTGGCATCTAATGACGATTTTAATATATCACATGGAGGGAAAATCAATGTGAGCCAGCATGGCAAACCTGTCAAGCATAAGTTCACAAAAGAAGCACAGAAGCATGGTCCACCAATGACCGTATTTATACTATCTCTGCCATCCATTTTCAGAATCACCCTCTGCTACGTGATTGTCTCTCTTGCCAGCAACCTCTCTAACAATAGTAATGCATAAATAAACTAAGTGCTGAATTAAATGGCCTTTAGTGTTTTCATTGACATCATGCAGGGATGTTCACAGCATTTCACTTTCAACCAGGTATCTGATTCTGATCACCTGACTGTAGTCACTTAACGTAGGAACTTTTTAACTCAATCCTTGTTGCTCTGATATTTTAAAGCAAGTGGTTGTCTAATGGTGATTTTAGGATTCACTGTGTGTGTGCTCATGTCTAAATGGAAGTGGGGTGTGGACAGTGTTCGAACAGTCCAGGACAAGGTGCTGGAAATTTTTCCTTATTTAAAAATCACACTAGTAGAGATCACTCGTGTACAGCAGTAGAACATCTAAGCAAAAACTACCTACACATATTAATACCATAACTTGGTATTCATCATACATATGATGTATATTTACATGTACAGGCAAAGATGCATCTTTCTTTCTTTATTAATTTCTGCTTTGATCAGCGTTCCCTGTGGGTGCTCAACCTTTTCAATGGTTGCTCAAGTAGTGCATGAGCAGTGCATTGTGTACGATCTTGACACATTCACTGAGGCAAAACCAGCTGCTGACTCCATGATGTGCAGGCCAGGCAGAAAATCATCAAACCACTTCAATTAAAAACTGTCAAGAAGCAAGTGTTTAGGAGCTAAGAGACACCACTTGATTTCCTAACTGATGTCTGTGCGTCATTATGCTCAGTGTCAGTATACTAGATGATGCAAAGGGTTGGGATGTTAAAAGGTCAATGCAACAATTTTCATCCTCAATTGTATTGTAATGTTACTAGTTTAATACAGTGGTTCCAAAACCTTTTCTGCCTCACACAGCTATGATGTAGAAAAAGGAAGGAATGTGGCCAGCACTCTCCTGCCCAGCAGTGGGTAGTCTTTTTCCTCTCTAGTCCAGTGTCTTGGACTTGAACTGCAGCCTCAAGGTTGAATCTGAGGTGACATCAATGACCTCTTCTGCATTGCTGAAGTCAGCAGCTGTTGATGCATGAAGGGGTCTTGGATCCAGACATATTTTGCAGGATGCTGCACTGAAATGTACCTCTGAAAATGGTTTTGTAGGGCAGAGGTATGAGTTTTCATTTGTGAGATCACTGTGTTCTGCAGCTTGTGGACCTCGATGAATGATTTCAGGCTTTCAAATGAGTCTATATTCTCCTCTTTCACTTGTGGCTCCCATGTCTCCAGTTCTCTTGTGAATTATGCGATTCCATCTGCCAGCTGTGGAAGGTGTGTTGGTGCCCTGCATCTGGAGATTTAGTTCATCAAGTTTCAGAAACATGTCACTGTGGTATGCAAGTTTCATGAGAAGTTGTTGCTGTCATACTTGTGGACAGGTTCAGTACACTCTTCCTCCAAGAAGATTCTGATGTCATCTCGCAATTCGAACACCCTAGATAAAACCTTCCCACGTGACAGACATTGGGACTTACGGTGAAATTAAACAGCTTGTGATGGAACCCCATTTCCTCGCACAGCAAAGAAAGCTTCCCGTCTTTGACAGGTCTTGCTGATGTAGTTTACTGTGGTGCTGATGCCTGTCATCATCCAGCTTGGGACTCAGCTGTTTAGTTGCTTTTGCCTCTCAGGTGTATCATACAGTGTGTCCACTGCACATTGGGAGAAATGAGCTTGATTGGCGCTTGCAGTCTTCCTCATTTCCCAGCCACTGTCTGAGCCCCATCTATGCAGATGCCCAGACAGTCCTCCCATTTCAGATCAACCTCTTTCAAGTAAATGGCAGTGATTTTGAACAATTGCCTCTGTTAGTAACACCTTTGCAGAAAAGCAAGTCTTCCCTCAAATCTTTGGCATCACTGAACAAAGTCTGTTACTGTCAGTTGCTTCATTGGTCATCAGAGCAAAACAGTTGTCTTGTATCTTGTCATTAAGCTGCTCCTCTAAATCTTTTGACATGTCATAAATGCACTTCACAATAATATTGTTTGCCAGAGGAATAGCTTTTAGTTTAGCGGCTGCTGCCTGATCAATCATGGTTGAAACCATATAAATAAAGTATTAATTCCTCAGCTGCAGTGTGGGACTTTACACTGAGCAACTCTATAGGCTACTTTGTAGCTACAGAGTTGCTACAGAGTTGTTGTTGATTTGAGCATTTGAAGGCACAGATGCTGCTTTAGTAAAGCGACTCTGTTGTGCACGACAGTTGAGTCTTTAAAAAAACCAAAAAAAAAAAAAAATGGCTTCTCTTTGTATTCAGGATGTGAATTCTTTAAGTGCCTAAAATTTGTCAGAAGATAATAATTTGAGACACACAGCTCATGGTTGTCTCTCTTCATTTCCCACCGTTGTACTGATGAAGTTAAGGATGAGATAAGCTTTGTCATATTTTCTTGTCTTTGTTTCTGTTCTGATGTTTGGCATAGATTCATCGTCTGCTTTATGTGTACTTAGCAGTTCCAGGGGACCACTCGTCTAATATGGGGAGGATATGTGAAAATCTGACATAAAACACCAGGCTGCATTGTGTCAGTGAAGGTTCCACTAACTGCCCCTTTTCATATTTTGTTATACCACAGTTTGTATTTCATCATTTTTAGAGGGCCATTCTCTGACTCTGGCCTTGAGAGTCTCACAATAGCTGCAATGTTTCTTAGAAAAATACCAAAAAAAAAAAAAAAAAAAAAAAAAAAGGCAACCTGGTGCAGTTGACTGTTGAGTAAGTGCTCCTGTAATCTAATGTTTTATGGCAAGATACTGGTATGTAGTAATATTTCTATAATGGGATTTGCTGAAAGGTTAAAGCTGACATTATTTTGTATATTCTATATTTTCAAATTGTCAACAAATCTAATGACAAGACCAAACCAAGAATGTGTTGCAACACTCTTACAATAATCTCTTACTTCCCTACTCTACCTGTGTCTCTTGGCCCCAAGCCGGTTTGTTCCTGCTAAAGATGCAAAACTTAAAGCAAAGGCATTATGAATATATAGCTTCATTTATATTTTAGAAAAGGTGCAGTTATTTCCTAAAACAACTGGCAATTGCAATTATTGTTGTATTTGTTGGCAACTATTTTCAATAGCGCATTAATACACATTTCTCATACAATTATTTCCAGCAGCAGGAAAATGTACATGGAACTGACTCAGAGTAGCTACACTGTGTGGTTTCATTGTAATGAAGGGAGTTGTCACCCAGTGTAACAGTATGTGTTTTTAATAGTTTATGGACAGCAGTAGTGCTCTATAGCACAGATGAACAATCACACTTTGGAAACACCAACAATACTTGGTCATAAAATCAACTAATGTTTTTTGACTGGATTTGTTAACAGTTACATACTAGAATATAATCAGCCTTACCCTTTAGAGTACAGTCCACTAAACTTTGCTAAAAGGTCATAATCTAAACCACACAGACTTGTTATTGTTTTTGTTTTGTTTTTTTGTATATTTTGGTTTGAATCTCAAATGGTGTCTAAACAATTGGAACATTATTAATTGAAAAATATACTTTTTTTAGTTAGGTGTATTAATGATTGTAAATAGTGAAAACCTCATGGACTCTGAGTGGAGCTTTAGGCCACAACACATCTCCACACAGGACCTCACTGTCACAAAGGGACAGTCCACACAGCAACCAGATGGTCATGTTATTTCAAGGTAATAAGTCTCAGTATTATGGTCTGTTAAGTTCAGTAGAGTTGTCTCTTTTCTGCAGTTCCAGGCTTGTTCTCTCACTTGCTTTCTATTGCACATGATCATAACTCGAGGTGCATTAAGTGTGATATGTAAGTTGTATACACATTGGTGAGAACCTGTTTGACTTGATTCATTGTTCTCATGGATTGTATTTTACAATATTTGAAGTGCATTAGCTATTGAATCCAATGAAAGTAGTGTTATACAGGCCACTCTTGTCATAGTAAAAAAAAAGAAAAAAAGAATTCAGTGTACATGGACAAGGACATGCAGACTGAGGACTGAGAACAGACTGGTGTTTTTATGGATTGTGTTTTATGTATTCTGCAAAAATGAAATTATTTTAAATTATTCAGTTTCTGAATGTGTTGGATACTGCAGTGACATTAATAAAAAAACTAATGTTGTGAGGTGTTGACTTGTCCAAGTCATTTCTGTGTAAGCAGTTTTCAGGGTTTTCGTTCTACATTCTAAGGTTCTATGAAACATTTTACAGTAATAAACCAGTTAAAATAAACTACTGATTACAGGTGTGTCTTTCACCATTTCCTTCTTTAACACTGCTAAGTTGCCAAATGATGTGATCATTTAAGAACTTGTTCTGAGGTAAATGAAGTTTCTTTGCTCCAATCCAGGAACAACACAACATGCTGCATTCCGTAACATAAACAGACATAGCCAAGTACTGCATGGCCATCAGTTCTGAGAGGAACGTTTCTTGAAAACGAAAATGAAATGCTCCACCTATCAGGTAGCATCATGTTAAATTAAAAATTAGATTTTCATTCATTTATTTTTATTTATTTTTTGTGCTTTTATATGCTAGGACTATATGCTAGGACTTATTTCTGTAAAATGTTCAAAGAAAGGAAAACTGGGAAACCTAGAATAGGCAGAAATATCTCACCTGTCTGGTTGAGGGCTTACAAGAAAACTAACTCAATGACAGATTATGATGGATGTTTTTATATTGTCTTAAATACTCATTCTGTTGGTATTATGGCATGCAGTGCAAGATAAATGGTTGTATAAATATTGCCCATGGTCAAGAAACATACTGCAAATTCTATGTCACTGTTTAAAAGCATGTTCTTCTGGAGGAACTCATAGTGAAAACAGTGACGCGGTGCTTAAAGGCCTCAGTGAGTCACAGCGTGCTACAACTTAGACCTGTTTGAGAATATAAACTACTGGGACAGCAAGATTTACCCAAGAGGCTTATACTCTGTATCGAAGACAGCACAGGTCCCCTGAGATGACAGTGTAGGATAATATCTACCTCAACCTTAAACATGTCATTTTATGCTTGCGTTCATGTGACTTTTACCATCCACTTCACACTGGCATCTATCTATTTTCTCAGTTGAAAAAAGTATTCTTTGTATGTGTTTCATATGTGCATTTATGTAATTCCAGAATTACTGCATAATTATGTCTGTACCTAATGGCAGTCCATGGAATCTAAAATATATCTGTAGATTTAAATAACACATAATATGGAGCATAACATGCCATACAAAACATATTATACTATGCTGAAGGATACAGCATGTAGCCCCAAGACTTGGCTCCGCCCTGCCAGTCATGCGTCAGTTTGAATGTGTGTGTGCATATTTCTAAGATGGAATGAGATGATAGAGAGACCGAAAATTTCTGACATGAAACAAATGAGATGACAGAAAGCATCACATTGTCTCCCACAGTGATCAAAGCAGAGGAGAGGAATGCATTACAGCTAATAAGCACTGCAGGAGGGTCCTTTCCTCTCATCTCCGTGAACATGTGACACCTCACTCTAAGACGTTTTGCTAAGCTCACGCCAGCAGACAGAGATGAAGAAGGTGAGACAGGGATGGAGACACAAGGAGAGAGGCAGATTCTGAGAAGAGAGAGGGACAGATTCAGTTTCTCTAAGACACAATGCCAAAATTAAATCTCTTTTAATCATTAGGAGAGAATTATTCATATTATTCATATTTTTTGTTTCATCTTGGTCTGTAGTAATTGCTTGCTTTGCTGCAAATCCTTTGGCAGCTCAGTCTAGTCAGAGCAAAATGCCGTTTAAGGCCTTTTCCTAAATCCAATCACACACAATTACAAATTAACAAGAGGGATATTATGCCGTTTGACTTCCTGTGAAAGCAACTTAGTGTCTAGCATCCAGACACGCACTGTAACACTATTCAAAAACCAGAGTGTATCAGCCTAGAACCAGAGGAAGTTCTGTTCCTCTCTCTCAAACGAAATAAAAAACTAAATAGACTTACTCTATGTTTTTATGGTTACATTCCATCAAACGGAGTTATGTCTTGTGCGTCATTTTAGACAAACTTCCCCAAAGAATTCAGCCTGAAACCACAGATCCACCCCTGGTCAGCCTGCTCACAGGAAGAGAGGTGGAAATGTCTCTCCTTTTGCAAGTGCCTGACTTGGGTTTTCCAAAAGTATTCTTTTGGCACTTTCATGGCTCTCAATCGATGTATAGTAATCAGTAAATACTGAGGCGGTGTCTCTTTTGGTCAAACAAAAACACTGCTCAGACATTGTTTCAAAGTCAGATCTGTAGCATGCATCAAAGTTTTTGCCCACTGACGTAAGTACAGCAGCAGTTTTATCATCCAAGTGATTCAGTGATCATTTAGCCTTTTCAAATGTCACATAAAGAGAGAGAGAGAGAGAGAGAGAGAGAGAGAGAGAGAGAGAGAGAGAGAGAG
>JBBMOE010000026.1:4311768-4337147 GCA_037975065.1 Chaetodon trifasciatus | reverse complement strand
GAGAGAGAGAGAGAGAGAGAGAGAGAGAGAGAGAGAGAGAGAGAGAGGACATTACACAAGTTAGCAGAAAAGCTTAATGAGTACTGCATGTTCACCTCAGGAAAAACTGAATTTGCAACTGAATGTTTAAGGAGTGAATAGTCTTTTTAGCACCAGCTTTCTTGCTTACTCGCTCAATTTGAACAACAACTTTTATTTCATGTTAGCGAAAACAAATATATATGTCAATGTTTTATGAAAACTTCCAGCATAATATTTTCATGACCTCATAATAGCAGTGAAACTGGAAGTAAAATGGGCAGTAGATCACGTGAGCTTTCATAATCCCTGCTCCTCCCTGTGGGTAGATAAAGCAGTGCAACTGGTTTCTACACATGGCACTGAGGGGCATTGCCAGTCAGGGTTGCATTCATCATTAAAGGGGGATCTCATTACAGCCAAGGAACCCAGCAGTGATCTGCTCGGGCCCTGCCACGGACCATCCAGCAATTCTCAATTCTCAGTGGCTGCGTCTGTACCTATCTTGCAATGTAAGCACTGACCACATGTGTGTTTGTGCACATGCTTAGCCTCTGACTAAGCTCAGTGCACAGCTACTATACAAACTGCAATGAAACATTCAGCACTCAGATCGCAAAAATTAAGAAAATTAGTAAAAGTGTGACTTTGGCAGGACTGGAAAAAAGAGGGCTTTGTTGAGTGTTTTCCCACCAAACAGTACAAAAGTTGCATGAAAAAGAAAAGAGTTTGACTTGCCTTCACAAAGCTAAATCTAATACAGAAAACTGAATTGAAGTATCAAGTTAAAAGTTCATATCTGATTTCCTTTATCTGATTTCCAGACATTGAATTCAATTCATCCAATTGAGTCTTACAGCTGGAATTATTTATTCAACAAATCAATTTTCTTGCTTGAGAGTGTGCCAAATGAAATTTGTATAATTGCTTGCAGTAATCTTCTTCCATCCTCACAACTTTCAAACACGTCTGCTCTCCCAAAGTTTGATGATGACACCACCTTTGTGTCTGATCCTACCCTAGTGTTTCTCTTCTGTGGGGAATAAGGGACAGGAAGCTGCTGTGAGACATTTTAATTAACCACATGGAACTTAATGAAGCAATCAGTGGCTTGGGTGAGTTGGCTATGCCTTGTTTGATCCTGTTCAGGAATATGATCCTTCTGTGATGATCAGCCACACAAGGCCAGACACAATAATTCATGATTAGTACTAGGCAGCCGGTACCTTTATGGTGCAGAAGGACTTTACTTGGTAGTGGCGGGTATTGAAAAAAATTACTGTGAGTCAGTATCACATTTTGATATTTAGTCCTCTGTCAACCTTGCTCTGAATGGGTACAGTCCCTGATCCACTGCCAGTATGTTTTACACAGTCAAGTGAATTGAAAGTCGTAAAGTGTATAAAACGGTTGAGCCTAATTAGCCACGTATCTTAAAATTTGGCTAATTCTTCTAGAATTTGAGACTGAAACCAACCAGCCTCTCCTCCCTCCAACATTGGTGCCAAGCAGCAAATCCATTCACGTTAGCAGCAGAGGGAGGATGAAGCTGCATTCATACCTGCATTAGGGCCTTCATTCAGAGGTCACTCTGCTGCAGCAATGAGGCTACCAACTGCGACAGCTCCTGTAAGAAAAATGTAGCTGTCCCAACTTTTGCTGGGGCATAATGCAGCACAGCCCAATAAGATAATAAGAAGTGTGTAGTATTTTGGTGTCTGATAAGCCTTAATTTTTCAGGGATCTATTACCTTAACTGGCCATCCTGGATTGTATTTCATCGTCTCATCTGAAATAACATACCCCAACAAAGCAGCTCCTGAGCCTACTGACAAGAAAAGGATGAACAAGAGCCGCAGGGCTGTTACCCAGTTTATTATAAGCCATAAGCCTGAACCCTTTCTCAATAGTGGAGTCCAAGGCCTGAGCCAAGAGTATGTAAAGTACTTTACTGTTTTCTGTGTTGTATACATTTGTCAGAATAGACAAGGGTAATATCGTTTCACACCATGATTAAATACAGCAGAGGTGAAGACTCTAAACATTGCTGCTTGTTGCTCAGAAGAAAAGTAATTTTTACTGAACAACTTAGCATCTAAAATTCTAACCATGTCTATTCAACTGAGAAATTTGGCCTGTGCTGTTAAATAAAAAATAAAATAAAGAAGCATTGTTTTTCAGGATAAAATATGTAGCAAACCTTTCCCTGAATGCACAAATGGCCTAAACATACTTTTATCTTAAGTTACTTCAAGTCAGTCAGATATACTATAAGACCGCAGCACATCCCAATCAGCAATATTGAATATTGAATCTGCAGAAGCCTTGCTGAAATATGTGTGTGTCTGTGTGTATGTGTGTGTGCACGCACCACGTTATGCACTTTGATCAACGCTGCTCTTATTTTTTGTTAAAATGAGTATGTGTTTATGCAGTTTACTCAGTAGTTTTTACATGCTAACAAGCTCATTGCCAATATGTTTTTGGCACGATGTTGACAGTTCCAGACATATTTACTGCCGAAATACACAGTCCTTCACACACACACACACACACACACACACACACACACACACACACACACACGGGAAAAGTCATGCTTTTGCTCACTTGCTTTCATAAGAACACGGACAAAAATAAAGCTGGTGGAAGCCAACTGGTGCTTCTCAGTGGGCCGGCATCATTGTTGTTTTAATAGACTTTGATTGTGTTTTGATATTCCTGAGCTGCTGAAGTGGTGAATCCAGGGAATAACTAATCCTCCTCTAATGATGATGGTGTTTTAATGAAAGCTTAATTACACTCTTAACACCCTGTTGTACTTACTGTCAGCGTCTGCCAAAAACAGAGAAAGATGAGTAAAGAAAGACAACGAGAAGGAGGTGGCATAAAGACAGACATTACTATAGACATGTTAGGGTGAAGAGCAATGAAGTGTTCTCTCAAGCCTCCCAAATCCCACAGACGCTGCTGTCACTGGCACTGCCTTACCTCCCATGTAGTGTAGCGCTTACCATGCATACCACTTCAGAGAGTTCAGAACTACACTGGTGACAGCAGGCAAATGGCACACTAATGTTCAAATGGAACAGTTAATAGCTACTTAATGGGAATTTGTATCCATGACTACATGGATTACAGCAATTTGAGTTTCCGCCAAAATTTGTGTTTCAAAGAACATTAAGATCCCATCGTTTCTGACAAGTGATCTTTTAGAATATAGTTCCACTGTTTTTCTACCCAGGCCTAACGAAGATATTGTATAGCCTCATCTGCGATTGTAAAGAGCAGCACAACAGTTTCAAATGCATATTACGAACTCAGACTAGAGTCAGGTAGGACTATCTGTTCTACTAATGAAACTGGAAAATGAGGATGGAGAGGAACACCACATCAGCAGCAAACTGTGTTCAAATCTCAGCTCACCAGAGTACCAGTAAGTGCTCTGTTCATAGTCATTTTTTTGATATTTGAAGTGTTTTTCGAATATCAGTTTTTTTTTTGTTTTGTTTTGTTTTTTTAAAACATGTTTATGATACTGCTAGAATCGAAATCATCCACTGCATCAACACATTGCTTTCTGAGCATTGTAATGTCTGTTTCCTTTCATACTTTTGCTCATTCTCTCTGTGGATCCTTTGAAATGCATCCACTGCCACCCAAGCTCCCCAACATGAGTCCAGAGCCCTGCTGGGGTGCACTCGCCTGCTCGGCTTCATTCATAAATGCTGCATACACATGAAACAGAGTGTACGTCACTTTCTACGTAAATTTCTAAAAAAATAAATGTGACAGGAGAAAGTGAAACTGTGAGCCATGCGTACACATGAATAAACTGGACAAATGAGAAAGTGCCACTCAGATGGCAGAAGGATGAAACACAAAAAACGGTGTGAAATTGCAATTTTGTTAAATATTCAGGATGCATATACATTTTTTAGTCAGGCACTCAGGTGCTTTTCTCGAGATGGTGTTTGGTACTTCATACATAGCTTGGTTTTAATAAATACAATCTCCCTCACTGTCCTCTGCTTCAGTTTCCTAGATGATGAAGATTCACCTATCAGTCCCTGGTTGAGCTTCAGATCAGCTGTCTCCATCCGCAGGTCAACAGCTGGCTTTGGGTCAAACGTCTCTGTGGACATCTTTGACAGGTGAATGTGCATCAGGGCTGAGAGACGGGATCTGTACTTGGTTTCATTATGTGAAAATGTGAGAATCTGCTCTCACAGGCTGCACTGCCCAAAGGCAGCCTCAGAGACAATTTAATGACCTTGTTAATGTTGGCGTAACAATGTAGATTGCTTGTATTTACTACTTGGACCAAGTCATAAACCAGTCCAAGCCTGCATCATGGAGGAGCTTCACAAATCCATCCGTTATGGCCTGCACAGTCTGGTCAGTACTCAATTCAATCAATCCATGGAAGTTAAAGGGGAGCTCTCTGTATCTGTGTAAAAGCTATGTGCACCCCTTGAAATATTGCCTCTTGTGTATCATATAGAAAGAGATCTGTTATTGCAAAGAACCCTCAAATATGAATGTGCATCTTTTTTTTGTCCCAAAAAGAATTTCACACTGTGTGATATTTCTCTTTTTAGTCTTTCTCTCAACATTTGCCATCAACCTCTTCAGTCAGTATCAATGATTATCAATTTTGGGCATTTCACTTAGTTTTTATAGGCAACAATGCTCACTAGAGAATTTCCCCTAGGGAAATTTTGAAAGGGCCACGGGGGCTACCGCCGCTAAGCTAAGCTAACATTAGCATGTCAAATAACACTTAAAAAGGTCTTGAACACCATTAGAATGCATTTAAGAATCATTTTAAGGTAGGTTAGCATTTTAGCATTAGCATGCTAATTATTAGCATATTAGCCTAACAACCTGATATCACAAGTCAAACCTGTTTATAGGACCTCATGTTAGCATTAGCCGCAATGCTAACAGCGGCTAATGCTAAGCTAACATTAGCATGTCAAATAACACATTAAAAAGGTCTTGAACACCATTAGAATGCATTCAAGAATCATTTTAAGGTAGGTTAGCATTTTAGCATTAGCATGCTAATCATTAGCATATTAGCCCAACTACCTGATATCACAAGTCAAACCTGTTCATAGGACCTCATATTAGCTAACATTAGCATGTCAAATTACCCATTAAAAAGATCTTGAACATCATTAGAATGCATTGAAGAATCATTTTAAGGTAGGTTAGCATTTTAGCATTAGCATGCTAATCATTAGCATGAGCAAGCAAAAGTCAAACCTGTATGCACCAACAAGTTCATAGGACCGCATGTTAGCATTACCCGCTATTAGCATTGTGGCTAATGCTAACAGGCCAACATCACTCATTACTATACTAGCATTTCAATTTCATTCAATGGCTACTCATTACATTGCTAACATTTCAAACTCACCAGTTCAGTTGAACCACAAGGCACACACAAGATTACAGCAATTACACACACACACAGACACAGGTGTGCAGGCACGCGCTCGCGCGCGTGCTCTCAGCTCAACACACGCACACGCATTCAGATAGAGAAAAAGCGATTTTCTGCCTCTGCGCTGCTCTCACATTTGGGCTAATGCTGATAAAACCGTAGCTCCTATCAGAATTAAAAACAGACCGTCATCGCTGTAAGGACTTCCTGAACGCTCCGGTGTGCTTTCGGTGTTTCTACGCAAAATATTTTGCAGACAGTCGCGAGTTGAAAACAGGGGTCCGTTCTGCTTCTCTCAGAAAATCTTCGTATGGGACTCAATGAGGAGCAGAGACGGACATGGCCACACTTAGAGGCCGCTAATTCAAATTCTATACGTCTCTCTGATTTTTCGAGCACACTGTGAGAGACAGCACAAATTTGTCTACAACTGTGGAAAAAATCACGCGTATAGAGCGTAAATTGTGGCCGGGAGGAGCGTGGAAAGAGAAAAATTCAGGACTTTTTTCTGACTCTCCTCCACTCTAACCGATGACATCACCCACTCTAGCCGGAACGTTCCGTGCAATACACACCCATTGAAAGCTCAAAATTTCTCCCAAAACGATCATGGTCATTGAGCAGCGATTGATCAAAAACTATATGACGTATCAAAATGTGGATTAACACACCAATACATAAGACTTGTATCTACATTTTAAAGTTTAAATGGAGTCTCTAGGTGAAAGTATGCCGGAGCGGTAGGCAGTAGAAAAAGTGCAAGTTTTGGTCAGTTTTTTGACGTCCTCCCATTCATTCCTTATGGGAAATTTATGGCAGTTTTTCGCGACTTACGTCGCGAAAAACTGCGATAAATTTGAGAAAAGTAATAGCACGCCGATCCCGATCAAGACGCACGTTTTGATATATGATTCGCCTGGGTGCTCTCAAAACTGTAGGACAAGTAGCGAATCGAAATTTGACACGGAAGAGGAATAATAAAAAGAAAAAACACGCAGTATAACAATAGGGGCTCGGTGCTTCGCTATAGCTGCTGTGAACAGGGCTCGTGCTCAGCACCGTGGCCCTAATTACATGATGCTAATTAATTATCTAATCTAATCTAATCTAATTTAGAAAAGGAAACTGGACATGCGCACTGTGTTATAAATCAGAATATTTTTGTGCATAGAGTCTGTGTTCCATCTGTACACAACCTTTTGATGTGTATCCTATGCAGTTTATAAATTGTGTAATGTAGGATTTAACATTGTGCTCACAAATGAATATACAGCTGATACTATAAGGATATCACTAAATATTAATTCATCCATGCTCTGTTCCCAACCTATTTTTTATCATCTGGGAATACACACATTTTCATGACTACCTGAAGATGTTTTGTACAGCTTGGCACCATAGTTCTCAACAGATCGTTGTACTTAAAATATTACAAAAGTGAAAAGAAGTAGAGTACAAACAAGTACAAGTAGAAGTAAAAGTTGGCATTACTCCTTTCCCTCCTGAAGGGGTTTTTGGGGGAGGAGAGGCACAGTGGAATGAAAACATAAAGGTGAGGCAGGTCACCATTGTCAAAATGGTTTGCTGTGGTCAACGGCACAAACTCATTAGGCAAAATTCACTAAAGATGAACTTTATGCAAAAGATTTGTGTAGATTGATTTAGCCTCCTTGAAAGAATCTGCTGCTCACAGCACTTCCATTGAAATGAACTGATGTGACCACAAACTTCCAGCACATTAAATACTGATGTGACTGAGCCTTATGACTCCGCTAAAGATCTTCAAACTTAAAGAAAGACTCCACCCGAAATATGTTACCCCTCCTCCAAATACGGCTCCTGAATACTAGTTTGACCACTTTTACAACACAGTCCACTTCTCTACCATTGATCCAACATTATTTAAATTTCTTTATAAGTTCTTTACTATGTTTAATATTTGTTAAATTGATCATTCAATCAGTCTGTGTAACAACAAAACAAAAGCCATTTCCTTTTTTTTTTCCTTTTAGTTTGTGCACTCAGGTCAGTTACAGTAATTTGCACTCCAGCAATTCATTTGTATCTCCCTCTTTACCAGTTCATCCACTTAAATAACCTAATGACAAACATGTTTACCACTTAATATGGCTGATGTGTAAATGCAACACCTCACTGTAAAACTGCATTGCATCTTATTTGCTTTTACATCCAGACACTGTTAAAAAGGACTGGAGAAGATGAAAAATACGTCTGTCTACTATAAGAACATCTCTCTAAATCCATATAATGCAAAGTGTAAAATAGAAGCAACATGCCAGAGGTCTCCTCCCATTTACTTGAGAAAAGATAATGAGGTGTGAAGCCAGTCAGAAGTCATCAGATGCCAACAGCGTACATTATTCAGACTACAGAGATGTTAATAAAGAGGTTGTGGCCCAGAATAATCCTCTCTCACCAGGAAATGAAGAAAAAGCACCAACCTACCAGAGTTATGCACAGCTGTGCACATAGACACACTGTACTGCTGTATACCCATACATGCACAGACACAGGTCATGCCACTCACAATTACTTCCACTTGACAGTGTGTGAATATGGCAAGCTGTGGCAGCATGCTGTACAGTGTGCAACCTCAAGAGATGAGCCAGGTTAAAGCACAATTAGCCTGACACAATTTCCATGGTAATATGAAGATACATAGTGGGAATACTGATTTAAATGCCAAAATCTTGCATTTGCATTTTAAATGAGCTTCAGAAATGAACTGACGCTGGCCCTGTGTCTGCTGACTTTTATTTTGTGATGTAAAACACATTCTGAATAAACATACAGTATGTATGAACTGTATGTACAGTGTGTCTGTATTGTGTATGCTCAGTGGGTAATATCCAGCAGAGCGGAAAGCATCTGTTAGAATCATACATTATGAATCTGTTCCAGTTTTCATGAGAAAATTCATCTTATCAATTCATGGTCTCATGTACTGTACATTGATGGTTTATGGGGATACAGCTTTTGGGGGATTTTAGTTATTAGTTTCCAGGATTTCTTTGGTTGGGCATGACACCTTGATCAAGGCTGGAGAACCATCAAAGCACAAGAGAACGATAGAAATAAGAACTCTATCTTCTCTACCCCTGACAAAGTCTGACGTGTTGTGTTTCATAATATATTAGAAAGTTATTAATAACCCAGGACCAAAGTTAATTTAAGAATTCAGCATCAACATGTTTTTCAACACCAGTATCTCCATCATTCTGAATAATCCACGCAAACAGATTTCATAGGGACTATTTTTTTTTGGGTAGGAAGTAGTTCTAATGTTCACATCTAATCTGTGATTTACACAAATTTACCTATAACACAGTGTCTGAAAAGAGATGTTACTGTTGAATTTTATCCAATGTTAAATGTCATTTTCAATGCTATGACTACCACAAAATGTATCTCCATTACAGGAACCTTATAACCAATAAATCAGAAATCAGGTTAGTAGAGAGGTAAAGATGAAAATGTGTTTTAGAATTTGGCCTTTTTTTTTCTAGTTTCAATGACATACATTAAAATTACTTTACACAGCAAAATGTAATCTGTGCTGAATAATTTTGTCTGACTCCTGTAATGTTACTTTGTTAGAGAAACAAAGATTTTGTGCAGAAGACTTTTGACTCTAAAGGTTGTCGACAGTCTCTCGTGACCACTTCAAAATGTGTTCACTACTCTAATTACTATTTCTAATTAAAAGCACAGACATACAAACTCTACAATAAAAGTGAAAATGTTCTCTCTCCAAACAGACATAAAATGTGGCCAGTGCATACAATTGGTTCTTGTGAAGAAGGTTCAGTTCCTCTAAATCATGGATTTGCATTATATCGAACTGAACTAAAACATAAACAAAGTAAGCAGTGGTGGAATGCTGTTTCACAAGAGGGCACCACTGCATTGCAATTATGGAGTGGGGCTTTAATCCCTGCTGTAAAGACAAGTGGCTACTGTACGGACTATCTTGCTATATAGACAGGCTCGCAGTTAAAGAGTCTGACCCACTGCAGTTGGTGTGTAAGCCGGAGGCAAGACATGCTCGGCTAGTGGCTTCAACTCAGAGTGGCGCTTCTAAAGCTGCTTACGGAGAGGGAGAGAGAGAGAGAGAGAGAGAGAGAGAGAGAGAGATAAAAAGACATAATGACACTGAGAGACAGGGGAAATGAGTCAGAGAGGGATAAACACACACTGTTTGATTTGACAGACTTTGTTCAACCCCAAGAGAGATAGTCTCTTTCCTCCCTCTGGCTGGGGTGTGAGGTTAAATGTCCTACCCAAGGATGCTCAGTGTGTGTGTGTGGCTGTAAAAGATCAAACCCATGTGAGCATGCACTTAACCAGCCTAACTGCTGGACCATCCTGCTGCCCTGCTGAGGGGGTGGGGACTACTTTGTCATGGACTGGCCCAGTTCCCCTCTGGTGGTTGTAGTCATTCATGTTCTCTACATATTCTTTTTGAGGTCATGAAAAGCTGAGCTAGCATGAGACTGACGGACGTGCACTTGTATACCTCATAGAGATTGCTTTCATTTACTGCGGCTCTAAATCCACCTGACTAACATTTCATAAGATGGCAGGAAGTTGGGGTAAAAATAGAGTCAAAACCTTGTATGGATTATGTACAATTTGTTTGCTTAAAAAGTAACTACTAACTGTTGCAAATAGTTAGAGTGATTATTACTTCACTAAACACAAACATACCTAACACATTTTCCTTGAAAAGAACTCTCAGAATCCAGCTAAGAGAGCTGAGAACTGAGCTAAGTACAGGTGAAAACTCGAAAAATTAGAATGTCGTGCAAAACTTCATTTATTTCAGTAATTCAACTTAAAAGATGAAACTAATATATCATATAGACTCATTACATTTATTTCTTATATTTTTGATGATTAAGGTTTAAAGCTTATGAAAACCCCAAATTCAAAATTTCAGAAAATGAGAACATTGTGGAAAGGTTCCATATTGTAGGCTCAAAGTGTCACACTCTAATCAGCTAATTAATCCAAAACACCTGGAAAGGATTCCTGAGCCTTTAAATTGTCTCTCAGTATGGTTCAGTAGAATTCACAATCATGGGGAAGACTGCTGACCTGACAGTTGTGCAGAAAACCATCATTGACACCCTCCACAGGGAAGGAAAGCCTCAAAAGGTAATTGCAAGAGAAGTTGGATGTTCTCGAAGTCCTATATCAAAGCACATTAATAGAAAGTTAAGTGGAAGGAAAAAGTGTGGAAGAAAAAAGTGCACAAGCAGCAGGGATGACCGCATCCTGGAGAGGATTGTCAGGAAAAGGCCATTCAGAAGTGTGGAAGAGCGTCACAAGGAGTGGACTAGGGCTGGAGTTGATGCATCAAGAGCCACCACACACAGACGGATCCTGGACATGGGCTTCAGATGTCGTATTCCTCTTGTGAAGCCACTCCTGAATAACAAACAACACCAGAAGCGTTTTACCTGGGCAAAAGAAAAAAAAAAAGAACTGATCTGTTGCTCAGTGGTCCAAAGTCCTCTTCTCTGATGGGAGCAAATTTTGCATCTCATTTGGAAACCAAGGTCCCAGAGTCTGGAGGAAGATCGGAGAGCCACACAATCCAATATGCTTAAAGTCCAGTGTGAAGTTTCCACAGTCAGTGTTGATTTGGGGAGCCATTTCATCTGCTGGTGTTGGTCCACTGTGCTTTATTAAGTCCAGGGTCAACGCAACCGTCTACCAGGAAATTTTAGAGCACTCCATGGTTCCTTCAGCAGACAAGCTTTATGGAGACGCTGGCTTCATTTTCCAGCAGGACTTGGCACCTGCCCAAACTGCCAAAAGTACCAAAACCTGGTTCAATGATCATGGGATTACTGTGCTTGATTGGCTGGCTAACTCACCTGACCCGAACCCCATAGAGAATCTATGGGGCATTGCCAAGAGAAAGATGCAAAAGGGGCCCAAACCATGTTCTGAGTACATATGCATGATTATACTTTTCAGAGGGCCGACATTTCTGTATTTAAAATCCTTTTTTTTTATTGATTTCATGTAATATTCTAATTTTCTGAGATTTTGAATTTCAGGTTTTCATAAGCTGTAAGCCATACTCATCAAAATGATAACAAATAAAGGCTTGAAATATCTCACTTTACATGTATTTGTCTATGTAATATATTAATTAATATATTAGTTTCACCTTTAAAGTTGAATTATTGAAATAAATGAACTTTTGCACGATATTCTAATTTTTCGAGTGTCACCTGTATATATTTCACAAAGAGCCATCTGGGAAATTGTTAACTACTCTGCCCACAAATGAAAGCCGCTTCCTACCAGGCATCTGTGAAGGCCTTGGTTAACACTGCCACCACCTGCTCCCACTGCTTTTTGTGCTCCAGTTATCACTTTTGCAGAATTGCCTACCACACATACCAACCAGCAGCTGCCGTCCATTTGTACCTGAGGTCTGTGCAAGTAAAGAAGTCCAGATTGAGAATTTCTAGAAAACATTCCCACGTGCTTTTTACTCCACCTTTTTGTAAATAAAAACATGGCTTTGTCAAATGGTTTTTCAGCGTGACAAACACATATAATATTATATAGTATTATGCATATGCATGTATATTGTACTATCATATATTAATATACCATAGACGTATAATTATATACTGTTTTTTATTAGTCATGTCTGTTATTATAGCTGTCATAATTGTCATTTCTTTCTCTCTCTCTCTCTGTCTCTCTCTAACCAAACGGTCCAGGCAGATGGCTGCCCAACCTCTGCTTGTGGTCTCTCCCTGTCAAAAGGATTTTTTTCCTCGCCTATGACGCCAAGTGCTTGCTCATGGGGGGAAGGTTGGGTCTATTAGATTAAGAGTATAGTCCTGACCTGCTAGATATGCAAACTTCTGTTGGGATTTGGTACTATATAAATAACTAAAATTGAATTGAATTGAATTAATGTAGATTTTGTGTGGTTTACTACAGCACATGAATAATAGGCCACCATCCAGCCTACCATCTGCTGCTGGGCCTGCAGAACATGCAAGACGAGACTTGTCCACCCTCTGCAAACCCCTACGTCATGTTACCAAAAACCACCAAAACATCTTTGCTTACAGCAATCTATATTCTGTATGCAATCTCATGCTGGTTGTTGGGTTTTTGAACAGCATCTGAAAACCTCTAAACCCACACCTTTTCCAGGTTCAGACATGGGGGGCTGCATTAACAGTTTTTATACCTTTTTGACACCAACAATCTGTCAATCATGCCCACTTCATGCAGTGATTGGTCAGGTGTATGGAAGCAAGAAAATGATACAGAATATAGGGTTTGAATTTGTCTCTCAAGCTCTCTTTGTTTGTCTTTACACAGCTACCCCTGTCGATTTGTGCATGTACAAACAGGCAACATGACTAATGAGGAGTGACTAGTGTTCATTGTTATCCTCCTTTATGACAGCAAGCTTTTTGCCCAGTCTTTGAATGTGGCGATTTGGAACAGGTATAAACACATCCTTTGATTTTGTATGAAGCAGTTAGTTTCAAACATAGCTGAGCCGCAAGGCAAACCAAGTATTTGCTTAGTTAGTTAAGAACACAACAGCAGTGCTCTGTTATTGCCCTGATTATCTGATGGAGTTGTGGGCTCCACTCCACAATAAAGACAATTTGAGCACACTTGACACAAGGTAAAATCAGACACATAAGCAACAGACAACCAACATTTTAATGAAGTTCAACAGAAAAAAAGTAGAGAAATGAAATGAGATAACTAGTGACCAATCAGCCATCCCTCCAGGAGGAGCACTGTTTAAAGTTGGAACTTTGGCAATAATGAATAGGAAACTTTACCCCATGTATTGCATTAAAATTGCTCATGATTTTTAAAAGTATTGTGAAAAGTCCTTAAAACTGGTAATTACTGGTCTACAAGCAGACAATGGACAACGTGTGTCTGACTGTATGGATGTGTATCCATGGTTTACATCTGTGGGGTGTATATGTGCCACATATATGTGTATATGTTAATCTGTCCTGGGCTGGAGCTACCACTGAAGACAAGTTAATTTTGCAATTGAAACTTTCACATGGGGGCTGTTTTACAGGATAACTGCAATATTTTTAGACTCAGTATATTTAAACATGACAACAATGTTTTTACACCAACTAATTCAACTTAATTAATTAATCATTCACCCATCTACCATCATTTCATTCCTATCTGTTGGGAAGTGAAACACTTTCACTATTTTGTGGGTCCTTACAAACAAATAACAGTTGTTTTGTTTTTTGGTTTATCACTCACAATAATTGCTATTGAACTGAAATATAATGCTGTCTGTTTATATATACATATTTTTTTATTTTATTTTTTAAACATAACTAGGAAACATTTTCAATACATAGCAGAATGGAAGATCTACCAGGTCTCCAACAGCAAAGTCCACACCTCCCTGCCTCTGACCGCTGTGTAATAAAAGAATACAACACCTTATGGACTGGACCACTGAACATAACATAGGCAGCAATTACATTCTCTCCTTAACATGTTTTGTAAAATAATTTAGTACTATATGAAATTTTTAGCATGGCTGGAAGGATGGAAATGTCAGATGGAAATGTCAATTGGCAAGGTCCACCACTGTGGTCCAGAGTGATATATCTGAACAACTATTGGATGGAATGCCATGACATTTTATACAGATATTCATGATCCACAGAGGATAAATCTTAATTACTTTGGTGATCCTCTGACTTTTCCCCTAGTGACAACATGAGGTTGACATTTGTGGTTTTGAGTGAAATTTCTCAGCAACTTTTGGATGGTTCACTGTGAAATTCTGTTCAGACCTTCATGTCGCAGTCAGGATGAACTGCAGGGACATTGATCAACCCTGTCTCCTAGAAACAGTTTGTTTATTGCTCAGTTGTTTTCATAATTTCTTGTGATGCTATGTAATTACTGCCTGGTTCATGTTCAAACAACGTTTCTTGAAACAAATGAAACTCTGAATTCATGTACTGTGCTGGAGTTGCGGGGAGGTGGTCAGGGTGGACAGTGGGCTTACACCATAGTGCAGGTCTGTGACACAAAATCAGGAGTTGTCAAAATATTTTGGTTTACGTCTAGATAAGAACATTCCAATCAGCCTCAGCTGTACTTTGTATTTAATGCAAATGAACAAATCTGCCATGCTAGCATGCTTAACTCAGATTGCAAACATACTAAAAATTATACCAGCTTAGCATCAGCATGTTAGCCTTGTCATTGTGAGCATGTTAGGTTGCTAACGCATTTAGCTTACAGTCTTGCAGAGTCTCTTAGTCTTGTTAAGAGACAGGGTTGCTTTTGGGGATGGAGTTTTGGTATTTTCTTTATTACAGCCACTGCATGCACTTTAAAGTAAAGCAAATTGAACTTGCTTAGAATGAAAAGCACTATGTACACATTGTTGCCAGTTGTACAGCGAGGTTAAATAAATACATTCTAATGCTCTCATCATGCAATAAACCCTTCCTTCATGAATGTTCAGTTTTTGTTTAGACCTGCACTAGAGAGAGGTTGATTCAACACTATAGTTATTTTGGAGGCTGTAGTTTGTGGTGTTGTTAAATTATTTGTGCACAATATTTAAAAGGTGGCACGGTGGATCGGTGGCAACACTGTCGCCTCACAGCTAGAAGGTCCCGGGTTCGATTCTCACTGTGGGCGCCGGGGGCGTGTCCTCCACCATGCCTTCGGTGTCTGCTGCTTGAGGAAAGGGGGCTTTCTGTGTGGAGTTTGCATGTTCTCCCCGTGTTCACCTGGGGAATCCTCCTTAAAAAAAAAACCCATTAAAAACATGCAAGAAGATCACCACCTGACCAGTGGTGACGGAATGGATTGGGTCCCTGGGCGCCGGTTGGATGGCAGCCCACCGCTCCTGGTCTGCCGCGGAGGAAGGCGACCAGGATGGGTTAAAGGCGGAGGACAAATTTGACCAATATGCATGGCGTGTGATTTGCATGTATGTAGTTGTGTGACTAATAAAGGGGATTGTCCCTCCGATTTTTCTTCTTCTAAAAGTGTATTATTTTGCCCACCCCACTTTTATCAATGAGGTTAGCGTAAATGATAGAAACACCTCTCAATATAATGTAATACAGGTCAGCAGCACGACAGTCTGCATTTTCCAAAATGATTGTTTATGTTTATGGTTGTTTAGCCTTCTGGCTAGCATGCTAGCCGTTAACTTATGATCGATGGTCATTGCAGTCGAGGCAGAGAGGACCCAGGAAGTGAACTTGGAGAGTTCAGGCGTCCTTTAAGAGTTAAGTTATAGGTGATATTGCTCAGTTTTTATTGGCTGTGGAGCAGACACTGCTGTGTGATGTCAGCACAGTCACATCTGTCCTCCTGCTGCTTTGGATGCATTGTGTTTGAAAATAGGTTCCTCCTATCTGTGGCTATATCGGTAGCATATGAGTTGTCTAAATTAATTTAATCTTTTATATGAATTTATGCTCAAAACTTTTGGTAAAGCAGACAAGATTTACATCTTTTTCAAGAAAAGTGAGTAAGTGTGATTACTGAGCTACAAAAACTGACTTAGTGAAGTTTTAAGATAATCCCCCTAAAGTCTGGATATATGTCAAGATGCATAAAATTGCATCATTATTTTCTTTTTTTACGGGCAAGGCCACCATGCCCCCTGCTCTAATTGTGCCCATCCCCAGAATTTTGGCTTGCATGATGCCCCTGATACAAAGTAGTGCAAGGAAGGGGCTTGGATGGGATCAAACTCAGACACCATGCATGGGTATGGGAGTGGAAAGGGCTAACAGGGGAAATATTTAAAATCTGCTGCGTGAACTATTTTAAATGTCACAAAGTGGCACCATTGGTGGCTTTACAGATCATTTGATCTTCACTGAAAACAGTTGACCTTAAATTTTCACCTTTTTTTCCTTTGGTGATATATCTTTTGATCAAAGATATACTACATTTGGTTGTAGAGAGAGCCTGATGTGAGCCCCTTGAATCAAAGCCAAGAATCATAATGACAACATTAGGGACTGAGCGACATGTACATGCAGGGAGAGGAGAGAAGACGAGAGGACAGAAGGCAGGAGGAAAATGTCTGACAGCTGTCATTCCATTCAGTAATCCTCTCCTTCCCTATTGCACATTCAAAGAGAAGCTAATTTGTGTGCTGGGGGTGGAAAGGCTGCACGGTTGCGGTCACAACAAATCCTTGTTGGGTAAAACACTTTTGCATTTGGCCAGACTTAAGTGTCTTTCTCATCCCAAATGAGCTGCAGGGAGCAAGGGCCAGAAAGGATAGAGGCAGAGAGAGGAGCAGGAATGGAATCCTGCTTAATTGGCCAGAAGAGGCAACTGCAGCGAAGATAGAGGCTTTGGTTACTAATTCTGCCTCAATGCTTATTGCCATTCAATCTAGCTTACTTTGTTGGGAGAGAAGACTAAACCCCATGAAGGAAAAACAGACTTGTTACAGGCTGCTGAACAGAAAAAGGAGAACAATGGCTCCAGAGAGAAATTCTGAGAATATCAAGTCTACAATGCCATCCATTGTTCATGTATTCATGGCACCCCAGCTTGTCTCATTCTGTCCCATCCCTCTTCTTCATTCATTACTGGGAAAAAGAACGTGGAATTTTTGTTTGAGATTGATCAAGGCAGACTTGGACCATCAAACATGTTTTTACAACTCAACCTCCTGTGAGATTATGAGTTTACTGCACTGTCTTTACTATCTCACAGCCACACAGTCATTCTATTCATTATTGCTTCTAAAATTGTTTGTATGGGTGGGTGTTCACCTCAACAATAAACTGGACTGGACAGACAATACTGACGCCCTGTACAGGAAGGGCCAGAGTTGCCTACACCTGCTGAGGAGACTGAGATCCTTTGGTGCGTGCAGGGCTCTACTCCGGACTTTCTATGACACTGTGGTGGCCTCTGCAGTGTTTTATGCCATAGTGTGTTGGGGAGGGGGCAGCACGGACAGAGACAGGAAGAGACTGAACAAACTGGTTAAGAGAGCCAGCTCTGTCCTGGGCTGCCCACTAGACTCCATCTAGGAGGTGGCGGACAGAAGGATGTTAGCCAAGCTGACATCCATCATGGACAACTCCTCCCACCCCCTGCACCACACTGTGAGGAGCCTGAGCAGCTCCTTCAGCACAAGACTTTTACATCCCCAGTGCAGGAAGGAGTGGTACCGCAGGTCATTCCCGCCCATAGCCATCAGATTGTATAACAATGCACAATAACATCCACTCAAATGGAAGTACTGATAACCTCTGTTTTCATGTGCAATCGTCATTTTTAAATTAGTGTATACGTATTGTATATATTCTAAATTACCATAGGGTATATAACATTTGTGCAATATTTTTTAATTTTTTTGTCTTCTTGTCCTCTGACTTCTTGCACTCTGTCTTGTTGCTGCTGTAACAGGTGAATGTCCCCCATTGTGGGATAAATAAAGTCTATCTTATCTTATCTTATCTTATCTTATCTTATCTTATATAAATTCTATGACCTCGCAGCACTTAACATGCAATTTCTTAAATGTAAAACTTTCCTAATAAATACATTACACAATAATAAGCATAACTGAAGGTGAAAGATTGTGCACATTTGAATTTATTTACATATTTAAAATGTATTCTACATGAAAAGGGTAACACCCCCCCCCAAAAAAAAAAAAAAAACAAAACAAAACAAAAAAAAAAAAACCTGTCAATTAAGCAATGCCAATTTGTGTGTTCTCTTCTCTTTTCTTTGAATTGGCTCAGGAAGTTCCATGATCGCAGGTGGCTTTTAATCCGCCTTCAGAGACACACTGTGGTAAAACAAAAACTAGCAATTGTTCTTGTGTTTCATGAAATCACATCTTTTAGAGATGTGACACATTTAACAAATGCCTGGATCAGTCTTTAAAGTTCTTACTCTGGCACTATGAATCCTCCTGAAGGAAATAATCTAAAAAACACCCAAAAACATTTAAAAAAAAAATCTACCAAAAGGTCTGAGACCAGCTGATGGTGTCCTAAAGGGAGCCTTTTCTGTTTTTTTCTAAATGTGCTCTATGAAGGACGACATAATTACGGAGAACAGTTTTATTCAAGTGTAATGAGCTCAAGCTGCAACTATACAAAAGTGTAAGTAATTGCCAGGTTAACCATATGTTATATCTTTTTTTCTTTTGATATTCAACCTGCTGAAGCAGATTCCTTATAGGCAAACCATCTATTTTCAGCTCTCTCCTGGGCATAGTGAGGTAGTGAGACACAGATGTTCAAATTTCCCCCTGGACTCTATTCTTTCACACATGCACACCGAAATGGCACACAAAGCCCTTCTTCAGGAGGGGGAATTGTCTTGAGAATGGCAAGAATTCTGTCAATGCAATTAAGCAAACACTATCCACATGAGGCGCATCTCAATTTGTCACTCTGTTCAATCTGAAAATCAACAGGACCACGGCCGGGTGTGTAAACACTACTTACACCGTCCCCTCAAATGAGGCCAAGATGCTGGGTGAAAGTGCTTGCGTGCTGGAGCAACAACTAAACTGTAGTTTATAGAACTCAATTCAAGCCACAGTATGATGTGTTGTTTTGATAAGCAATTAAATTTGACAAGTGGAAGCTTTGACATTTAAAAAAAGAAGTGAGAGCAGAAAATGAGAGGGAAAATGTGTTTCCACACGTTTCCTTTGGTAAATGGAGTAAACAGGGAAAAGGACTGTAGAACTTTGATCACTTGTGCTTTCTATCTCTCTGCTGCATTCCTTTATGTGTCTACAGTACATCTTTCTCTCTCCCTCCTGCCATACACTGTGATACAGTGTGTGACAATACAAACACCTCATTCTGTCACTGTCACTGTGCTAAGAGGCTCATTGGACTGCTTGTTATCCAACTCAAACAGTGAGACCCAAAGAATCCACGGAACATTTCCATTATGATATTGACCGAGTGCCAAGACGCGAAGCCGCCTGGAAATATTCGCACACACTCCGTGTTATTTGCATGTCTATTACCTCACAAAACCGTGACTCGACATGAGGCAAGAAGAGCCAATTTGAAGCTCTGCTGCACATCCAACATCCCCAAACCACCCACACCTACACCCACACACAAGCACTGACACACCAGAATCACAGCAAAAGCTGGAGAGCAAAGCATTTTGGGAGACAGGAAGTAGTATAATGAAGGCCAAATGTGTCCTTTAGTGGGTTAAACAGACACACTTGACATGCATGATGGATCAGCCGTGAAATAGGCTGGAAGGCAAAGTTCAGCAAAGCCAGTGTGACAGGAATTTCAAACAGGATGTACCTGTCTATCTTCCTCACATGATGTCAGGCAGCTCCAGCAGTATTTAGATTGTAAAGTGATGATAATAGGATCCTGTATGACACAGGTGGCAGATTTAGTTGTTGTGACAGTATGAGAGGATTATATCATAAAGTCTGAGGATGTGAGGGAGATCCTGGTGGCTCAGTGGGCTGAGGGCTGTACACGATATGTACTTACAGCATGATTAAAAACACAGATTAAAGTGTACATTTATAGCTCTGGCGCATTAGAACCTTGCTGTTCGAGCTACAGACTATACTTAAAAAACACCTCTCTCTTACTCTCAAACTTTTAATTTGCCTGTATAAATACCTACTGATGACATCATTAGGCTAAAAACATGGCTATTTGACCACACCCAGATGTGATGTTGAGTGTGGTCAAAGATTCAAGAGAGTTCTACTTTTTAACTCATAAAGGTCAGTGCAGCCATGTTTCTATTTCTTCTAATGGAGCGTAGGGTTACTCTTTAAACACTGGTATGTGTTGTTATTATGTGGTGTGCAGAATCTACCTAAACTGTTATCTAAAGGTGTGCTCAGTCAAAATGCTGAGAACATTTTAGATATCTGTGTGAGATGAAAAATTTATGAATCCATAAATATACAGAGATGAGGAAAAAAAGACTGGAAGATAACAAGAGAAATGAAATGTGGTTCCTGGTGAGTTCTGAGATCTACCAGAGGATGCTAATGGTTGAGTATGCATACCATATAATCTTTTCCATTGGCATGAATAAGTCCACATCCAGAGTACATCTGAATGCCCCTATGTGCAGAATAAGAAAATGTTATGTTATTTTGTTAGAATAACTTGAAGGATGTTATAATTGCATATAAATTAAACACGTATTTGTTTATACAATCGCAAATGCTACCTTCAACAGTTTCCTAACAATCAGAGCATGCATGCAGATTATTCAGATCCAGTCTGAGATTATTATTATTCCTTGTTTGTACTTGTTCATAATGTAGCCTAGCCTAGTTTGATACTGCAACAGATTCAGTATAGATCGTTCCCTGTGTGTAGTGACATTACAGTAGGTGAAGTCTTTGGTATTTATCAATAGTTGCATCGCAAAGATGATCTTCAAAAAAGAAAACTGTCAAACGTGTAAACTAAATGTTGATTTGAATCTTACCACATGCTTTTCTTGTTCTGAACCCGCTGCTCTTTAGCTAGCAAGCCAATCAATAAAGATGGAGGTCAAACAGTGCCATACCATAAAGCAGTTAGCCTCTGTCTGGCTCAACAAAGCTGCACAGGGTGAGGCATTTGTCTTTCCACAGTTATTGAGTCTGTCTTAATGTATGAAAATGTATGAAACTTTGAATTCAGTGAGCACCCACTGTTTCACAAATGTTGGAAGTCGATGGAATTAATATCATCATTTTGGCTTTGATTTCCATCCGGTTTTGTAACATAACTCTGCCGTGACCATTGTGAATGTGTCATCGTTTGGTATCCCTCCTGCAGACCTAATCCTTTCCTATCTGCAAGCAGACATTAATAAATCATAAGGAGAAGCTTTCAGAAGCTTTAACCTCCATGCATAATTCAGCCTGCACTGATGCTAATGCTACAGCTGCAGCTCCCTCACTCAACTGTTCAGTAGTGTCCCACTAAACAGCCAATTAACTGTAATGAATCCAACAAAGTCCAACTCTCAACAGAATGAACAAAGAAAGTACACTCTCCTGAAAACTGTGTGAGCTAATTCCTGATGAGAACTCACTAAAAGTGTTTTCACCTTGAAAGAAGATGAGAGGTCAGGTGTAATGTAATAGTTTCTCTTTATGCTGAATACCCTTGGTTTGAGCAGGCTGAGAACTGTGTGGGCTAACGATGTTTGTTATCCTGATTAAATTGTCTTCAGATTGAAACAATTTGTTGTGAAGTTTGACTTTATAGATGCTGCTACCCCTATCACTTTGAGACTGTTCTTGAATGGGTATTACTACCTGAAAAATAGTGTTACAGAGATAAAAGAGGAGAGCAGGAATGATTATATTTAGTGTATTATTCCACTAGCAATGTTTGAGCACCCAGCAATAAAACATATCCCCCATGGACAATGTAAAACAGACTCTCCATGCAACATTTTATGATTGCATGGAGATTTTATTTCCTCTTCTTCTTCTTACTGTTCTTATTTATGGAAGGAAAAATATCCAAAAGCCCCCAAAAATTACTTTTAATTTTGTGTTTACATAGGTTACATTAGACTGAACCATTTTAAAATATCCAGCCCAGAAACCAGACCTGGCAATTAAGCTGATATTTGTTGATTCTGCACCCCACAATTTACACCACTGCCAACATTCAGGAAGCAGTGTGCTTTTTATGTAGCAAGGCAGAGAATAAGGTTGTGGAGGTTGAGTCGGTGGATTGGTGTATAATGAATCTGACTTTCATGCAGGTGACTGGGGCTCAGGTCTTCACACAAACGTGCAATTAACATTTGCCTTTTTATTAACCATAACCACAACCTTTCCCTAACCTTAATCATGACAGCAGTTGCCATGCACAGATATTGTCGCAGGCTGGAATTTTTAGAACAGATGTGAAAACATCTCATGTGGTGTAAAACCTGTAAAGACTGATTTATGGCCTCATGTGGGCAGCAGAAAGAAGTTGTAAATCATTGTTAAAGTTGATATGGTGAACTTGTTACACATCCAGTAGATACAGAGCAACATTATCATTCATTTGGAATGATGTTTGTGTCCACCTCAGTCCAATAATCATTGTCTTTTTGCTCTGTTTTTTTGTCCACTGTGTTCATCTGGAAGTCACTAACTGTATCTGTCTGCTGTTTCATGCTAAGCAGTAGGTTTTCAGAGCTTTTCCACTGAAAGCAGCAGCCTGCTGTGACTATGAGAGCAGTGAGAGTAAATTAAAACAGTAAAGTTACGGCCGGACAAGTGACAAGTCCTGTCACCTGAACAAGACTGTCTTCTTTCCACAGTGATTCCATCCTGAAGCTTGTTGCCTCATGTCATCCCCACTCGCTTGCCCCTTCCTGTCCCCCTCCAGCTGCTCTATCAAATAAATATACTTATATACCAGTAATTTGAAAGAGCAGACACCTGAAATGCGTTTTTATCAATCATAACATGGAAACATTGTGAGAGCTGAATTAAAGAGGAAGGGAATGGATAAGGTGAGCTTAAATACCTGTGTGCAGAAATGGGATGTGTTTAAGGAGTAGTCTTTGTTGATATTGAACGTTTCTGCAAAGGTCGGTGACAGTCGTCTTCTCAACAGTATCCGTTGGTGGCAACTAAAGTATGATTTATGTTTTATGATTTTTTTAAGCAACTCAAAGCACTTTGTTAGTGTTAGTGAAAGATCATGTTCTTGTTTAAATTTTAAAGAACTCAGTGGTGACTTGAAGCATGAGTCAGGATGTGTACTCTTTCAATATTAAACCAAAAGATTGCCTATCCTTAAGAGTTCTGTCCATGTTGGACAGTTTATCAAATGTCAACATTCATTGCCAATGCAGAAAGTAGTGATGTCAAGAGGCTGGGAGGTTTGGTGTGTGGTTGACTTTGACTGAGTTTGCATCCTGATAGCTCTTTTCTGACCATATATTATCACACACATGTAAACGTTGCCACTTAATGGAATTCTGTGTTTTTGCAGAACTTTCTTGTTTGATGACAGTTCCCAAAACCATGGCCATTTCTTAACCTTTAATGATTTAGTTTGCATGTTGCAGACTCTGCTTTCCAATGTCAGAATCATAAACTTTGAATACCCCTGACCATCCATTTGCAGGTTTTGTGTCATATGAGGACATAACACTTTTTACACTGGAAAAAAAAAATGTTGCCAGTGAAAATCCATGAACACAGCAACATGAATTATGTTTCCTACAAAACTGACTTTGCAAAAGAATTTCTAGCATGTAAAGTAGGACTAAGTGTAGAGAACAGGGTTGGTTTTGACCACAGAAATGCCTATTTTGTTCTTCCTTCACTTGGGGAATAATAGCACAGGTACTCTAATCACACATTCTGACATCCAGTAGAGAACCAGCCATTGCTCCATTCCTCTATTCACATTACCATGGCTATGATTGTTCATATAAAGGGGGAAAATAGATGTCTTGTAGCAACCCTGTATTTAAATCAATATGCTAATGACTACGTGTTCTATTCATTGGCTTTATTTGAGTCCAGCAGAGGTTTCTAAATAACCCAAGGGACCCAGTGAAAATACCTGCCAACCAATTCAGAAATTAACATGGGGGAATGGTTTGCACATTCTGTTTGCAACATCAGACGAGCGCTGAGACATAGGTACTGCATGTTAAAGGCTAACACAATTATGCAATCATAGCCATAGGCACAACCAGTGGTGTATAACATCAAGACACCACGTACAAAGAGCAATCAAACGCTGATGACCAGCAGTTCTCATTTGTGAAACACAGCAAGGGGATACAGAAAGACCTCAGTGAAAGGCAAATCTCACACATGGCAGCTACATTCAAAGGACAGAGAAAATTGCCTGACTACCGGGGGTGACAACTTGGCAAGAAACAAGGTGTCTGATAAGAAATAGGTGCCAGAAACAATTATTTTTCTCTTTTTCCACAAAGGGAGAACTCAGTGTCTATTTCCCTCTTGTGTTCTGCTCTCATGAGTCTGGAACATGGCATCTCTTTCAGGCAGACTGCCCCATTGTTATGATGGACAGAAATATGTCCAAAATCAGCATCTGCATTACTAATGATGCTGCACCCCAAGGGACTCCCTAATATTCAACAACTATATGTGAACAGAATCAATTCTTATATATTATTATTTCACTATCTAGCAGTCAAGACTACTTCAAACAAGTTTGATTTTTACAGCTCAAATCCGAATATGGCTGCATTCAGTCAGGCAGTAGAACTTATCATTCATTTCATTGGGTATGAAAGGATCATCCTTGGAAGGCTCAGTCATTCACAAACGAGGATGGCGCGAGATTCACCTCTTTGAAACACACAGTTGTTTACATGATATTACTACATGAGCTTGGGAACACTTTAGAATGCTGTTGTTGGTAAACACAGCTTGTTTGTAAATGACGTCATTCTGTTTTTAGTTATGTTTTACACAGTGGGCTCTATTTTCAATTCTGTTGCTGGCGCGGCGCGGTGCAGGCGCGGCGCAAAGTCAGGTCCGCTGCGCCGATGGGGCGTGGCGGCGCAGACTTTGGTATTTTCGTGCACTGCGCTGCCGGCGCAACTACTCCCCCTTCTCATCTCAGTCCCACCCAGTGGTGCAACTTGGAAGGAAGGAGGGGAGAAGGCGTGGAGTGGGTTTGACAGAGCCAAGTCCAATCTTCACCAATCACACCAGCCCTTCGCCTCACCTTTAAAAACATCGCTGGCGAGGCATATGGCAAGTTTCTAGGATGACTGAGCCCGCGCAGGCAACTGTCCGACGCCCAAACTTCTCCCAGGAGGAGGTCCTTAGATGGTAAATCCTCGGCCTCCTCCTCCTCCTCCTCCTCCTCCTCCTCCT
>JBBMOE010000026.1:4295420-4306785 GCA_037975065.1 Chaetodon trifasciatus | reverse complement strand
TGTGTGTGTGTGTGTGTGTGTGTGTGTGTGTGTGTGTGTGTGTGTGTGTGTGTAACAATATTTCACTTGTAATAAATTTAAACTGGCACACATGTAGCAAATGAAATATTCCACATGTGATGTGTAATCAGCATTATGCAAGGGTGACAAATTAAAGGAAAAACAAATGCAGATGTTTCCAAACAGGTGCATTGCTGGATGCATGCACTGCATGGTACAATTAAGCAATTAACATTCAATCACGCTCTGTGGCATAACTGAAACTGCTGAGCAGGCCCAGTTGATTCTGATTTTGTATCAAGATGAAAAGAGAAAAATATGTCAGTGAATTGGAAAGTTCATTGTTGAGGCACGGATGGCAGGAGCTTCAGTCACAAAGACCGCTCAAATGGCTGGTCTCTCAACAGGAACAGTTACTAATATGGTATCTGCATTCAGATCTATGGAAAAGACATCAGTAAATAGGGTCGGAAATTGTGGCTGACTGCACATTTGATGACTTGCAGCTGGAGCATTAGTGTGGTATCTAAGGAAAAAACAGAAGAGCTACTCATCCCCATTTGACAAAGAATTTCAATGCAGAACGTGATCAGACTGCATCAGCAAGAATAGAGAGAGGGATACTCAAGTTGGATTGCAGTGGATATACCCCTCATTACAAAGATGAATGCACATTTGAAAGTTCAGTGGTGCAACAACCACAGGCACAGGTTTACAAAGATGTGGAAAAAAATTCTGTGGTCGGATGACTCATCCTTCACTATATTCTCGACATGTGGGCGAATGCATGTGTGGCGTACAGGATGAGAATGGCATAGGCCTGAATGTTTGACCCCTACAGTGAGGGGATGTTGAAGCATTTATATCCTGATGGGAGAGGTCTCTTCAAAGGTGACAACACTCGTTCATAGGACACGAGGGCTCACTGAATGGTTTGATGA
The DNA here is from genome assembly GCA_037975065.1 of Chaetodon trifasciatus. Taxonomy (NCBI): domain Eukaryota; kingdom Metazoa; phylum Chordata; class Actinopteri; order Chaetodontiformes; family Chaetodontidae; genus Chaetodon; species Chaetodon trifasciatus. The sequence continues at coordinate 4,305,844 of JBBMOE010000026.1, read as the reverse complement.
GTGTGAAAATGATGTGAATCATATGCTATGACCTTTACAGTCACCAGATCTCAACCCAAGTGAAAACATGTGGGAGACTTTGGACCGACGTGTGACACGGGGCTCTCCACCATCATTATCAAAACACCAAATGAGGGAATATCTTTTTGAAGAATGGAATCCACATTTACATGTAAAGAAAATGTAGATGATATTGGCACATGTGGTCTTGGACATTACACAGGAATTTCACATTTCATGTCAAAGATAATATATAACGTGAAAACTTCACATGCACTTGTACATGGGTGGAGTAACTCAAGGAAAGAATAAAGATACAAAAAAAGATATAAGAGACTAAATATTAAAGATATGCAGCAGTGTGTCAGTTGCCAACCCATTCTCATTCCGAGCGTAAAATACTAATGCTTTGCCATGCCCTCTCATATCTCATACAGACGCTCAAGGTAACCTGAGGGCTTTCAGGGCTTTCAACCAACTCTAATGTAAACCCACCCACGGCAATGTCAAACACATTCTCATCGCAGGTCCTCAAATACTGATGCTGCTTTACGCTTTCGTGCTAGAAAGCCTTTCTAACATGTGGTAAATGTTGTAAAACAGTCGCAGTTTGGTTAGCTTTAGGCACCAAAAGTATAGGTATTGAAAAACATTGTTCACTTTTGGTTCCTCACTGGACACAAACCCCAGTCTCCTGGGTGAAATTTGTGCATAGGCTGTGACCGACCACTGTACCCTGATCTCCACCCCTCCATGTACTTTTTTGCTGAGTTAGCTGGAAGCCTGGTGCATCTCAAACAGACGCTTAAGGGTACGAAAAGTCGAGGGGCATGACAAAGTGTCAGTACTTGATGTCTTAGGAATGAGACCAGGCTCCAGTTGTTGAAATTGTGGCCTTAAGTTAATATGTACAATCAAAACCCACAGTGTGGGACTTTTACATATAAGTCCATTAAATTCAAGCCCTTGCCCAACTAGTTTACATCATGATGACTAAGACTATCACTGCCAGGTAAATCTCTGCATTTTTCAGTATACCACCGATTTTAAATCTGGAGTCTGTGGCGTCATTACAGTTTTGGTGCACTGGCAATGATGTAATTTACATCTACCATCAATGATTGATATGCCAAAGCTGGGGGGAAGGGGGGGAAACAACCTTCGCAATGGAGTGGGCTACAAAAATAGTGTAATTACTCCCTCTGACAGAGAGGGGAGACAAAAGTTCTGCGGGTTTAACTCAATAATGTCTTAGATCTTTAGTTTTACAACATTCATACAGTAACACCAATACAGATGTGCCATGAATCCAAACCTATATTTATCTTTGTACCGGTAAATGATGACAGTCGTGGTCTTGCTTAAAAACATTTTTATTCCATATTCATCCTTTCCCCTAGAGTAGCCTTCTCTTGCGATTCTGTCATGTCAGTACCATGCAGCTAATTGTTGTAATGACAATTGCCACTGTTATACACTACACAAATGCTCACACTGTGTGACATAAAAGAAAATAATGGGTGTATACTTAATTGTTTATGATGGAGAGATTCCAAAATTCAAAGGACATCGCCAAGAGATCTGATTCTTATGAAGCCAGATGACAGATTGGGCAGTGTTGGTCCTATTCCTAGTGGAATTACATTCAGACATCAGGGAAAAATTTGCATCTACAGCGCACATGTAGATGAAAATGTAAACCTGGGAATTGCGAAATGACTCAAAAGATAATGATGTTGCAGGAGAAGTCAGTCAATAAGAAACAAAAGCAAAATAAAATCCAGTCCATTTCTAAAAAAAAGACCCCAGAAAACAATTTTCTATATTTTACTGTTTACTTATTTTGGAGTGTTTCTGTTATAAGCAATGCCCTGAGATTTATATCTGACTTTTAAACACCTGCATCATTAGAAATTTAATAAGAGGCTGAAACAAGCACACACATTTGGAACAACATTTGTATTATTCAGCTGAATGACTGATAAGATACAGGCAGTACATCAAAATTGTGCCAGCTGCATTGACATCCATGAAAACAGTCATTTTATTGGCTGTGTATGAAAGCATTATGTTTGGGATGCTGGACAGGCTAATTTGTAATGAAGGAACATATTTACAGACAGCTTTTTTCCACCAAATAATCTGCATTTGTAGCAAGTGACAGCACAGTAGATTTCCCATCTGTGATGCTCAAATGGGTGTCAGAGCTGCAGGCAGCAGATTAGATAAGATGTAATTACTGACTTTTACCATGTATTCAAAAACTGAAAAAGGGAACTGATGTCATATTACTGTTTGTAGCTTCTATTTAATACATAGAAGTTGGCCTGTGCAAAATAAATTTTATATTAACAATTTCTTGAAAAAGTTTTGCATACTAGCCTATATATAACAATTTACTGTCATCTGATACTTTCATCAGTTACTTTACATACTGATGTAGAGTAGAGTAGAGCAATGCATTACTGATCACATTATCACACTATGTCTTTTTTGTGTTACTTTCACTTTACTTTAGTAAATGGAATAATATTACAGAAATCCTAGTAACACGTTAATTAAGCTTGTTACTGCTTAAAAGCAATATAATACTTTAACATGTTACTTTTGCAATGCAGTTCTCCCAACACTGATCATATTGTAAAGAGGGTGAACAGTAAACATTGAGGCTGATATCAATGAGATACAACTGTGCTCGACCACATACATGCATTATGTCTTGTGAATCCCTCACAGTTTGGTTGGCAATCTGAATTTAGAGCAGGAATGGCAGACTCTGCCACTGCACTAAATTCATAGTCTTAGTTCTTAGCCTGCATCATGTGCTGCTCTAACATGTGAATCCTCCCTGAGGAGCAATAAAGGAAAATTCTCAGCAAGGAAAAGAAAAAAGAAGCCTTCACAGAGTACAGCAGGAAAACTGTGAGACACTTTTAACCTCAAGTGAAATACTTGGAAATTCCGGATTGATATCAGTTTAAAGGCTTAATGGGTAGAACATGCTCCTAAGACATCCCTTCTTATTAATTTCATTGAATAATAAATAAATAAATAGATTTAACCTAAGCAGTCTCTGGCAGTTGAATAAAGTATGGTTGATATGAGTAATGAGGTGTCCTTTCACATCTTCTGTTCTTTTGAGCTGTATTAGCACTGGGGACCAGAGAGCATTGCGATTGGTGAGAGACTAGACAGCCAGCATCTGTCTCTCTCTCTCTTCCACTTAAACACACCTTAATGCACACACACACACACACACACACACACACACACACACACACACACACACACACACACTCTTACACATGCTCACGCAGCAGTCCAGACATCTGCTGGGGCTCTACTGGGTCTTGCCACAGTGGTACTGGGACTCTTACAAGGACTAAAGATACTTCAGCGGTAATGACACGTCCCTATTGGCCAGACCGGGCAGAAAAACAGGAAGTGGGGACAAGACTGAGAGTCGGAGAGGTCATCCATCTTGGGAGGGTGATTTAAATACAGTAGAAAAGAGTCACAGAGATAAAGAGAGATATAACGTCCTCTGCCTCAGGCCAAGGTAGGAAATGTGATTAAGTTTTAAGCATTGAACAGATTCCAAAGAGAACAGTATTTGAACTGAGATGTGCTTAAACTAGTAGTAATACTCAAAGGATCTTTTATGATAGGTTTAAACACACTTTTAATGTCATGTCTGTTTCCCACATTATATGTTGGACACTAATTCCATGGGAATTTCTGGATCTTGTAAGATAAGGTGGCTTGTACGGCTTCAATACAATGGTATTTTTTCTTTTCTTTTTTTGGTTGTCTTATCATAGTGGAAATAAAGTGTCTGACAACCATGTGCAGTCAACATTTTTTTGTTTGCTTCACCATAAATCAGAGTTTAGTGTAATTTTATGAACACCTGCAAACTGAAGGTGGTGATTGCAATATGTCCGCTGATATTTTATGTTTTTGTTCATTGGAATAGAACCAGTTTTTTTTATCATTATTATTATACTGCATGTGTGGCGTCATGTGCAGTTTTTGTGTTAGAAACATCATACAATGACCAGAATAAGTGCTGCAAAAATATATTCTCAGATAAATTCACTGATTGATGCAAGGTCACAGGTTTTTGCTAATGCTGTCTGCATGTAGGTTTAAGGTTGGTTAAAGATACGGTGTAACCGTTTCCCCCTTGGTATCATGCTGGAGGTGCTGAGGGTGGTGCCACTGTGGGTCATTTAGTCCCAATGCACTCACTGAGAGAAGTGTTAACTGATGCTGTTTTGGGCTGAGCACTTAAGCAAGGATGCGTCTTGTCCCTCTGCAGTTTGTGATATTCAAAGACACAATATTGAGGAGCAGCTGCGGTCTGGACAGTTTTCTTTTTGGTTACATTAGCATGTGATTTTTGCTTTTATGCTGTCCTTCAGTGGATAAACTTTGAGATACTTTAATTTTGCAAATACTTTAATTGTATATTGTCACAAGAAACACAAAAATGACTTAGTAACAGTAACAGAGTAACAGAAAGTAACAGAAGTAGAAATTAAATAGAGCTGCTTTTGATGATTATTTTACATAATTTATGACCATTTTGTAGTATAAAACTTGACCAGTCCAGAAAAGTGATGTTCTCATCTACGTTTCCAAGCATGAATAGATAGGTGGAAGAGGATTCTCCACACAAAAATACACACTGATCATTGAGCCACATACACTCACCAATTGCAGGGTTTCCTCCAGGGTTGAGAGTGACTCTGAAGACTTGATGCCAGGTCTGGCGGCCAGGGGGAGCATCACATGGATCAATGTAAAACAGAACACCTCCAAAACCCAGCTCAGACAGTAGGGATAGCTGGACACACATACATACAGAAACATACAAAGGTACAGTGAGTATGAAAGAGAGATGATGCATCCATACTCTCACAAACACACAAAGACATGCAAAAATATCTGACACTATCAATGTTTTATTGACAGCTACTGACACCTTGGAACAAGCTGAAAACAACATATTAACACAAATAAAGTTGTAACAAGGTATACAAGGAACTGCCAGTTTGTACATGTACAGTATCTCCAGAAAAGCCTAAGGGAAATATCTGGCTCTCAAGTGGCTAAATGCTTCACTATGTTCACCAGCTGTTATTCTGCCATTTGCTGCTGAGCAGGTCGAGCACAGTTGGTTTATCAGAGATGCCTTTTGCTGCTGGAAACAGGATCAATGTAAGAAGAATGTAAGCAGTAAGAATGAACAAAAAAGGGTTTTCTGGGTTTTTCTGGGTACAAAAATGCAGTGTTATTTTATTGTTCTGTGTGTGTGTGTGTGTGTGTGTGTGTGTGTGTGTGTGTGTGTGTGTGTGTGTGTGTATGTTTTTGTAGCCAATGACTATTAGTGTGAAAGCAGTGTCATTTCTGCACTGTGCTTCCCAGAGATCACCTGACAGTCAAACACTGTGCATCAGTAATGCGATGTTGTTTTACCTTGTTTTTTTACCTCAAACAACTGGAACTGGCTCTATATTGAATGAGAAGAGAGGTGCATTTGTCAATACTGAAGTAACCTCCTGTTTATCATCTTTTTGAAGTTAACATTGGCTTGTATGACTGGCTGTTTTCCTCATGACGATCAAAGGTCATATGTTGCTTTTTAGTTTGCCAACATCACTGGTAGAGAATAGTTGCTGGCTGGGAGGCAGTGTGCTGCAGCTGCAGCTGTGCAAAGCAGTATTTCATTGTTGTCCATGGGAGATGTAGCGTCCTTGTTTTTTATGAGCGTAGATGACTATTTTATTGAATATGTGACACCAGCCACGGTCATTCTCCTCTCATCACAACTCTGTCCTTCAGCTGAAAACAGGGACACTGCAACACATGCACACTCCCACACACAGAACCACACACACACACACACACACACATACACAAGGGGGTTTTCATCACTTGTGGGGACATTACATAGACTTCCATTCATTTCCTGGAGCCTTACCCTAACCCGATCCCTAACCTAACCTTACCTTAACCGTAACCCTATCCTCAGTCTTTACCCTGAAATGTAATGATTTAAATTGTGTGGATCTGCATTTTGTCCCCACATGCTACTGTGTAAACAGATTTTTGTCCCCACACACTGGACACTGACATGCACACACTTTCTCACACACACACACACACACACACACACGGGAAAAGTCATGCTTTTGCTCACTTGCTTTCATAAGAACACGGATGCAGAAGACATTTGCACTGACATTCATACTGACAGCTAATACATGACAAATATGTGGAAAACCATTAATCAGCATGAAAATTTTCAACAGAATTCCCCATGATGTTCGCAGATCTTGACATTGTGCTGACTGGAAGTCACAGATTACGAGAAGCAAGAATCAACACATGTATTATAAATAACAGCTCTAGAATATGACAACGTGCTGACATTGGCTCATATTGTGATTCTACATTGATTGTATTACACTTTTTACAACACATAATTTTCAGTACTGAATTCACTTTTTTGAAACTCAACACAGTTCTCAGTTCTGTCAACATGCAGCTCAGCATGCATGCAGCAATCTCATGGATTACAGTTAATAATCACTAACTGGAAGTAAACTAACTAAAGCGAGCACTGTGGATCTCTTCTGGCTTTGTAAAGTATCTTTTATTTATTTATTTGTTTGTTTGTTTGTTTGTTTGTTTGTTTGTTTGTTTGTTTGTTTTCTTTAGGAGAAATATTGCAATATACCTCTATGCACTCCACATCTCATCTAAACCTCATGTCCTCTCTTGCAATACACCTGGGAGACAATATTTCTGCATCCATCACTGGCAATCATCTGCAGAGATCCAGCCTTCTTTTTTTTCTTTTCCATTTCTTTTCGGACGTAAATGCAGCACAGTGTAACAAATTGCAGTGTAATTAACAGCTATTTTGTGTTATGTTTAACAGTTTTAACACTAATGTAAATGTGCAGAATAGAGGTTTGGGGGTGGTTAAGTTTGAGTGAGAAAACATGAATTTCATGAATTTTGAGAGATGCGAATGCATTTTGTGACAAAGCAATGAAAAGTAATGCATAGTTTAGTCCACTGTGATTTCTGCCATGTTGACTGTGTGAAGTGTCCTGGTAAAGTGAACTCAGGATTGAGACAAACAACAAAGAAACAGGAATGGAACCAAATGAGTTCAGCTAACTTGGTCAAAACATGTGTTCTGTGTGTGCATTAAACACAAATCTAGCTGTATGTGTAACACTGGGCCTGCGGTCACCATCACACACTCATTAGTGAGAGGACAAGGCTCATCAATCATTTGTCCCCATTTATATGTAAAGGGTGATCATTTCTCTTAGCTGCTGACACACAGAGACATTATGAAGCACACCTGATCAAATTTGTCACAAACTCTGGGCGAGAAAGAAAAAATGGGTCAGCAGCCTGTTGCTGGAAGGGTCCCATGTGACAGGAGGTGCAGTCTGATTTAATGGACTTTTAAAAGTCTAACTGGTAATATGTAAATGCAGCATGGTGACCCCTCTTTATTTTACTATCATTTTTTTTTTTTTTGGTAACCTCCACTTACTCCTGTTATGGCTCATTAGTCTGTCATTTATCACTATCCGCACATTCAGTAGTAATGTTCTATGAATAAAGCAATGATGATTTTCCAGTAAATTCATGGCATACACAACCGTTGCCTGCTGCACAGTGCTCTGTGAATCTGTCTGTTAATATTAGCTGGCAGTGCTATTTAAAAGTCATACTCTGACAGCGAAACAAACAAAAAAAAATGGCCAAGGACGCTACGTTTCACCCAAATCTCCTTGTCATTAGAGGGCTTGGCCCCAGCAGGGTAACAGAGCACAAACAGACCTGGAATCAGATGTCTGAGCCGGCCTTTCTATAGAATGTGCATGAAAAAGCATGAAAAAATAAAAGTAGCTTGATTAATCTGTCAGATTAGGTTTGTTTATTTACTGCCCAAAGCAAGAAGAAATGAAGATGAAGTTTCTGCTCTGGTCTTTGCATGGTACACCTGGTGTGGGAGGTTATCAACAGTACATCATGGTATAAGTCATTGTCAACAATTCTACATCACTATTTAATGGTATCACACAAATTTGACTGTAGTATGTCGATATCCATTCAGTAAACTGACATACATGGATATAATTGTGTCAGGAGCTACATTACAGTATACATATCCATCAGTCAATGCTGCAGTGCACATGTATTCAGGTCCCTACCATTGAACTACTTTTAATTTAATAGAAAATGAAGACAAATTTATCTGCAATTAACATGAAAGTAGACGTTTAAGTTTTCATTAAGTGGATTGGAATTGATATTTTCCCTGTCATCATGTAATTGATTAGAAAACTGCTTTGAGCTGAACATGGTACACATCCAAGCAGGAACAGACCTAATCAATCAATGCATCACTAATGTTATTTCTTATGGAGGCAAATTAATTCAGACATCATTGCACTGAGGAGGTGCAGATGCAGGAGTTGGATATGATAAATTTATGGCAAAATCATATAAAGAATTAGTCATGCATGGCTAGTCATACACATTAAACCCTGTTCAGTATACAAATCCCAGTGCAGCGAGCTGTACTTAGTTTCTTTAAAGGGCAATGAGCTGTAGCATGCAAGTATATTAACATACCCTAGATCCTTTTGGAAACTCAGTTTTAAACCCTCTCATGTAAAAACCTTTTTTTTTTTTTTTTGACATATCTGGCACTTGCACTTATTGTAAAGATAAAAAGATCTCATTCCTCTATGGGGGTGAATATTTTTCCTGCTGCAGGATTGTAGTATCAGGTAGATCTCAAGTACAGCGTTAAATCACATGTGTGATTCTCTTATCAGCAGAGCAGAGCAGTAGCGCTTTGCGGAGCTTTGATTTCATCTTACCTTGTACAGCAAAGGTGCTTGGCCAAGCTTGACCACAGCAATCTGGTTGGTGAGGTTCAGACTGTCTTTAGCTCTCCTTAGATCATCCACGCTGCCATACTGGACATCCACCACCTCTCCCTGGTGAGGAGAAACCACACGAAGGCTCAGGGATCAGTGGTTACTAAATCAATGCCCTTTAATCACATTTTCCCAAGATGTTTCTGCATAATCTGCCACCCAGGTGTCAGGTCACATATATGTGTTTGTATTCCCCAGTCATCTGTGCTTGTCCATTCTCTGTGTGTGACTTAACTCTGCATTAGAATGCAGAATGTGAAATGTGTCTAAATAAGCACAAAGAATGGAAAAGTCTTGAGAGTTAACATGGATTGCTTTGTCAGATTAGCTTCACATTTAGTTTGAGCAGGTATTTCTAGTTTTAACTTGGCTAATTTTGTTTTTTACTTGGGAAAATTCATCTTTGGCTGCCCATGTTAAGCATTAGAGGCACTCCACTGATTCTTAGGAGTCAGTTAACTATTCATGGGTAGTACTTTTTAGCCTGTGAAAACCATTGTCTAATGCAATCTGTAACACTGGAGGAGCTTTTAAAGGTTGAGAAAATAACCTGGTCAGTGTAACAAGGGTTATCCCTGCTCTCAGACAGGAAATTCATAACAAAAACAAAAAGAAAAAAAATTCATTCCAAACCTGAGTGTGTGGAATTTGAAAAACATGGGAGGATCAAACAACAAGAAACAAGCTTGACCTGCGCGAGGGATGGTCAGGTCAGGTTAGGATATCTCAGCCTCTGCTGCTTCTGATTTGAGCATTCCTTTTAAAATCTGTGGCTTTTGAGTTTCCAGCTCCATGGAAGTGCAATACTGAGCAGCCAGACTTTAAACACTGCTCTGTTGGAGAGGGTCTGAGGGATTGTAAAAATATTATTCTGAAAAGCAACTATAAAAAAAGTTTGGTGTGTGTACAGAAAAATCAGACATCACATGGTACGATGTCTGGTCTAACTTTTCATATAAACAATGAGCAATAAAGATTCTGTAATTCAACAACAGACTTTCTACAAGTGATTATAAGGATTTAATGAATTGCCAGTGTGCATGTACTCAGTCCTAATGTAGTCATTATAATCAATAACATGGCATTGACTGACAACAGAATTGGATTACTTACAGCACACTGGAATTACTTTGGCCCAGTGTGTTTTGTGTGTATGTGCAGGTGTCTATGTGACTGAGCAAGTGTTATCATCTACAAAATTAAAGTGACCTAGAAGTTGTTGAGGAAAGTCAAAGCATTACTTTTTGGGGTCTCTCTCTCTTTCTCTCTTTCCCTCTCTGTTTCTCTTTCCCTCACCCCTATCTCCCCCTCTCCGCCCCCTCACTGCATCACCTGGGCCTGATTCATTTTTCATGTGGCCTGGGGGCAAGTGTAACACGATGCTGCAGTGGAGAGAAAGCGAAGGAGAAGGCGAGAGAGCCCCTGAATGTGTATGTGTGTGTG